>SRSE01000366.1:447500-609700 GCA_005024645.1 Planiliza haematocheilus | reverse complement strand
AGCGTGTGCAGCGGCAGCAAAGAGGAGTTAAGTGATCTGTGGAGACTGGACGACAACACGTGTCAGTGTAAGTGAAATAAAACCTTCACAAGTTGAAAGTCAACAAACATAACCTCCTTCGCAGAGGCAATAAGTACCACTAGTTCAACAAGCATAAACGTGCATCATCCCACACAGCAAAAGGACTGCGCAGCGGACCTGCCGCGGATGTATGTCGGCTTCCGGAACGGACCCGTATCGGGGTCCAGATGCACTGAGGAACTCCGCCCTGGCTCCGCGCTGCTCCGCATCCGCGATTAAAGCCTCACCTCCGCGGCGGGTCCGTTTGGGACCCGCAAATTGATACATATACATCCGCTGCGGACACGCAGCGGACTCATATGGCTCATCCGGCACGGGTCCGTTTTGGACCCGTTTATCTCATTTTCCAAATCCCTTCTGTTCATGTTGTAGGATAAACTAAACTATAGGACAAAAAAACGAGGCTATCACTGGGCTTAGCCTGGCTACTACAGCAATTGTGTAATCTTAAATCTGCATTGCCTTGTATTTTTAACCTAACAATATTGTCAACAGAAAATGTTCAAGTCATGCATTTACTGTACAAAAGTGATAGCTCAATGGAAATATAAAATTGACATTAACATTTATGAAATGTTATAGGTTATAGTCTATGTTTTTGTTAGGTTACTACATTCATTATGTGGTCAAAACCTAATTTAGTGCTTTATACAGGCGCCAGGTCGGTGCAGACATAAAATATGCCATCTATTAGGCTACAACTTCAGTGAAATGCTGCGTTATACACAGCTAAAATATCAGAAACTGGTGAACGACAAGAAGTTCAATAAAAATATGTTTTAATTATTATTCATCTCAGCCTAGGCCACTCCTGACACTATGACTCCTCCACTCCATTTTTACATGACAGTCACAGGCTGCCAAAACATTATAACCACTTCACTCAATACAGGACTATATCAGGGTGCCAGAACATGACTCTATGACACCCCCCCCCCCCCCCCCCCTTCCCCAATCAGTTGGGATTTCTACAATTATCCATGTGTTAAGTGTGTTTGTGCCCAACATAACTTCTCTGCTAATTAGGGCTGTCAAAACGAACTTCGCTATTCGAATACAATTCGAATTTTAAAAAAAAGGAGAACATTCGAGTGCGGAAACTAACGTTCGAACTTTTTTTTTTTTAGCAAATTTTATTGACAAGTCAAGAATTACATTTAACTTTTGCCTAGCAACGACGCAAATCAAAGTCAACGTCGTGCGTCGTGACGTTCGGCATTGTATGCTTTCAAGATGGCGGGGAGCAGCGCGCCAGCAGACACAGAGCTGGAAAGCATAACTCCTGAAAACTTAAAAAGCGCCGTGTGGAAAAATTTTGGATTTCCATCGAGTGTGTGTGTATTTGAATGATTTAACATCAGCTTCTTCATTAAACATCATTGCTTGAATATTTCTGGCGTTATATCTTACCTATTTATATAAGTTTTGTATTGATTTGGTAAAACTTGTTTTTTTGGTTATTTGGTTGAAGCGCCCTCTAGTGGACGCGGGACGTAGGCCTAATAATAAGATGGTATCGGTGTATATAATGATATAATTAAAAAAAACATTAAAATATTCGAATATTATTCGAATATTCAACATAAGAAGCATTAGAAATTCGAATATGATTTGAGGGGAAGATTGACAGCCCTACTGCTAATATATGTTAACTATTAGCCGACCAATGACTTAGCCTGATGCTGGCTTTCAGGTGGAGCTGGGAGGGGTCTGCTCCATGTACTACTGACCCATATAGCAAAGCTATAGGGCCAGTAGTGGGCTGTGCGAAGTACTATTACAGCCTCTGCAATAGCAACTGCGAGGATAAGATTAGGTGAAAAATTGTAGCATGTTAGCATCGTAGCATCGTAGTGTTGTATCATGTCATCTTAGCGCAAACTGCTGCCGACACAGCCCCACTCTCGCGATTTCCCGCAGGGGAATTGTCTAGTTATTATTATTATTATTATTATTATTATTATTATTATTATTATTATTTTTCTCGTTTTTCTGCCCAGGCGGAAAATCAGTAGTCCGTCATACATGCACGAAAAGTCCTGAAAATGGGCAGAGAGATTCGTTTGCGTCCAATAATGATCTGAGTAAGTGCCCCCAGCACGGGTGTGGCAAAATGGCTCTGTAGCGCCACCTAGAAATTTTCAACGTAACAGCCCCGGAAGCCCGTTGCGTCTAAAAATCTGGAAATATGTCACATTTATGTAACATCCCAGGACGCACAAAAAAGTCTCTTGGAGCCATAGTCTAAACCCAACAGGAAGTCTGCTATTTTGTCTGCAAAGTTGAAAAAACACCTCGAAATTGAAAAATCTTGGCTTTGGAATGTGGGGGACAGAGGCATTTAACCTTGTCAGATTGACTTCAAAATGTGGAAATAGATAGTTACAAGTATAGGCAATTGAGAAAATAAAAATGACTTTTCGTCGAAGTGGCGTGGGTGTTCTGGGCCCTCAAAAAATTTCTTACTATTTGATGACGCGCGATTAAACAGGAAGTAGAATTATATGTGCTTTTAATTCAGTCCAAAGTGCATCAAACTTTACAGTATTGTTGCTGGTCCCTATCTGAACACATCCATATGACAATATTCATACAATTATTGTAGCGCCACCCACTGTGGACAAGAATGGTTACAAAATATATGATGTTTGTTGTGTGAGCTGCCGTTCCTTTCGGGGTCTTTGGATTCTCTTCAAATTTTTTCTGGATGTACTTATAAGTGTTTTGGTCGTTCACTGCGAAAATTGTGACTTTTCGTTAAACTTTGGGCGTTCCACGGTAGCGAAAGTGACACCGGCCCCGGCCTGACTGGTGCTCTCAACTTTGCACGTAGTACGCTTCTTTGTCCAGCAGATGGTGCCATTATACTGTTAAAGAAGCATTTCTAAAAGGGGTTTAAGAGAGGTTTTTTATTTAGTCATTACAATGTGCCATTTTACATGGACAAAGTTAATTATAAAGTTGAAAAGAGAATATTTATTTACTATTTATAAACTAGATGTAGAGAGAAGTAAGAGATATTTAGAGATACTTAAAATATATTCAGAATTTTCTTTGGAATCATCTTTTGTTGTATGTATTTCAGTTTTACAGTCAACTTGAATTGGGAGTGAGAAAATAAATCCTTGAAGCAAGAAGACTTTGCCTCTCATAGGAGAACTGTTAGCTGTCTGCCAAACTGCATACAGTACATTCAGGGAGGGGAGAATATTATCGCTCTGCCCCGGGAACTGCACTGACCCCGTCCTTGCCGGTCGCCGACAAGCGTGGATTGCGAGGGCCCGTCCAATGCTGCTTGCAGCTTTAATTAGGGCCCGAGCAACGAAGTGCAGGGGCCCAACGGGGCCATGCAACGGAGTTGCAAGGACCCTATTGTTTTCGTACTGTTTATTATTAGGGCCCGAGCAACGAAGTGCAGGGGCCCAACGGGGCCATGCAACGGAGTTGCAAGGACCCTATTGTTTTCGTACTGTTTATTATTATTATTATTATTATTATTATTATTATTATTATTATTAGGGCCCGAGCAACGAAGTGCAGGGGCCCAACGGGGCCATGCAACGGAGTTGCAAGGACCCTATTGTTTTCGTACTGTTTATTATTATTATTATTATTATTATTATTATTATTATTATTATTATTATTATTATTTTTCTCGTTTTTCTGCCCAGGCGGAAAATCAGTAGTCCGTCATACATGCGCGAAAAGTCCTGAAAATGGGCACAGAGATTCGTTTGCGTCCAATAATGATCTGAGTAAGTGCCCCCAGCACGGGTGTGGCAAAATGGCTCTGTAGCGCCACCTACAAATTTTCAACAGAACAGCCCCGGAAGCCCGTTGCGTCTAAAAATCTGGAAATATGTCACATTTATGTAACATCCCAGGACGCACAAAAAAGTCTCTTGGAGCCATAGTCTAAACCCAACAGGAAGTCTGCTATTTTGTCTGCAAAGTTGAAAAAACACCTCGAAATTGAAAAATCTTGGTTTTGGAATGTGGGGGACAGAGGCATTTAACCTTTTCAGATTGACTTCAAAATGTGGAAATAGATAGTTACAAGTATAGGCAATTTATTGAGAAAATAAAAATGACTTTTCGTCGAAGTGGCGTGGGTGTTCTGGCCCCTCAAAAATTTCGTACTATTTGATGACGCGCGATTAAACAGGATGTAGTATTATATGTGCTTTTAATTCAGTCCAAAGTGCATCAAACTTTACAGTATTGTTGCTGGTCCCTATCTGAACACATCCATATGACAATATTCATACAATTATTGTAGCGCCACCCACTGTGGACAAGAATGGTTACAAAATATATGATGTTTGTTTTGTGAGCTGCCGTTCCTTTCGGGGTCTTCTGATTCTCTTCAAATTTTTTCTGGATGTACTTATAAGTGTTTTGGTCGTTCACTGCGAAAATTGTGACTTTCCGTTAACCTTTGGGCGTTCCACGGTAGCGAAAGGGACACCGGCCCCGGCCTGACTGGTGCTCTCAACTTTGCACGTAGTACGCCTCTTTGTCCAGCAGATGGTGCCATTATACTGTTAAAAGAAGCATTTCTAAAAGGGGTTTAGGAGAGGTTTTTTATTTAGTCATTACCATGTGCCATTTTACATGGACAAAGTTAATTATAAAGTTGAAAAGAGAATATTTATTTACTATTTATAAACTAGATGTAAAGAGAAGTAAGAGATATTTAGAGATACTTAAAATATATTCAGAATTTTATATTGAATCATCCTGAATGTATTGTATGCACTTTAGCTGTCTTCCAAAATGCATACAATACATTCAGGGAGGGGAGAATATTATCGATCTTGGCTTTGGAATGTGGGAGGGTCTGGCATTTAACATTGTCAGATTGACTTCAAAAATTGGAAACAGATAGTTACAAGTACAGGCAATGTCTTGAGAAAAAAAACAATTTGACTTTTCGTCAAACTGGCGTGGGTGTTCTGGCCCATCTAAATTTGATGACGCGGGATGTAACAGGAAGTAGTGTTAAATGTGCTTTAATTTAGTCCAAAGTGCATCAAACTTTACAGTATTGCTGCTGGTCCCTATCTGAACACATCCATATGACAATATTCATTTAATTATTGTAGCGCCACCTACTTTGGACAAGAAATGTTACAAAATATCTGATGAGCTGTTGTTCCTTACGAGGTCTTTGGATTCTCTTCACATTTTGTCAGGATGTACTTATATGGGCCATTTACCATTTACCATTTACCTGTCCCTGTCTGACTGATAGGCCTCATCTTTGCACGTAGTACGCTTCTTTGTCCAGCAGATGGTGCCATCTAGTCTGTTAAAACAAGCATTTCTAAAAGGGGTTTAGGAGAGGTTTTTTATTTAGTCATTACAATGTGCCATTTTACATGGACAAAGTTAATTATACAGTTGAAAAGAGAATATTTATTTACTATTTATAAACTAGATGTAAAGAGAAATAAGAGATACTTAGAGATACTTAAAATATATTCAGAATTTTATTTGGAATCATCTTTTGTTGTATGTATTTCAGTTTTACAGTCAACTTGAATTGGGAGTGAGAAAATAAATCCTTGAAGCAAAGAAGACTTTGCCTTTCATAGGAGAACTGTTAGCTGTCTGCCAAACTGCATACAGTACATTCAGGGAGGGGAGAACATTATCGCTCTGCCCCGGGAACTGCACTGACCCCGTCCTTGCCGGTCGCCGACAAGCGTGGATTGCGAGGGCCCGTCCAATGCTGCTTGCAGCTTTAATTAGGGCCCGAGCAACGAAGTGCAGGGGCCCAACGGGGCCATGCAACGGAGTTGCAAGGACCCTATTGTTTTCGTACTGTTTATTATTATTATTAGGGCCCGAGCAACGAAGTGCAGGGGCCCAACGGGGCCATGCAACGGAGTTGCAAGGACCCTATTGTTTTCGTACTGTTTATTATTATTATTATTATTATTAGGGCCCGAGCAACGAAGTGCAGGGGCCCAACGGGGCCATGCAACGGAGTTGCAAGGACCCTATTGTTTTCGTACTGTTTATTATTATTATTATTATTATTATTAGGGCCCGAGCAACGAAGTGCAGGGGCCCAACGGGGCCATGCAACGGAGTTGCAAGGACCCTATTGTTTTCGTACTGTTTATTATTATTATTATTATTATTAGGGCCCGAGCAACGAAGTGCAGGGGCCCAACGGGGCCATGCAACGGAGTTGCAAGGACCCTATTGTTTTCGTACTGTTTATTATTATTATTATTATTATTATTATTATTATTATTATTATTTTTCTCGTTTTTCTGCCCAGGCGGAAAATCAGTAGTCCGTCATACATGCGCGAAAAGTCCTGAAAATTTTCACAGAGATTCGTTTGCGTCCAATAATGATCTGAGTAAGTGCCCCCAGCACGGGTGTGGCAAAATGGCTCTGTAGCGCCACCTACACATTTTCAACGGAACAGCCCCGGAAGCCCGTTGCGTCTAAAAATCTGGAAATATGTCACATTTATGTAACATCCCAGGACGCACAAAAAAGTCTCTTGGAGCCATAGTCTAAACCCAACAGGAAGTCTGCTATTTTGTCTGCAAAGTTGAAAAAACACCTCGAAATTGAAAAATCGTGGTTTTGGAATGTGGGGGACAGAGGCATTTAACCTTGTCAGATTGACTTCAAAATGTGGAAATAGATAGTTACAAGTATAGGCAATTTATTGAGAAAATAAAAATGACTTTTCGTCGAAGTGGCGTGGGTGTTCTGGCCCCTCAAAAAATTTTGTACTATTTGATGACGCGCGATTAAACAGGATGTAGTATTATATGTGCTTTTAATTCAGTCCAAAGTGCATCAAACTTTACAGTATTGTTGCTGGTCCCTATCTAAACACATCCATATGACAATATTCATACAATTATTGTAGCGCCACCCACTGTGGACAAGAATCGTTACAAAATATATGATGTTTGTTGTGTGAGCTGCCGTTCCTTTCGGGGTCTTTGGATTCTCTTCAAATTTTTTCTGGATGTACTTATAAGTGTTTTGGTCGTTCACTGCGAAAATTGTGACTTTTCGTTAACCTTTGGGCGTTCCACGGTAGCGAAAGTGACACCGGCCCCGGCCTGACTGGTGCTCTCAACTTTGCACGTAGTACGCTTCTTTGTCCAGCAGATGGTGCCATTATACTGTTAAAAGAAGCATTTTTAAAGGGGGATTAGGAAAGGTTTATTATTTAGTCATTACAATGTGTCATTATACATGGACATTGTGTGTGTTCATAAATTATAAAGTTGTACAGAGATTATTTATTTATTATTTATAAACTAGATGTAAAGAGAAGTAAGAGATATTTAGAGATACTTAAAATATATTCAGAATTTTATATTGAATCATCCTGAATGTATTGTATGCACTTTAGCTGTCTTCCAAAGTGCATGCAATACATTCAGGGAGGGGAGAATATTATCGCTCTTGGCTTTGGAATGTGGGAGGGTCTGGCATTTAACATTGTCAGATTGACTTCAAAAATTGGTCTTGAGAAATTTTTTTTTGACTTTTCGTCAAACTGGCGTGGGTGTTCTGGCCCCTCAAAATTTGATGACGCGGGATGTAACAGGAAGTAGTGTTAAATGTGCTTTAATTCAGTCCAAAGTGCATCAAACTTTACAGTATTGTTGCTGGTCCCTATCTGAACACATCCATATGACAATATTCATACAATTATTGTAGCGCCACCTACTTTGGACAAGAAATGTTACAAAATATCTGATGAGCTGTTGTTCCTTTCGAGGTCTTTGGATTCTCTTCACATTTTGTCAGGATGTACTTATATGGGCCATTTACCATTTACCATTTACCTGTCCCTGTCTGACTGATCCCTCATCTTTGCACGTAGTACGCTTCTTTGTCCAGCAGATGGTGCCATTTAGTCTGTTAAAACAAGCATTTCTAAAAGGGCTTTAGGAGATTCAGGGAAGAGAGAATTTATGCTCTGCCCCGGGAAATGCAGTGACCCCGTCCTTGCCGGTCGCCGACAAGCGTGGGGTGCGAGGGCCCGTCCAATGCTGCTTGCAGCTTTAATTAGGGCCCGAGCAACGAAGTGCAGGGGCCCAACGGGGCCATGCAACGGAGTTGCAAGGACCCTATTGTTTTCGTACTGTTTATTATTATTATTATTATTATTAGGGCCCGAGCAACGAAGTGCAGGGGCCCAACGGGGCCATGCAACGGAGTTGCAAGGACCCTATTGTTTTCGTACTGTTTATTATTATTATTATTATTATTATTAGGGCCCGAGCAACGAAGTGCAGGGGCCCAACGGGGCCATGCAACGGAGTTGCAAGGACCCTATTGTTTTCGTACTGTTTATTATTATTATTATTATTATTATTATTATTATTATTAGGGCCCGAGCAACGAAGTGCAGGGGCCTAACGGGGCCATGCAACGGAGTTGCAAGGACCCTATTGTTTTCGTACTGTTTATTATTATTATTATTATTATTATTATTATTATTATTATTATTTTTCTCGTTTTTCTGCCCAGGCGGAAAATCAGTAGTCCGTCATACATGCACGAAAAGTCCTGAAAATGGGCAGAGAGATTCGTTTGCGTCCAATAATGATCTGAGTAAGTGCCCCCAGCACGGGTGTGGAAAAATGGCTCTGTAGCGCCACCTACACATTTTCAACGGAACAGCCCCGGAAGCCCGTTGCGTCTAAAAATCTGGAAATATGTCACATTTATGTAACATCCCAGGACGCACAAAAAAGTCTCTTGGAGCCATAGTCTAAACCCAACAGGAAGTCTGCTATTTTGTCCGCAAAGTTGAAAAAACACCTCGAAATTGAAAAATCTTGGCTTTGGAATGTGGGGGACAGAGGCATTTAACCTTGTCAGATTGACTTCAAAATGTGGAAATAGATAGTTACAAGTATAGGCAATTTATTGAGAAAATAAAAATGACTTTTCGTCGAAGTGGCGTGGGTGTTGTGGGCCCTCAAAAAATTTCTTACTATTTGATGACGCGCGATTAAACAGGAAGTAGAATTATATGTGCTTTTAATTCAGTCCAAAGTGCATCAAACTTTACAGTATTGTTGCTGGTCCCTATCTGAACACATCCATATGACAATATTCATACAATTATTGTAGCGCCACCCACTGTGGACAAGAATCGTTACAAAATATATGATGTTTGTTGTGTGAGCTGCCGTTCCTTTCGGGGTCTTTGGATTCTCTTCAAATTTTTTCTGGATGTACTTATAAGTGTTTTGGTCGTTCACTGCGAAAATTGTGACTTTTCGTTAAACTTTGGGCGTTCCACGGTAGCGAAAGTGACACCGGCCCCGGCCTGACTGGTGCTCTCAACTTTGCACGTAGTACGCTTCTTTGTCCAGCAGATGGTGCCATTAAACTGTTAAAAGAAGCATTTCTAAAAGGGGTTTAAGAGAGGTTTTTTATTTAGTCATTACAATGTGCCATTTTACATGGACAAAGTTAATTATAAAGTTGAAAAGAGAATATTTATTTACTATTTATAAACTAGATGTAAAGAGAAGTAAGAGATATTTAGAGATACTTAAAATATATTCAGAATTTTCTTTGGAATCATCTTTTGTTGTATGTATTTCAGTTTTACAGTCAACTTGAATTGGGAGTGAGAAAATAAATCCTTGAAGCAAGAAGACTTTGCCTCTCATAGGAGAACTGTTAGCTGTCTGCCAAACTGCATACAGTACATTCAGGGATTATCGCTCTGCCCCGGGAACTGCACTGACCCCGTCCTTGCCGGTCGCCGACAAGCGTGGATTGCGAGGGCCCGTCCAATGCTGCTTGCAGCTTTAATTATTATTATTATTATTATTTTTCTCGTTTTTCTGCCCAGGCGGAAAATCAGTAGTCCGTCATACATGCGCGAAAAGTCCTGAAAATTTTCACAGAGATCCGTTTGCATCCAATAATGATCTGAGTAAGTGCCCCCAGCACGGGTGTGCCAAAATGGCTCTGTAGCGCCACCTAGAAATTTTCAACGGAACAGCCCCGGAAGCCCGTTGCGTCTAAAAATCTGGAAATATGTCACATTTATGTAACATCCCAGGACGCACAAAAAAGTCTCTTGGAGCCATAGTCTAGACCCAACTGGAAGTCTGCTATTTTGTCCGCAAAGTTGAAAAAACACCTCGAAATTGAAAAATCTTGGCTTTGGAATGTGGGGGACAGAGGCATTTAACCTTGTCAGATTGACTTCAAAATGTGGAAATAGATAGTTACAAGTATAGGCAATTTATTGAGAAAATAAAAATGACTTTTCGTCGAAGTGGCGTGGGTGTTCTGGGCCCTCAAAAAATTTCTTACTATTTGATGACGCGCGATTAAACAGGAAGTAGAATTATATGTGCTTTTAATTCAGTCCAAAGTGCATCAAACTTTACAGTATTGTTGCTGGTCCCTATCTGAACACATCCATATGACAATATTCATACAATTATTGTAGCGCCACCCACTGTGGACAAGAATCGTTACAAAATATATGATGTTTGTTGTGTGAGCTGCCGTTCCTTTCGGGGTCTTTGGATTCTCTTCAAATTTTTTCTGGATGTACTTATAAGTGTTTTGGTCGTTCACTGCGAAAATTGTGACTTTTCGTTAAACTTTGGGCGTTCCACGGTAGCGAAAGTGACACCGGCCCCGGCCTGACTGGTGCTCTCAACTTTGCACGTAGTACGCTTCTTTGTCCAGCAGATGGTGCCATTATACTGTTAAAAGAAGCATTTCTAAAAGGGGTTTAAGAGAGGTTTTTTATTTAGTCATTACAATGTGCCATTTTACATGGACAAAGTTAATTATAAAGTTGAAAAGAGAATATTTATTTACTATTTATAAACTAGATGTAAAGAGAAGTAAGAGATATTTAGAGATACTTAAAATATATTCAGAATTTTCTTTGGAATCATCTTTTGTTGTATGTATTTCAGTTTTACAGTCAACTTGAATTGGGAGTGAGAAAATAAATCCTTGAAGCAAGAAGACTTTGCCTCTCATAGGAGAACTGTTAGCTGTCTGCCAAACTGCATACAGTACATTCAGGGAGGGGAGAATATTATCGCTCTGCCCCGGGAACTGCACTGACCCCGTCCTTGCCGGTCGCCGACAAGCGTGGATTGCGAGGGCCCGTCCAATGCTGCTTGCAGCTTTAATTATTATTAGGGCCCGAGCAACGAAGTGCAGGGGCCCAACGGGGCCATGCAACGGAGTTGCAAGGACCCTATTGTTTTCGTACTGTTTATTATTATTATTATTATTATTATTATTATTATTATTATTATTATTATTATTTTTCTCGTTTTTCTGCCCAGGCGGAAAATCAGTAGTCCGTCATACATGCGCGAAAAGTCCTGAAAATTTTCACAGAGATCCGTTTGCATCCAATAATGATCTGAGTAAGTGCCCCCAGCACGGGTGTGCCAAAATGGCTCTGTAGCGCCACCTAGAAATTTTCAACGGAACAGCCCCGGAAGCCCGTTGCGTCTAAAAATCTGGAAATATGTCACATTTATGTAACATCCCAGGACGCACAAAAAAGTCTCTTGGAGCCATAGTCTAAACCCAACAGGAAGTCTGCTATTTTGTCCGCAAAGTTGAAAAAACACCTCGAAATTGAAAAATCTTGGCTTTGGAATGTGGGGGACAGAGGCATTTAACCTTGTCAGATTGACTTCAAAATGTGGAAATAGATAGTTACAAGTATAGGCAATTTATTGAGAAAATAAAAATGACTTTTCGTCGAAGTGGCGTGGGTGTTCTGGGCCCTCAAAAAAATTTCTTACTATTTGATGACGCGCGATTAAACAGGAAGTAGAATTATATGTGCTTTTAATTCAGTCCAAAGTGCATCAAACTTTACAGTATTGTTGCTGGTCCCTATCTGAACACATCCATATGACAATATTCATACAATTATTGTAGCGCCACCCACTGTGGACAAGAATCGTTACAAAATATATGATGTTTGTTGTGTGAGCTGCCGTTCCTTTCGGGGTCTTTGGATTCTCTTCAAATTTTTTCTGGATGTACTTATAAGTGTTTTGGTCGTTCACTGCGAAAATTGTGACTTTTCGTTAAACTTTGGGCGTTCCACGGTAGCGAAAGTGACACCGGCCCCGGCCTGACTGGTGCTCTCAACTTTGCACGTAGTACGCTTCTTTGTCCAGCAGATGGTGCCATTATACTGTTAAAAGAAGCATTTCTAAAAGGGGTTTAAGAGAGGTTTTTTATTTAGTCATTACAATGTGCCATTTTACATGGACAAAGTTAATTATAAAGTTGAAAAGAGAATATTTATTTACTATTTATAAACTAGATGTAAAGAGAAGTAAGAGATATTTAGAGATACTTAAAATATATTCAGAATTTTCTTTGGAATCATCTTTTGTTGTATGTATTTTAGTTTTACAGTCAACTTGAATTGGGAGTGAGAAAATAAATCCTTGAAGCAAGAAGACTTTGCCTCTCATAGGAGAACTGTTAGCTGTCTGCCAAACTGCATACAATACATTCAGGGAGGGGAGAATATTATCGCTCTGCCCCGGGAACTGCACTGACCCCGTCCTTGCCGGTCGCCGACAAGCGTGGATTGCGAGGGCCCGTCCAATGCTGCTTGCAGCTTTAATTATTATTATTATTATTATTAGGGCCCGAGCAACGAAGTGCAGGGGCCCAACGGGGCCATGCAACGGAGTTGCAAGGACCCTGTTGTTTTCGTACTGTTTATTATTATTATTATTATTATTATTATTATTATTAGGGCCCGAGCAACGAAGTGCAGGGGCCCAACGGGGCCATGCAACGGAGTTGCAAGGACCCTATTGTTTTCGTACTGTTTATTATTATTATTATTATTATTAGGGCCCGAGCAACGAAGTGCAGGGGCCCAACGGGGCCATGCAACGGAGTTGCAAGGACCCTATTGTTTTCGTACTGTTTATTATTATTATTATTATTATTATTATTATTATTATTATTATTATTATTATTATTATTATTATTATTTTTCTCGTTTTTCTGTCCAGGCGGAAAATCAGTAGTCCGTCATACATGCGCGAAAAGTCCTGAAAATTTGCACAGAGATTCGTTTGCGTCCAATAATGATCTGAGTAAGTGCCCCCAGCACGGGTGTGGCAAAATGGCTCTGTAGCGCCACCTACACATTTTCAACGGAACAGCCCCGGAAGCCCGTTGCGTCTAAAAATCTGGAAATATGTCACATTTATGTAACATCCCAGGACGCACAAAAAACTCTCTTGGAGCCATAGTCTAAACCCAACAGGAAGTCTGCTATTTTGTCTGCAAAGTTGAAAAAACACCTCGAAATTGAAAAATCTTGGTTTTGGAATGTGGGGGACAGAGGCATTTAACCTTGTCAGATTGACTTCAAAATGTGGAAATAGATAGTTACAAGTATAGGCAATTTATTGAGAAAATAAAAATGACTTTTCGTCGAAGTGGCGTGGGTGTTCTGGCCCCTCAAAAAATTTTGTACTATTTGATGACGCGCGATTAAACAGGATGTAGTATTATATGTGCTTTTAATTCAGTCCAAAGTGCATCAAACTTTACAGTATTGTTGCTGGTCCCTATCTAAACACATCCATATGACAATATTCATACAATTATTGTAGCGCCACCCACTGTGGACAAGAATGGTTACAAAATATATGATGTTTGTTTTGTGAGCTGCCGTTCCTTTCGGGGTCTTTTGATTCTCTTCAAATTTTTTCTGGATGTACTTATAAGTGTTTTGGTCGTTCACTGCGAAAATTGTGACTTTTCGTTAAACTTTGGGCGTTCCACGGTAGCGAAAGTGACACCGGCCCCGGCCTGACTGGTGCTCTCAACTTTGCACGTAGTACGCTTCTTTGTCCAGCAGATGGTGCCATTATACTGTTAAAAGAAGCATTTCTAAAAGGGGTTTAGGAGAGGGTTTTTATTTAATCATTACAATGTGCCATTTTACATGGACAAAGTTAATTATAAAGTTGAAAAGAGAATATTTATTTACTATTTATAAACTAGATGTAAAGAGAAGTAAGAGATACTTAGAGATACTTAAAATATATTCAGAATTTTATTTGGAATCATCTTTTGTTGTATGTATTTCAGTTTTACAGTCAACTTGAATTGGGAGTGAGAAAATAAATCCTTGAAGCAAGAAGACTTTGCCTCTCATAGGAGAACTGTTAGCTGTCTGCCAAACTGCATACAGTACATTCAGGGATTATCGCTCTGCCCCAGGAACTGCACTGACCCCGTCCTTGCCGGTCGCCGACAAGCGTGGATTGCGAGGGCCCGTCCAATGCTGCTTGCAGCTTTAATTATTATTATTATTTTTTTTTTCTTCAGAATCCTAAAAGTAAATCGCATTTTTGACGGCCTAAAAGTACTGGAAAACTCACGAAAATTTGCCTACCCCCCCAAAGTCGGGTGTAAAATTACGTATTTTGGGGATCTCGCACAAGGGCGTAACAAAATGGCTCAACAGCGCCACCTAGACCTTCGTTTTCGGAGTAGCCCCTCGACACGGTTTGACGCACGTCTACGACATTTGGAGGGAGTATGTAACAGACAGAGACGCACAAAAAAGCCTCCTGGAGCCATAGTCCAACTCCAACAGGAAGTCCGCCATCTTGCATCAAAAATCATATTTGGTCACAAGTGTGCACATTTCCACACCTCGTATTTGAACGAACTCCTCCTAGAGCTTTCGTCCTATCTGTTGGAAACTTGTTGTGTGTGTTCTTAAGGCCTTGACGATGAAAGGTTGATCAAGCCGTATTCCTTGGATTTACTGTCGGGGAGGGGCGGGGCCACGAAATGTGGCGTGTTTTCATGAAAATTTGACGTGCTTGACGTGCTGTAACTTTGTGGAAAATACTCCAATCGTCACCAAACCTCTGATATATAATGCCAGTCTGGCCTAGTACACATTTCCATAACAACATTTGGTGATTTTCAGAGCGCCACCTACTGGCGATAGAAACATTTTATTTTTACAAGATGACGTCCAGCTCGGACAATATCGACCATACGGGGCTGAAACTCAGTGAAACTATCGGAAACAACTTTGGGAAGAAACCCTCCAAAAATAGAAACTTTTCCAGAAACTATGTAGACACGGTGGCTTGTCAAAGTCAAGCATCCCGATTTTTTTCCAAAAATCCAAGACTCCATTGACCTTTTAGGATCATTTCGAGGCAAAAGTGTGCGGCTTTAATATACTTTCTCAGAGCTGTCTAAAACTTCTTGAGGTTATTAAGAGCAATATTCCCCAAAATTCGGCTGCATAATTAATTAGGAGGAGGGGCATAATCGCTCTATAGCGCCCCCCTGGAAGTTTTTTTTCAGGCAGCCCCCCCACAGTTTTTGACACAGAGTTATAGAACCTTGGCCGACTTGTAGACCGTAGTGAGACCTACAAAATGTCACTTGGAGCAATGGGCTACAATTAACAGGAAGTAAGATATTTATGCATGAAAATCACCATTTACAGTGATTCGGCCTGGTTGACAAGGGGTCATATTTGAACGGATTCCTCAGAGGGATTTTATCCAATTGACTTTAAACTCTGTAGGTGTGTTCATTAGGTTATCCTGATTAATCCTTATCAGAAGGATTTAACCTTGAGGAAACTGTGTGGGCATGGCGCTCCATCAAATTTGAGCCTCTGATCCAAAATTGGAACTCCGTTGACTTTTTGGCTCGTTTTTAAGGCACAACTGTGCGGCTTTCATATAGTTTCTCATAGCTGTCTGAACCTTCTTGAGTTTGTTAAGAGCAATATTCTCTAAAATTCGGGTATATAATTAATTAGGAGGCGGGGCATATCTGCTCTATAGCGCCCCCTAGAGTTTTTCTTTCAGGCAGCCCCCCCACAGTTTTCGACACAGAGTTATAAAACCTCAGCCGAATTGTAGATCATGGCAAGACTTACGAAATGTCTCTTGGAGCAATGGGTTAAAATTATCAGGAAGCGAGATATTTATGCATGAAAATCACCATTTTTGGTGATTCGGGCTGGTTCACAAGGGGTCATATTTGAACCAATTCCTCCTAGGGATTTTATTCAATTGTCTTGGTAGGTGTGTTCATATAGACTTCCTGAGTAAAACTTCTCAAAAGTATGAACCTTGAGGAACATGTGTGGCCGTGGCGCTCCATCAAATTTGACCCTCTGATCCAGAACTATAACTCCATTGACTTTTTGGCTAGTTTTTAAGGCAAAACTGTGTAGCTTTCATATACTTTCTCAGAGCTGTCTGAAACTTCTTGAGCTTATTAAGTGCAATATTCTCTAAAATTCGGCTGCATAATCAATTAGGAGGCGGGGCATAATCGCTCTATAGCGCCACCTGCAAATTTTGTTTTAGGCAGCCCCGCCACAGTTTTCAACACAGAGTTATAGAACTTTTTTAGATTATAGATTTTATTCAATTGACTTGGTAGGTGTGTTCATATAGACTTCCTGAGTAAGCGTGAAACTGTCGGGGCGTGGCAAAGTTCGATGTTTCGTCATGAAAGGGAAACACCTGCTGATGGGCTTGTCGTGTTTAGAAATTCTCAAAAATTGCCCTAATTCACCAGAAGGTCAAATCTCCCGCCCAACGTGCCGCACACCCCGACGCGCACGGACGTGCGAGGGCCCGTCCAATGCTGCTCGCAGCTTTAATTAGGGCCCGAGCACGCAAGGCGGCGAAGGCCCTATTGTTTTTCGAATGTTTATTATTTTTTTTTTTATTATTCTTCTTCTTTTTATTTTCTTTCTTCAGAATCCTAAAAGTAAATCGCCTTTTTGACGGCCTAAAAGTACTCGAAAACTCACGGAAATTTGCCTACCCCCCCAAAGTCGGGTGTAAAATTACGTATTTTGGGGGTCTCGCACAAGGGCGTAACAAAATGGCTCAATAGCGCCACCTAGATGTGCGTTTTCGGAGTAGCCCCTCGACACGGTTTCACGTACATCTACGACATTTGGAGGGAGTATGCAACAGACAGAGACGCACAAAAAAGCCTCCTGGAGCCATAGTCCAACTCCAACAGGAAGTCCGCCATCTTGCATCAAAAATCATATTTGGTCACGAGTGTGCACATTTCCACACCTCGTATTTGAACGAACTCCTCCTAGAGCTTTCGTCCTATCTGTTGGAAACTTGTCGTGTGCGTTCTTAAGGCCTTGACGATGAAAGGTTGATCAAGCCGTATTCCTTGGATTTACTGTCGGGGAGGGGCGGGGCCACGAAATGTGGCGTGTTTTCATGAAAATTTGACGTGCTTGACGTGCTGTAACTTCGTGGAAAATACTCCAATCGTCACCAAACCTCTGATATATAATGCCAGTCTGGCCTAGTACACATTTCCATAACAACATTTGGTGATTTTCAGAGCGCCACCTACTGGCGATAGAAACATTTTATTTTTACAAGATGACGTCCAGCTCGGACAATATCGACCATACGGGGCTGAAACTCAGTGAAACTATCGGAAACGACTTTGGGAAGAAACCCTCCAAAAATAGAAACTTTTCCAGAAACTATGTAGACACGGTGGCTTGTCAAAGTCAAGCGTCCAGATTTTTTTCCAAAAATCCAAGACTCCATTGACCTTTTAGGATCATTTTCAGGCAAAAGTGTGCGGCTTTAATATACTTTCTCAGAGCTGTCTAAAACTTCTTGAGGTTATTAAGAGCAATATTCCTCAAAATTCGGCTGCATAATTAATTAGGAGGCGGGGCATAATCGCTCTATAGCGCCCCCCTGGAAGTTTTTTTTCAGGCAGCCCCCCCACAGTTTTGGACACAGAGTTATAGAACTTTTTTAGATTATAGATTTTATTCAATTGACTTGGTAGGTGTGTTCATATAGACTTCCTGAGTAAGCGTGAAACTGTCGGGGCGTGGCTAAGTTCGATGTTTCGTCATGAAAGGGAAGCACCTGCTGGTGGGCTTGTCATGTTTAGAAATTCTCAAAAATTGCCCTAATTCACCAGAAGGTCAAATCTCCCACCCAACGTGCCGCACCCCCCGACGCACACGGATGTGCGAGGGCCCGTCCAATGCTGCTCGCAGCTTTAATTATTATTATTTTTTTATTTTTTTTTCTTCAGAATCCTAAAAGTAAATCGCATTTTTGACGGTCTAAAAGTACTCGAAAACTCACGGAAATTTGCCTACCCCCCCAAAGTCGGGTGTAAAATTAGGTATTTTGGGGGTCTCGCACAAGGGCGTAACAAAATGGCTCAACAGCGCCACCTAGATCTTCGTTTTCGGAGTAGCCCCTCGACACGGTTTCACGCACGTCTACGACATTTGGAGGGAGTATGTAACAGACAGAGACGCACAAAAAAGCCTCTTGGAGCCATACTCAAACTCCAACAGGAAGTCCGCCATCTTGCATCAAAAATCATATTTGGTCACAAGTGTGCACATTTCCACACCTCGTATTTGAACGAACTCCTCCTAGAGCTTTCGTCCTATCTGTTGGAAACTTGTCGTGTTTCATCTTAAGGCCTTGACGATGAAAGGTTGATCAAGCCGTATTCCTTGGATTTACTGTGGGGGAGGGGCGGGGCCACGAAATGTGGCGTGTTTTCATGAAAATTTGACGTGCTTGACGTGCTGTAACTTTGTGGAAAATACTCCAATCGTCACCAAACCTCTGATATATAATGCCAGTCTGGCCTAGTACACATTTCCATAACAACATTTGGTGATTTTCAGAGCGCCACCTACTGGCGATAGAAACATTTTATTTTGACAAGATGACGTCCAGCTCGGACAATATCGACCATACGGGGCTGAAACTCAGTGAAACTATCGGAAACAACTTTGGGAAGAAACCCTCCAAAAATAGAAACTTTTCCAGAAACTATGTAGACACGGTGGCTTGTCAAAGTCAAGCGTCCCGATTTTTTTCCAAAAATCCAAGACTCCATTGACCTTTTAGGATCATTTCGAGGCAAAAGTGTGCGGCTTTAATATACTTTCTCAGAGCTGTCTAAAACTTCTTGAGGTTATTAAGAGCAATATTCCCCAAAATTCGGCTGCATAATTAATTAGGAGGAGGGGCATAATCGCTCTATAGCGCCCCCCTGGAAGTTTTTTTTCAGGCAGCCCCCCCACAGTTTTTGACACAGAGTTATAGCACCTTGGCCGACTTGTAGACCGTAGTGAGACCTTCAAAATGTCACTTGGAGCAATGGGCTACAATTAACAGGAAGTAAGATATTTATGCATGAAAATCACCATTTACAGTGATTCGGCCTGGTTGACAAGGGGTCATATTTGAACGGATTCCTCAGAGGGATTTTATCCAATTGACTTTAAACTCTGTGTTCATATGGTCATCCTGAGTAAATCTTTGCCCTTGAGGAAACTGTGTGGGTGTGGCGCTCCATCAAATTTGACCCTCTGATTCAAAATTGGAACTCCATTGACTTTTTGGCTAGTTTTTAAGGCAAAACTCTGCGGCTGTCTTATACTTTCTCAGAGCTGTCTGAAACTTCTTGACGTTATTAAGAGCAATATTCCCTAAAATTCGGCTGCATAATTAATTAGGAGGCGGGGCATAATCGCTCTATAGCGCCCCCTGCAAATTTTCTTTGAGGCAACCCCGCCACAGTTTTCGACACAGAGTTATAGAACTTTTTTAGATTATAGATTTTATTCAATTGACTTGGTAGGTGTGTTCATATAGACTTCCTGAGTAAGCGTGAAACTGTCGGGGCGTGGCAAAGTTCGATGTTTCGTCATGAAAGGGAAGCACCTGCTGGTGGGCTTGTCGTGTTTAGAAATTCTCAAAAATTGCCCTAATTCACTAGAAG
This sequence comes from Planiliza haematocheilus, assembly GCA_005024645.1. Taxonomy (NCBI): domain Eukaryota; kingdom Metazoa; phylum Chordata; class Actinopteri; order Mugiliformes; family Mugilidae; genus Planiliza; species Planiliza haematocheilus. Next base: position 589,768 of record SRSE01000366.1, on the reverse strand, counting down.
GTCAAATCTCCCACCCAACGTGCCGCACCCCCCGACGCACACGGATGTGCGAGGGCCCGTCCAATGCTGCTCGCAGCTTTAATTCTTCTTTTTTTTCTTTTCTTTCTTCAGAATCCTAAAAGTAAATCGCATTTTTGACGGCCTAAAAGTACTCGAAAACTCACGAAAATTTGCCTACCCCCCCAAAGTCGGGTGTAAAATTACGTATTTTGGGGGTCTCGCACAAGGGCGTAACAAAATGGCTCAACAGCGCCACCTAGACCTTTGTTTTCGGAGTAGCCCCTCGACACGGTTTCACGCACGTGTACGACATTTGGAGGGAGTATGTAACAGACAGAGACGCACAAAAAAGCCTCCTGGAGCCATAGTCCAACTCCAACAGGAAGTCCGCCATCTTGCATCAAAAATCATATTTGGTCACAAGTGTGCACATTTCCACACCTCGTATTTGAACGAACTCCTCCTAGAGCTTTCGTCCTATCTGTTCCAAATTTGGCGTGTGTGTTCTTAAGGCCTTGACGATGAAAGGTTGCTCAGGCCGTATTCCTTGGATTTACTGTGGGGGAGGGGCGGGGCCACGAAATTTGGCATGTTTTCATGAAAATTTGACGTGCTGTAACTTTGCGGAAAATACTCCAATCGTCACTAAACCTCTGATATATAATGCCACTCTGGCCTAGTACACATTTCCATAACAACATTTGGTGATTTTTAGAGCGCCACCCGGTGGCGATACAAACATGTCATTTTTACACGATGTCGTCCAGCTCGGACAATATCGACCATACGGGGCCTAAAACTCTGTGAAACTATCAGAAACAACTTTGGGAAGAAACCGTCCAAAAATGGAAACTTTTCCAGAAACTATGTGGACACGGTGGCCCATCAAAGTCAAGCTTCCCAATTTTTTTTCGAAAATCCGAAACTCAATTGACTTTTAGGATCATTTTCAGGCAAAAGTGAGCTGTCTGAAACTTCTTGAGGTTATTAAGAGCAATATTCTCTAAAATTCGGCTGCATAATTGATTAGGAGGCGGGACATAATCGCTCTATAGCGCCCTTTTTTCCAAAAATCCGAAACTCCATTCACCTTTTAGGATCATTTTCAGGCAAAAGTGTGCGGCTTTAATATACTTTCTCAGAGCTGTCTGAAACTTCTTGATTTTATTAAGAGCAATATTCTCTAAAATTCGGCTGCATAACTAATTAGGAGGCGGGGCAAAATCGCTCTATAGCGCCACCTGCAAATTTTCTTTGAGGCAGCCCCGCCACAGTTTTTGACACAGAGTTATAGAACCTCGGCCAAATTGTAGACAACGGCAAGACTTACAAAATGTCTCTTGGAGCAATGGGCTAAAATTGTCAGGAAGCGAGATATTTATGCATGCAAATCAAATGAAAATGAAACCTGTCCCTGTCTGAGTGATTCTCTCATCTTTGCACGTAATACGCTATTTTGTCCAGCAGATGGTGTCATTTCATCTGTTAAGTGAAGCATTTCTAAAAAGGGTTTAAGAGAAGTGTATTATTTAGTCATTATAATGTGCCATTATACATGGACATTGTGTGTGTTCATAAGTTAATTTTAAGTAAATTATAAAGTTGTAAAGAGATTATTTATTTATTATTTATAAACTAGATGTAAAGAGAAGTAAGAGATAATTAGACATACTTAAAATATATTCATATTTTATATTGAATCATCTTTTATTGTATATATTTCAGTTTTACAGTAAACTTAAATTGGAAGTAACAAAATAAATCCTTGAAGCAAGAAGACTTTGCCTCTCATTGGAGAACTGTTAGCTGTCTTCCAAACTGCATACAGAATACATTCAGGGAGGGGAGAATATTACGCTCTGCCCTGGGAACTGCAGTGACCCCGTCCTTGCCGGTCACAGACGTTCATATAGACTTTCTGAGTAAGCATAATCAAAATTCCGTATTTTGATGAAAGTGTCGGGGTGTGGCCAGGTTCGATGTTCCGTCATGAAAGGGGAAGCACCTGCTGATGGGCTTGTCGTGCTCAGAAATTCACAAAAACTGGCCTAATGCACCAGAAGGTCAAATCTCCCACCCAACGTGCCGAACCCCCCGACGGGCACGGACGTGCGAGGGCCCGTCCAATGCTGCTCGCAGCTTTAATTTCTCTTTGTTTCCTTTCAGAACTTGTGTGAAAAGCTGTTTAAGTTTAGAGTTATTTTTATGCGTAACCTTTTGTGTGTATCAGAGGAGAACAGGTAGAAACACAGAGACTTGGTAGTTTAATGTGAAAGAAGCCAGACATTTAAGACGTTCTATGGTGATGATTTTCATTCCCTTCATTGACAGATGCCTTTTAAACACTTCTGAACATGAAACGAAACAAATTCTCTCCTTTTTGGTCTTCTACACGTTTTTACATTTTTCCAGCATGAAAGCTGAGGCGAAACAAAACACAAATGAAACGGCGTTGTACATGAAAGTACACACAGTATAACACTGCACATGAAGCGTACACAGTAAGCAAACAACCTGTGAGGCAACCTTTGTTATTTGACCTAAACGTCAGAGCAGCCGCAGTAACAAAGAGAAGTCTGGTCCGCTGGGAGACGGCCGACTGGAACAAACACTAACAGACTCTTTAAATACGTTTCAGCTGCCACAGTAATAATGAAATAAAGACGAATAAAAAAAACATTAAAAGCTCAAGCTGCTGCAGTTTTCTTTCCATTTGACATGTCACAGAGACGTCGGAGGTAGTGGCGCTGCTGAGGGCCCACAGTGGAGTTCAGGTCGATGGATTGAAAGAGTGTCTGGCTGGTGTCTGATATGAAATGATGATCGATTAGTTACCTGACGATTAGTTTTTACCCCAGGAACGAAACTTAAAGATATAAATGTGTTCAATGAGCAGAATTAAAGTTATTTCAGAGGAAAGAAGAAACTGGACTTGTAGATTTTTGGAGAAGACGTTTCACCACTCATCCGAGTAGCTTCATTAGTTCTAGGGGACTGGTGGGAAGTCTGAGGTTTAAATAGGAACTCCTCCTGAAAAAACTTGCTTGTTATGCTAATGACGATTAGTTTTTACCAGAGGAAAGAAAGTTATTAAAGATATAAATGTGTTCAATGAGCATAATTATAGTTATTTCAGAGATGAAAGAAGGAAACGTAAGTGCAGAAGTTTCTCAAGTTTCAGCCTCATGACCACAGCTGAAGAGATCCAGCAGCCAAACGGACCGACGCCGTGGTTCATATCGACTCTGGGAACCAGAGTCAAAGACGTAAACAGAAAAAGGAAAGCGTCTCCAGACGGTTTGGGGGAGTTTCCTGCCTTCATTTAGCTGCTGTAAATATTACATATACACTATATTACCAAAAGTATTCGCTCACCTGCCTTTACTCATTCTATGAACTGAAGTGCCATCCCATTCCTAACTCATAGAATTCAATATGATGTCGGTCCACCTTTTGCAGCTATTACAGCTTCAACTCTTCTGGGAAGACTGTCCACAAGGTTGAGGAGAGTGTTTATAGGAATTTTTGACCATTCTTCCAAAAGCGCATTGGTGAGGTCACACACTGATGTTGGTCGAGAAGTCTGGCTCTCAGTCTCCGCTCTAATTCATCCCAAAGGTGTTCTATCGGGTTCAGGTCAGGACTCTGTGCAGGCCAGTCAAGTTCATCCACACCAGACTCTGTCATCCACGTCTTTATGGACCTTGCTTTGTGCACTGGTGCACAGTCATGTTGGAAGAGGAAGGGGCCCGCTCCAAACTGTTCCCACAAGGTTGGGAGCATGGAATTGTCCAAAATGTTTTGGTATCCTGAAGCATTCAATGTTCCTTTCACTGGAACTAAGGGGCCAAGCCCAGCTCCTGAAAAACAACCCCATACCATAATTCCTCCTCCACCAAATTTCACAGTTGGCACAATGCAATCTGAAATGTACCGTTCTCCTGGCAACCTCCAAACCCAGACTCGTCCATCAGATTGCCAGATGGAAAAGCGTGATTCATCACTCCAGAGAACGCGTCTCCACTAGTCTAGAGGCCAGTGGCGGCGTGCTTTACACCATTGCATCCGACGCCTTGCATTGCACTTGGTGATGTGTGGCTTGGCTGCAGCTGCTCGGCCATGGAAACCCATTCCATGAAGCTCTCTGCGTACTGTACTTGGGCTAATCTGAAGGTCACATGAAGTTTGTAGCTCTGTAGCAATTGACTGTGCAGAAAGTCGGCGACCTCTTTGCACTATGCGCTTCAGCATCCGCTGACCCCTCTCCGTCACTTTCCGTGGCCTACCACTTCGTGGCTGAGTTGCTGTTGTTCCCAAACGCTTCCATTTTGTTATAATAGAGCTGACAGTTGACTGTGGAATATTTAGGAGCGAGGAAATTTCACGACTGGATTTGTTGCACAAGTGGCATCCTATGACAGTTCCACGCTGGAATTCACTGAGCTCCTGAGAGCGGCCCATTCTTTCACAAATGTCTTGTTTCACAGTCTGCATGCCTGAGTGCTTGAATTTATACACCTGGGGCCAGGCCAAGTGATTAGAACACCTGATTCTGATCATTTGAATGGGTGAGCGAATACTTTTGGTAATATAGTGTATTTTGTAGATACTTGTTCCAGTTGCTCTAAGTTTAATCCGCGAGCGACTCTTAAGATGGGAATGGGAGCATTCCCTGTCCCAAACAGACCATGGCAGGAAGTGGTGTTTGATTTTATGGACATGGGGATGAATCAAAGAGTAAAAGGCTGTAGATATTTGCTTGTTTGTGTTGATACTTTTACTCGATGGGTGGAAGCGAAACCCACCAAAACTGAAACAGCTCAAGAAGTCATAAATTGGCTAATTTATGACTTGATACCCCGCTATGGTGTCCCTGAATGTATTCGTTCTGATAATGGGACTCATTTTACAGCGGCGTCCTTGAAAGAAGTTGAAAAGTACTTTGGGATCCAGCAGCGCTTTGGGTCTGCCTACCACCCTGCATCACAGGGGCTGGTAGAGAGAGCTAATCAGTCAGTTAAGCAACAACTGGCTAAAATATGTGATGAAACGAAAATGAAATGGACAGAGGCTCTGCCTTTGGTCCTGTTCTCACTAAGATCCAGCCCAAGTGACACCATAGGCCTCTCGCCTCATGAGCTGCTGACGGGGAGAAAAATGCCCTGTCCATTCACAAACAATTTGCACAGTGGAGAGACCCCTGACTTGGCCAGTCAGGAGAAAGAAACAGCTGACTATGTGAAACAATTGCAGGACGCTGTGAGGTTTTTGTCTCCTTATGTACAGGAAATCTTGATCAAGGAGCCCAGCGGAGCTCCACCTGAGTAGATAAAAGAGGGAGAGTGGATCTACAGAAAAGTATTCCACAGAACGTGGAATGAGCCAAGGTGGATCGGTCCGTTCAAGGTAGTATCATCAACCACGTATGGTGTGAGAGTCTGGTTGGACGAAGAGCAGACTAAAGTGAGTCGATACTGGCACAAAACACACTGTAGGAAAGGAGAGCCATCAACAGAAAGAAACCTTAGAGAAATCAGAAAGCACCTAAGGGACATTGGCGAAGAAACAGAGGAGGAATAAGATGTTGACCTTTGGGTCATGCCCTACGATGACCTGTCTGTTAGCAATTAGTTTGTTAATCATCCTGCGCTCTTTATGGCAGGATGTGTTAGATGAAGCTCAACTTGATGATGAAATGCTAACTATGACCACTTCGTCTGGAGCACCTACCTCAACAGGGGGACATCAAAATCGAACACGACGAGATACAACAAAAGGGGAGGATCAGTGTATACAATACTATGGGGGGGTTGAACTCTTGTATGAAATAGGGTCGGACACTACATTCCAATTCGACTTATGTGATGTAATAAACTGTGGGGGAAGCGACCGTCAGTGGAAGGAATACGACTTGTACATGTGCGATTTTTTCTGGGGAGGGCCGTCAAACCAACCCAGTAGTAGGCAGTGGTGTCCTTATTGGAAGTATGTGTTGTGGGGAACGGGATCACATTATTTAGCTGGGGGTTACATTAGCAACCGGATTGGGACAAAAACTCAAAAAACACAACAAGCAGGGAGCTTAGTACGAGGGGAAGTTACAGGAAGCTCAGGGAAAAAATGTAACCCATTACTGTTTACTGTAAAAGAAATGAGTGAAAATTAATATTCCACGGAAGGACGCAGCTGTGAACCCAATAAGAATGAAACTCTGTATTTTACCCTGGGTGTGGATCGATCAGGCTTAGACACAATGGGACTGGTCGCATTAAAATTCTATAAGAAGCCTGCCAAACCTGATTCCCCTAACGAGGTGAAAGTTTTTGATGTCAACAATATTACTCAAAATGACCAACTCAGGGTCGAGACAGGGTATAGTCAGAAAAACACTTGGATATACAGTGTACAGGAGGCCGCGAAGGAAGCAAATACCACAAACTGCATTGTGTGTGCTACAGCTAGGCCTAATCTTGTGCTGACTCAGACAGCCCTTGAATACACACAGAATGCCACGTACAGTAACGTCACTGTCCCTGACACTGACTGCATCTGGGAAATAATGTCTAAAGATAACCCCAGTACAAAATGTTCAGGATGGGACAAAATATATCCTATCGTACCTAAGGGAGCCACACCCCCGATATTCTCACCTAATTTAGTTTCCAAGGTATCTTGCATTGCCCGTGAGGGCACTGGCAAGAGGACGGATGATTTAGGCAAATTAAATAAAGAAGTGTGTGTTACCTTGAAAAATGTTACTGGAAATAGCCTAGGAACCCAGCTCTCTGTGGCTTGAGCTGATGTGTAGTGGTACTGTGGAGGAAAAATTTTGCACGACTACCTGCCTGAAAACTGGGTGGGCAGGTGTGCTTTGGTGTCCCTGTTGTCACCTATACAGATTATCCCAATACAAGGAACTATGGATCCAGCTGAGTTAAGCCCAATACATGACTATGTATCTCGAAAGAAAAGATATGCTGATTTTGATGAGGGCAGCCCCGTCTGGATTGATGCCATTGGAATACCACGGGGAGTCCCGGATGAGTATAAATTAACGAATCAGATAGCGGCCGGGTGGGAATCCATATTCCTTTGGATTACCCCTAATAAAAATGTAGATCGGATCAATTACGTACACTATAATATTCAGAGGTTGGCGAACTACACTAGGGATGGGTTTGAGGCTGTACATGGCCAATTATCTGCCACCTCATTAACAGCATATCAGAATAGATTAGCCGTAGACATGATCTTGGCTGACAGAGGGGGTGTCTGTAGCATGTTTGGGGAGATGTGTTGTACGTTTATCCCTAATAACACCGCCCCTGACGGATCTCTGACTAAAACATTGAGAGGCCTAAAGGCCTTCTCGAATGAATTAAAAGAACATTCTGGAGTCTCTGATCCCCTAAGTGGCCTATTTGATAAATTCTTAGGAAAATGGGGCAACTTAGTAGCTAGTGTGGCCACATCCTTAGCCATTGTTTTCGTTGTGTTTGTTTTGTGTGGCTGTTGTTGCATTCCTTGCATTAGGGCACTCATCGTGCGATGTATCGACAAGGTGCTGGGGAATGTGGAATTGAAAGGAGCTCCTCCAGCTTATCAGATGAACCTATCGGAGGGGGTGCCTCGGATCTATTCGAACGATCCAGGATCTGACGAGGAGGAGGCTGACATGGAAGATGATGTCTGAGTTAGGGTCTACAATAACTGATCTCACAATGTTAGAATAGTATTTTGCTCTGCCGCTTGCTTTTCTGCTTTAGGTTTATATATATGTGTATCCATTTTATAGATATAGCCAATGTTAGTTGATTTTCCAGGCTGTTACATACACAACCTGAGTCTACTGGAGAGATGGCAACGTGTCTGGGGGAGCACGTTCACGTGACCGCTGGAAGGAGGCTCAGGTTACACATATAGGTTACTCTGCATCCATACACCCGTTTCTATGATTTTAGGTGATAGGCCAGGATAAGGGGTGGCGTGCCCTTAGGGCACGCCAACAGGGGGATTTGTTAGATATAAAGGAGTTAAGGAATGAAACAGTACAGGACTGAAAGAAGTGTCCTTCTTTCCTTCTTGTACTGTTCAGATATGTGATTATGTAATGCTTCGCTTCAGCTTGCTCACTAGATAAGAGGCACCACACGCATAGTTCACCTTGAAGACATCAGTTAGGGCTGGCGCCGACCTCGGCCACACATAGAATACCACTGATACACGACAGGCCGTGCTTCTCCTATTGGACCCGGGTGGAGCCCAGATAGAATAAAACCTGTGTGCAGATTGCGTTCGGGGCTTCTCTTCTCTACCCATACGGTGGTTAAGTCGAAGTCTCAGCGCTGATGCCGTACCAATTCTCTGCGTGCCAAATAAACTGTTGATTGGAGAGAAGTCGTCGAGTGATCTATTCATAGGAAGACTAACCCTTCCACTAGGTATAAAGAACCTAGGCGGAAGGAGAGGAAATACAGTCCTCCTTCGACAAACTTCTCTGGCATACTTTCACCCAGAGACTTCATTTAAACTTTAAAACGCAGACACTCTTGTCTTCTCTTCAGAGATTCCCTTCACTTATCGACACCTTTTACCGTTTTTAAACCATGAAGCCTCAACGTTGTGAAGGTTTTTACTCAAATTTCGGGGTTTATAATGGGTGTGTATTGCGCGGAATGTTCACGCTAGAGTGGATGACATCATCAGCTAGAGTGGAGAGGAGAGAATAAATTAGGCAAAAAATAAAACAGAAACTGCTCCGGAGGCCACAAATTTCACACCACAGACATAATTTATACATAGAAACGTAGGAAAATTTGTCTTCTCGCTCAAATTTCGTCTGCTAAAGCTGTAAGTCTTATAGTTTTGGCGTGAGACGCAAAGATGCGCCAGCAAACCCCTTCCTCGCTCCATAGACTGCAATGTTAAATTTCTGGAGCAAAGCAGAAGCAATCCTTTCTTTTAAATCGCTTTAAATAGCTCACATTTCTACATTTTACCCACAAACTGCATATCTAGACGTCCAGGAAAGCCTCAAGATGCCCAAAGTGAAGTCGGTTCAACGATTGGACACACGGTTTGGCCACAAGGCCTTCCTGTTCGGGTCCGTGGTTTCAGCATTTTCTGTCTATCTTTCAACTGACATTCAAACTGGTTACCGTGACAACCAGGCCCCAACTGGCGTACACGCTCACACACGCAGCAGAAGAGGAGGGGCTCTACAGAAAGAGGCGGGAAATTTCCAACTGACATAAGCAACTGGTCTGTAGGGCGGCCATTTTGCGGCAATGTTAATGGCAACAGCCCACTCGGGAAACTTCTAACTGAAGTAACTGGTCTGTGGGGCGGCCATTTTGGTTTTTGGCACCCAAGTTGAACAATGACAGGTGTCTGTCTGTCATTGGCTAGCGCGTCATGCTAATTGTTAACATTAGTGGCTAATGCTAATTTTTAGTAGCTAGAAATTGGTGGTAGCATTAGTGGCAGCATTAGCATGTTAGCGAATAGCATATTAGCAATTAGCATGTTAGCGAATAGCATATTAGCAATTACCATGTTAGCATTAGCATGCTAACAATTAGCATGTATTTAATTTTTAGTGTCTAAAGAGACATGCTAACACTAAACCAATGCTAAAATTAGTGGCTAGCGCGTCATGCTAATTGCTAACATTAGCAGCTAATGGCAACAGCCCACTCGGCACTTCAAAAATTTCCGCAGGAATTTTCTAGTGTTCTTCTCTTCTCCACACTCTAGCTGATGATGTCATCCACTCTAGGGCAAACATTCCGCGCAATAGACCTTTTACACAAAAACCGGAAATACGTCACGGTAGCGTTGGGCCACTTCCGGTTTATGATTTACTGATGGCGAAATGAATCAGAATCACTTTATTGACTTTATTGCCAAGCATGCTCGTACATACAAGGAATTTCCTTTGGTGTTGTTACGCCTAAAATAAAATAAAATAAAATAAAATATAGAAGCTATATTATAGAATAAATCAGATATCTCAGATATATAAAACGGCAGCTAACGGTAACGTTAGACTTTTTCCGGCAAGCCTGACAAGTTCACCAGCACCGATGTGGTGAAGAGTGTGGCGGTACATTCGTCCACGAAAACAAACTAATTGACAAGGGATATAAATTCTTCCACGAAGAACTTATCCACAATTACCAAGGTAATAAGAACATTGCTATAGCATTAGCCATATAACCGGTTATAACTGTTAACCGTAAAGTAAGTAACGGTAAATCTTAGGTGTTGTGAATTTGTAATACAGAGTATAACACATCGCATTGAAGATGTTGTGTGTATGTTTAAGTGAGATGACATGAGATAACATAACAACCAATAATTTGGTGAAGCTGTACTAGGTGTGTTGCGACTTCAACATTACGAAGTGAAGTTGTGTATTTCTATGTGCGATAAGACATAACGTTAATGTTTTATTAATGTTTTATTGTTGCATGCGGTTATAGTATAAAATATGCTCCAGGGACAGGTTGTAGTGAGAGGTATATGCTTCAGGTCAATGAGGAAGAGCGAGGATCCTCACAAACTGGAGGTTTGACAATAGACAATGCCGGTTGGCAAACGTTAATTTGCCCGTTCTTGTGCGTTCTCTCTTCTTGCTGCGGTTGTGGCACTTTCTTCACTTACTATTTCTTTACTGAAAATAACAACAGAAATTGCGACTCGTAGACTCTGCCACTTTCCGTGTCTGCCGCTAGCCCGCTACGATAACCGGAAGTTCTACAACGCTACAATGACGTGTTTCCGGTCGAAAATGCGGAAGTGTGTAAAAGGTCTATACACACCCATTATAAACCCCCGAAATTTGAGTATAAACCTACACCGCTTTGAGACTTCATAGTTTAAAAACGGTAAAAGGTGTCGATAAGTTAAGGGAATCTCTGAAGAGAAGACAAGAGTGTCTGTGTTTTAAAGTTTAAATGAAGTCTCTGGGTGAAAGTATGCCAGAGAAGTTGATTGTAGGAAATGCCTGTTGATTTTTTTTTCTTTCGGGGTCTCCCATTCATTTGAATGGGAAGTTTTTCACGGTTTTTCGCGAATAAATTCGCGAAAAACTTACCGATCGCTTATTCAAGGAATAGCACGGGATTCGGGATCAAAACACACGTTTCGATATATCATGTGTTGGGGTCCTCTCACCAGTTCGGGACGCATTAATTGGCGAAAAAGGGCGGAAAATGAATAATAAGTAAAACTAGAAAATTCCTGCGGAAATTTTGACTGTGCCGGTGATGTGTGCGTCATGATGTGTGCGTGGTGTTTCATTGTGAGTTTGATGTCATAGAGTTCTGCCACTCCAATATGCCCCTGTAATGCTTTAAGTGGTCATAATGTTTTGGCAGTCTGTTACTGTAATGCTGAAATGGAGTGGGGTGTCAGTGTCAGATTCTGCCATTGTACTATAGTCCTGCAATGACTGAAGTGGTCATAATGTTTTGGCAGTCTCTTACTGTAATGCTGAAATGGAGTGGTGGGTCAGTGTCAGATTCTGCCACTGTACTATAGTCCTGTAATGCTTGAAGTGGTCATAATGTTTTGGCTGTCCATTACTGTAACGCTAAAATGGAGTCTGAGGGTAACAATGTCAGGTTCTGGCCACCTACAGTACTGCAGTAATGGCTTGGGTGTTCCTAATGTTTTGGCATAGTTTTCCCGCCGCTTTCTGTGTGCAACTGTGCTGAGTTTCCTTGTCAGGATGGCTTCAGCTATGTGAAAGCAGGGAGGGAGGGAGAGAAAGAGAGAGGGAGGGAGGGAAGGAGAGAGGGAGAGAGGGAAGGAGAGAAGGAGAGAGGGGAGGGAGGGAAGGAGAGAGGGAGAGAGGGAAGTAGAGAGGGAGAGAGCGAGAGAAGGAGGGAGGGAAGGAGAGAGGGAGAGAGGGAAGGAGGGCGAGAGGGAGAGAAGGAAGGAGAGAGCGGGAGAAGGAGGGAGGGAAGGAGAGAGGGAGAGAGGGAAGTAGAGAGGGAGAGAGCGACAGAAGGAGGGAGGGAAGGAGAGAGGGAGAGAGGGAGGGAGAGGGGGGTCATGGGTTGTTCTGCCTCCTCATTGTAATGGACTGAGGAGAGTCCCTAATCTTTTGGCAGATCGGCTGTGTGAAAGCACTAACTGAGGAGGGAGGGAGAGAGAGAGAGAGGGAGAGACGGGGGGGGGGGGGGGGGGGGGGGTCATGGGGTGTTCTGCCTCCCCATTGTAATAGACTGAGGAGAGTACCTAATCTTTTGGCAGATCGGCTGTGTGAAAGCACTAACTGAGGAGGGAGGGAGAGAGGGAGAGAGGGAGAGACGGAGGGGGGGGGTCATGGGGTGTTATGCCTCCCCATTGTAATAGACTGAGGAGAGTCCCTAATGTTTTGTCAATCTGTGTCTGTAATGCTATAGTGGGAAGGGGAGGGGGGTGATAATGTTTTGGCATATCGTCTCCCTCTGTGCCCCTCAGCCTTCTGTGTGCACACCTGCGATGTGTTTGTTCATCAGGATCGGTTCAGTGTTCATAATGTTATGGCACTCTGCGTCTGTGTGAATGTGCTCCTGTATGGGGTGTTCTTCCTCCCCATTGTAATACACTGACAGACCCTAATCTTTTGGCAGATCGTGACGCTTTTCCCTCCACTGTCTCAGCGCACCTGTTCTGTGCCTGCTCGTTGGGGGCCGTTGCCATGGCTACGCTATGCGTACATGATATTCTATATATTCACTCTCCTCTCTCCTGCACCCTAGAAATCTGTGTCAGAACAAACACTCATATCTCGAAAACTACAAGTCCTATCTCGAAAACGAACGCATTGTGAGCGTCGGCCGAGGGTTTTCTACAAATTAGTGTTGTTCCCACGAGCGTGCTGCCAAAATTGTGGCCGTACTCGTTTTGGAAAGAAAGGCATGCGACGAGAAAAATCGTCGAGAAATCTCTCTCGGTTTCTACATACACACGAATGGGAAAAAATTCGAAAAGCTGTCGGCGCACTCCTCGCTCGGAGGAGCCTGCAGTCCAAACTGTACGTCCCACACATATAAGACACACATCATCTGAAAGCAGACAAAAATCCCTACGTTTTTATGTAGTTTTTATCTCTGTAGCTCAAAACCTGTGGCCGCCATCTGAGATTGAAACCTTTTTTTTTCTGAATTTGGCCGAAACTCTGAACCTAGAGGGGGACTTAGAGTGGGCCCATAGGGCTCCATTATAAACGACGAGTTTTGAACTTTTTTCCAAAATTTCACCAAAACGTAAACTGCGACCCTGACCAAACCGTAAAAGCTATCGAAACGCCGTTTTCAGAAAAACGAAGCTACACTTCCCGTGCCTCGTACAAACTTCAAAGCATTTTTCTACTCCAAAGCATGGCTGAGTGATTGCTCAGCAAAGCAAAGGTGTCCATTTTGGAATGTTGCCGTTTTTTTTCGGGCTTCTCCATTCACTTCCATGTTACGAGACGCTCGAATTTCGCCGTTTATTCTCGCCCCGTTGGACGGATCGCTTATGTGAGACATAGCACACCATTCCCGATCAATGCGCACGTCTCCATATAAATTCGTCTATATGACTCCAAAACTCTGGGAGAAGAAGCGAACCGAAAAAAGTACCAGAAGAAGCTATAAGAATATTAAACGCGAGCAATAACAATATATGTGCCACGCCCCTGCAGGCAGGCTGCGCCTGCCTGCAGGGGCGTGCACAGATAACTAGAAAATTCCCGCAGAAATTTTGAAAGTGCCGAGTGGGCTGTTGCCATTAGCTGCTAATGTTAGCAATTAGCATGATGCGCTAGCCACTTATTTTCACATTGGTTTAGTGTTAGCATGTCTTTTAAGCCGCTAAAAATTAAGTAGATGCTAATTGCTAACATGCTAATGCTAACATGCTAATTGCTAATATGCTATTCGCCAACATGCTAATGCTGCCACTAATGCAACCACCAATTTCTAGCCACTAAAAATTAGCATTAGCCGCTAATGTTAGCAATTAACATGATGCGCTAGCCAATTATTTTAACATTGGTTTATTGTTAGCATGACTTTTAAGCCACTAAAAATTAAGTAGATGCTAATTGCTAACATGCTAATGCTAACATGCTAATTGCTAATATGTTATTCGCTAACATGCTAATGCTGCCACTAATGCTACCACCAATATCCATCACTAAAAATTAGCATTAGCCGCTAATGTTAGCAATTAGCATGACGCGCTAGCCACTAATTTTAGTATTAGTTTAGTGTTACCATGTATTTTAAGCCACTAAAAATTAAGTAGATGCTAATTGCTAACATGCTAATGCTAACATGCTAATTGCTAATATGCTATTCGCTAACATGCTAATGCTGCCACTAATGCTACCACCAATTTCTAGCTACTAAAAATTAGCATTAGCCGCTAATGTTAGCAATTAGCATGATGCGCTAGCCAATTATTTTAACATTGGTTTAGTGTTAGCATGACTTTTAAGCCACTAAAAATTAAGTAGATGCTAATTGCTAACATGCTAATGCTAACATGCTAATTGCTAATATGCTATTCGCTAACATGCTAATGCTGCCACTAATGCTACCACCAATTTCTAGCTACTAAAAATTAGCATTAGCCGCTAATGTTAGCAATTAGCATGACGCGCTAGCCAATGACAGACGGACACCTGTCATTGTTCAACTTGGGTGCCAAAAGCCAAAATGGCCGCCCCACAGACCAGTTACTTCAGTTAGAAGTTTCCAGTGGGCTGTTTCCATTAACATTGCCCCAAAATGGCCGCCCTACAGACCAGTTACTTATGTTTTCCCGCCTCTTTCTGTGGAGCCCCTGGTTGCCAAGGTTACCAGTTTGAATATCAGTTAGAAAAGGACTAGAGTGGGCGAAAATGCTGAAACCACGGCCTCGAACAGGAAGGCCTTGTGGCCAAACCGTGTGTCCAATCGTTGAACCAACTTCACTTTGGGCATCTTGAGGCTTTCCTGAACGTCTAGATATGCAGTTTGTGGGTAAAATGTAGAAATGTGAGCTATTTAAAGCGATTTAAAACAAAGGATTGCTTCTGCTTTGCTCCACAAATTTAACATTGCAGTCTATGGAGCGAGGAAGGGGTTTGCTGGCGCAGCTGTGCGTCTCACGCCAAAACTATAAGACTAACAGCTTTAGCAGACAAATTGTGAGCGAGAAGACAAATTTTCCTACGTTTCTATGTATAAATTATGTCTGTGGTGTGAAATTTGTGGCCACGGGAGCAGTTTCTGTTTTATTTTTTGCCTAATTTTCTTCTCTCTTCTCACTCTAGCTGTCCCTCTAGCGCGAACATTCCGGGCAATACACACCCATTATAAACCCCGAAATTTGAGTAAAAACCTACACCGCTTTGAGGCTTCATAGTTTAAAAACAGTAAAAGGTGTCGATAAGTGGAGGGAATCTCTGAAGAGAAGACAAGAGTGCCTTCATTTTAAAGTTTAAATGAAGTCTCTGGGTGAAAGTATGCCAGAGCAGTTGATCGTTGAAAATGCCTGTTGATTTTTCGGGGTCTCCCATTCATTTGAATGGGAAATTTTTCGCGCTTTTTCGCGAATAAATTCGCGAAAAACTCGTCAATCGCTTATCCAAGTAATAGCATAGGATTCGGGATCAAAACACACGTTTCGATATATCATGTGTTGGGGTCCTCTGGCCGGTTCGGGCCGCATTAATCGGCGAAAAAGGGCGGAAAATGAATAATAATAATAATATATAAAACTGCAAAGAAACACGCAGAAGATCAAGAGTGGCCTCGTGCCTCGTGCCTATGCCTATGGCACGAGGCCCCTCCTCATAGGCACTCGGCACTAACTAGAAAATTCCTGCGGAAATTTCGACTGTGCCGGTGATGTGTGCGTCATGATGTGTGCGTGGTGTTTCATTGTGAGTTTGATGTCATAGAGTTCTGCCACTCCAATATGCCCCTGTATTGCTTGAAGTGGTCATAATGTTTTGGCAGTCTGTTACTGTCATGCTAAAATGAAGTGGGGGCGGCGCACAGTGTCAGATTCTGCCACCTTACTATAGTTCTATAATGGAGTGAGTGTTCATAATGTTTTGGCTGTCCATTACTGTAACGCTAAAATGGAGTGGAGGGTCATAGTGTCAGGTTCTGGCCCCCTACAGTACTGCAGTAATGGCTTGGGTGTTCCTAATGTTTTGGCATAGTTTTCCCGCCGCTTTCTGTGTGCAACTGTGCTGAGTTTCCTCGTCAGGATGGCTTCAGCTGTGTGAAAGCACCAACTGAGGAAGGAGGGAGAGAGGGAGAGAAAGAGAGAGGGAGGGAAGGAGAGAGGGAGAGAGGGAAGGAGAGAGGGAGGGAGGGAAAGAGAGAGGGAGGGAGGGAAGGAGAGAGGGAGGGAGGGAGGGAAAGAGAGAGGGAGGGAGGGAAGGAGAGAGGGAGGGAGGGAAAGAGAGGGAGGGAGGGAAGGAGAGAGGGAGAGAGGGAGAGAAGGAAGGAAGGAGGGAGAGAGGGAGAGAAGGAGGGAGGGAAGGAGAGAGGGAGAGAGGGAGGGAGGGAAGGAGAGAGGGAGGGAGGGCGAGAGGGAGGGAGGGAAGGAGAGAGGGAGAGAGGGAGGGAAGGAGAGGGAGGGAAGGAGAGGGAGGGAAGGAGGACGAGAGGGGAGGGAGGGAAGGAGAGAGGGAGGAAGAGAGGGAGGGGGAGAGGGAGGGAAGAAGGAGGGAGGGAAGGAGAGAGGGAGAGAGGGAAGGAGAGAGGGAGGGAGGGAGGGAGGGAAGGAGGGAGGGAAGGAGGGAGAGAGGGAGGGAGAGGGGGAGGGAGGGGGGGGGTCATGGGGTGTTATGCCTCCCATTGTAATAGACTGAGGAGAGTCCCTAATGTTTTGTCAATCTGTGTCTGTAATGCTATAGTGGGAAGGGGAGGGGGGGTGATAATGTTTTGGCATATCGTCTCCCTCTGTGTCCCTCAGCCTTCTGTGTGCACACCTGCGATGTGTTTGTTCATCACGATCGGTTCAGGGGTCATAATGTTTTGCCACTCTGCGTCTGTGTGAATGTGCTCCTCTCCTCCTGCATGCTCGTTAGGGGCCGTTGCCATGGTCACCAGGGGCACCTGCTGCTGAACTCTCCTTTTCCTTCTCACCTCTGCCTGAGTCAGAAAATCCCCCCCAAAAAAGTGAACCCCAGCTCGACCGGTCCGAACAAACGCTCATAAATCAAAAACTACAAGTCCTATCAGGAAAACGAACACATCGTGAGCGTCGGCCGAGGGTTTTCTACAATTTAGTGTTGTTCCCACGCGAGTACTGCCAAAATTGTGGCCGTACTCGTTTTGGAAAGTAAGTATGCGACTCGAAAAATCGTCGAAAAATCCCTCTCGGTTTCCACATACACACGAATGGGGAAAAATTTGAAAAGCTGTCGGCGCACTCCTCGCTCGGAGGAGCCTGCTGTCCAAACCGTACGTCCCACGTGAATAAAACACACATCATCTGAAAGGCAACAAAAATCCCTACGTTTTTATGTAGTTTTTATCTCTGTAGCTCAAAACCTGTGGCCGCCACGTGAGATTGAAACCTTTTTTTTTTTCAGAATTTCGACGAAACTCTGGGAGTTTTATCAGTAAAGAAATGATAAAGGAATGTATGAAATTATCTTGACAGATTTTGACAACTAGTTCAACAATTTTGTATGTAATGACTCAAGCAATGAAATGAGGACTATTAGTTTTATAGGAAATGACTATTCAGCATTCAGAAGTATGTTTCATTTTGACTGACATGACATAAGCAAATGATAACGTTATAAAACAGCAGAGAATTGTATGAAAGTAACTGAAACATGTCCAAAAGCATTTGCAATTTGTTCAAAGGAATGAGAAACTGCTACAATGACGTGCACAAATGACTCAATGTTGTGGAGGTTGAACTAATAGTTGTGAGAACTTTCATTGTACTGCCCTCGCAGTGCGCATGCTTGTGCACAGCTAGACAGTCAGCTAACGGATGAAAGTCCTTCAATAAACAACAAGGCTTGACTTTTCTCGTCCTTTAATGAAGTCCTCTGTTATTTTTTCTCCCCCGTAAAAACTGAAAATTATTACAGACAGAAACATAACTGTTACACACTGTACAAGCAAATGAATGTATAAGGACATTTCAATCTCTAATCAAGAAAAAATAAATAAATAAGTAATGAGTTAGTTAGCGTCTGCTGAAAGCTAGCAAAGTACGTTTTTTGCCACCATAAGAAATTAAATATCTGTCAAACATTCCTCACAAAAATACACAAGCATTTACACCTGCCTACATATTGTTGTGGAAGTTTTCTGCCTCTCCCTTAACCTTTTAACATTTTAAGGCAGCACACTCCCCGCTTGATATATTTACAATATATCACTCCAGATATAAACAAATTTGAAGGGGAATGCCTTCTGGAAACAACATACATTAGACTTCTTTCAGTAGGTCTCTGAAAGAAGGACCACGATCTCTGAGACTGGCCTTAGAAACACCTTGGCTGTCCCGTCCTTCACAATCCGCACTTCTACTTTGCGGACTCTGTTGTCACGGCTTGGCAAAACCTTGACGATTAGGCCCATTGGCCATTTGTTCCTGTAGGCCTGGCTGTCTTTCAGCAAGACAACATCTCTTTTCACATTCGGTTTGTCTTATGTCCACTTTCTGCGGCTCTGTAGCGTAGACAGATACTCTCCCTTCCATCTCTTCCAAAATGTGTCAGCAAGACACTGAACTTGTTTCCATTGCTTGCCATACAACTGAGCTGTGCCAAAGTTTCCACAAGGGGCTGAAACTGCACTCATCTTCTGAGTAAGGAGCATCGCTGGGGTCAGCACCATAGGCATGTCTGGGTCAGTGGATATGGTCACAAGAGGTCTTGCGTTCATAACTGCCATGACTTCTGCCATTGAAGTGCGCAGGACTTCATGAGTGAGACGTGTTGATCCTGTTTGAAGCAACATTGCATCCAGGATGCGCCTGGCAACTCCAATGAGCCTTTCCCAGGAGCCACCCATGTGGGAAGCATGAGGGGGATTAAACACCCAGGAACAGCCTTTCTCCTGGAGGTACTTACTGACTGTTGTGTCGTCTGTATTTACGTTCAGCTCCTTACAAGCTCCCACAAAATTCGTCCCTCTGTCAGACCGCAGAAGTTTGGCTGGACCTCGAATGGAGAAAAACCTCCGGAGAGCGTTGATAAAACTGTCTGTTGACATGGTTTCAATCAGCTCAATGTGCACTGCTCTGGTTTACATGCACGTAAACAGCACAGCCCAGCGTTTGCTGTCTGCACATCCTCCTCTTGTCCTGCGTGTCATGATGGACCAGGGCCCAAAAACATCGAGGCCAACAGTGGTGAACGGAGGCTCAGGAATAAGTCGGTCAACAGGTAGATCAGCCATCTTCTGGTCCTCCAACCTCCCTCGCAGCCTGCGGCAGGTAACGCATTTGTGAATGACAGGTGACACCAGACGCTTGCTCCCAATTATCCACCATCCAGCTGCTCTGATAGCTCCCTCTGTAATGTGTCGCCCTTGGTGAGCTACTTGTTCGTGAAAGTATCACAAGTAGTGTGGCAATGTGATGGGTGTGTGGAATGATCAGTGGGTGTTTTTCTTCTTTTGACAGGTCAGCAGAAGAAAGACGACCTCCAACACGAAGCAGACCATCTTTATCCACGATTGGATTGAGCTTTTTGAGTGTGCTTTGTTTAGGGAACGTCTGTCTACCTTCAAGACAATTCAGTTCCTTCTTAACGACGCTGTGCTGCACAGAGCGGATAATCACTGCTTTGGCTTGTAAAAGCTCACTCGTGCTGGATGCATCTCCGAAACACTTCCATCCTTTCCTCTCAGCCTTGTCCGATTTCCTTTGAAGGATGCATCAACGTGAATGAGTCTGGCTATGGTGTGATAAAGTGTTTTCCAGCTTGAGCATCGCTCGAAGTGTTGGGGGAATAACTGAGACTCTGATGCCTTGGTTGCTAGAGTAGTAGCCTCTGGACGAATCTCATCATCAGCTTCAGGCTCAACGAGGGCGAAGATACTAGATTCAGATGTCTCCGCTGCCTCGTCCTGATAGAGAAAAGCTGGCCCCAAGAACCAGCTGCTGTGTTGGAGTTGGCATGCTGGCATAAACCGGGTTGCATGATCAGCTGGATTCAGAGCTGTTGGCACTTAGTACCACTGGTTGGGGTGTGTAGATCACCTGATCCGAGTTATTCGGTTGGAAACATAGAGGTAAAACCTTCTTGTAGAGTTATGAATGTAGCCAAGAACGATCTTGCTGTCAGTGAAGAACTTTACTGTGTCCATCTCGACGTCCATCTCGTCACTGATCAGTTCATATAGTTCAACAGCCAGCACGGCTGCGCAGAGCTCCAGGCGTGGAACAGTGTGGGCAGGACGGGGAGCTAATTTGGATTTCCCCATGACAAATCCGACCTGATATTGTCCCTCAGTGTCTGCAGCTCTCAGGTAGGCCACCGCTCCTATGGCTACTGTGGAAGCATCTGAGAAGATGCACAGCTCTTTTGTCTGTATTGAAGACAGTGAAATCGGTATGTAGCACCTCTTTATATGCAAGTATTCAAGAGCCTTTAAAGAGTCTCTCCACAAGTTCCATTCTGTCTCCTTTTGTGGGTGAAGAGGAGCATCCCACTCATTCTGTTCAGATGACAACTCTCGGACAACAGCTTTCCCTTGAATTGTTACAGGAGCTACAAAACCCAAGGGGTCGTACAAACTATTGACTGTTGACAACATGCCTCTTCGTGTATATGGCTTTTCTTCACGGGACACCACGTAAGTAAAGCTGTAAATTCCAGGAGAGGCCCAGACTCCTCTGCAGAGGGAGGGGATCCACTCCGAGATCCAGATCCTTCAGATCTTTGGCACGGTCCTCTACTGGAAACGCTTCCATTACCTGGCTACTGTTTGATGCCACTTTGTACAGTCTCAGGTTGGATTCTGCCAACATCTCTTTGGATCTTGTGAGGAGATCTATTGCCTCCTCAGGTGTGGCAACTGAGGTGAGACCATCATCAACGTAAAACTGCCTTTCAACATACTGTCTTGCATCCGAACCGTGCTTTTGTTCACCCTTTTGCGCTGCTTGTCTCATGCAGTAGATGGCTACAGCAGGTGAAGGGCTGTTTCCAAAAACATGGACCTTCATCCTGTATTCAACCACGTTCTTGTTGATGTCATTGTCCTCATACCAGAGATACCGAAGATAATCCCTGTCCTCTTCTCGAACAACAAAGCAATAAAACATTTGCTCCACATCTGCTGTAATAGCTACAGGTTCTTTACAAAACCACAGTAGAACTCCCAGCAAGGTATTGTTCAAGTCTGGTCCACTAAGGAGGACATCATTGAGTGAGGTTCTATCACATTCAGCACTTGAGTCAAAAACAACGCGTATCTGGTCGCGTTTTTTAGGGTGATACACACCAAAGGTTGGCAAGTACCAGTGCTCTTTCCCTCTGTCCAAAGGTGGTGCAAGCTCAGCTTGATCATTGTCCAACATCTTCTGCATGAACTTGCTATAATGCTCTCTCATTTCTAGCTTTTTCTCCAAGGTTCTTCGAAGTGAGTAGAGACGTTTCAAAGCTTGCTCCCTGTTGCTTGGAAGGCGTCGCCTTGGAGCACGGAAAGGTAAAGGAGCCACCCAGCTATTTGGTAAACTTCTTCATCCATGATAGCTAGGAAGGCTTTATCGTCTACGGACAGTGCTGGTTTGTTGTCATCTTTGGACCTATCAAACACAGAACACCCTAGGTTGTCTATACTCACATGGAGACTCATTTCACGTGCAGGGAAGGTTGTACTGTGATGCAGTGTCGTGCCACCGTAGTCTTCCTTCACATGGATACTGCTAGGACATGGTCTGAGGAAGGATACACGGCCGTTGTCCAGGACGTTTGCCTTGTAAACGTTCACTTCTGATGGCTTGTGAACTGTGCCCAACCACACATCTCCCACAATGACCCAACCTAGGTCTAGCTGCTTAGCATAAGGAGCGTTGTGGGGCCCATTGATTTGCTCGCATACCTTATGCACCCTGAGGATGTCTCTCCCTAAGAGCAGGAGGATCGGTACATAATGGTCCACAGGTGTAATTTTACTAGCAACTAGCTGTAGGTGAGGGTGAAGGTGTGCGACCTCTGGGGAGGGGATTTCTGTCCTGTCCTCTGGCACCATGTCACACTCTATTAAGAGGGGTAAGGGAAGCTTCACCTTCTCATCCATGGACTTAATGACGAAATTAGCTGCTCTTCTACCTGAAGTCTCTAATTTCCCAGCACAAGTTTTCAGGGTGTGCGGTGTGGACTGAAAAACTCTGTCTTGGCAAGGGACTTATTACTTTGTTCATCCAGCACTGCATACATCTTGGTCGCCCTTTCCTCCTTCCCTTCAGGATATACCTGCACCAAGCAGATTTTGGAACAACACTGTGAACCATCTGCATTTCCACAAACCTCTGTACACTTGGAGGTGACTGAAGAAGGTGGGCTTTCGGTTTGCTCCCCGCTGTCATCTCTGTCATCCACCGAACGCTGTGTGGTCACAAGAGGAGGACCTGGGTGCAGAGCTGCAATGTGTTTGTCACTGTTACATTCAAGACACTTGACAGTCCTTTTACATTCTTTTGCCATGTGTTGAGTCGACCCACAACATCTATAACAGATATGATTTTCTCTGAGATATGATTTGCGCTCTTCTAGAGTTTTGCTTCTAAAGAGCTTGCACTTTTTCAGTGGGTGGGGCTTCTTATGTATCAGACACTGACGATCACGTTCTTCCATTTTCTTTGGAACATGACTGGTTTGGATGTCTGATGATTCTGCAGGGATGTCAGTTTTATGTACAGTCACAGTCCCTTTACTGCTGTACTTTGTAGGCCTTTCGGTCCTGGAAGAGACATGACTGTTGGAGGGGGTAATGGTGAAGCTTGGATCATTTTTTATCTTTGCCTGTTGTACGACGGACCTTGAGAAGACGGAGAAGGGAGGAAAGGCCACTCTGTAGTCCTCCTTGTATTTGCTTCCAAAGCTGATCCATCTTTCCTGGAGGTTATAAGGGAGCTTTTCCACTATTTGTTTCACCCCACGAGCTGTATCCAAACATACAAGCCCTGGAAGTGCACCGTCTTGCTTAGCACACTCCAGTTCGAGGAGAATGTCGCCTAGCTCTCTCAGTTTAACAGTGTCTCTATTGGTCAGCCTCGGGAAGTTCTCTATCTTTTTAAGCAGTGCGTCTTCGATAATCTCCGGTGTCCCATAACACTCTTCGAGACGTTGCCAAACCATGGCAGCACCTGCAGTGGGATTGAGGACATGTACTGCACGAGTTCTCTTTGCCTGCTCTGATGATTCAGCTCCCAGCCATTTGGTTAACAGGTCCAGCTCTTCCCTTGCTGAAAGATTCAAGTCCTTTGTGGAACTTTGTGGAAAAGAGGCTTTCCATGCCCAATAATTTTCCGGTTTGTTATCAAATTGCATAAGACCAGCACTCACCATTTCTCTCCTGATGAGATATCTTGCAAAGACTTGTTCTCTCTTAGGCTCAGGTAAGTACTCTCTCTCAGGGTTAGCTGTGTGCTGAGTACCAAGAGGACAAGTGTCACTCAGTCCCATATTCCTTATTGGCTCTATTTTCACATCTTTGTACACCGGCTGTGTGTTTCTTTGAATGTCATGAGAAACACTAGGATTGATATCGAGTGTTTCCTGTTTATCTATCTTTCTTTCACATGTCTCCACAACTACAGGTTCCAAAGACTGTTCCTGTATGAACATGTCAGAGTGTTGTTGGCTGTACTCACTAGTACGCTGCATCGTACTGAGGGGTTCTTCTTCAACATCTGGAAGGTGGCTGCGCTCCCCGCTTTCAACCTCGACTTCCTCAAAGGCTGAAGCCTCAGCTTCAGCTGCAGCAGCAGCTCTTTGACACTGGAGGAGATGGAGATCAGCGTTGAAGCTAGCCTTTTGCTTGAGCAAGTTTGCTTCCAGTTCAGCTTTCTGTCTCATCATTTAAGCCTCTTTTTCGATGAAGGCTATTTGAGCCTGTGCTGCTTTTGCCTTAGCATAGGCTTTCGCAGCTGAAGAGGATGCTGATGAGTATCTAGTGGCTCTAGATGACTGGGACTTACCCTCATGATGTGCTTGAGGAGTCGCCTTCTTCTTGGTGACTTGATCTCCGGCCCTTGTTTGCTGTTCTTCACCAGCTGTCTCTTGCTGTGTGGTGGTATACTCTTCACGATAATGTTTTCCTGAGCGTAGACTCATGTTGTTGAATACTGTGTTTTGCTGCTTGAGCCCGCCGTGTAATATCTTTTTTACTGTACTCCCCTAGCAGTGCGTATTCTTGTGCACAGCTGGACAGTCAGCTAATGGATTAAAGTCCTTCAATAAAAAACAAGGCTTGACTTTTCTCGTCCTTTAATGAAGTCCTCTATTTTTTCTCCCCCGTAAAAACTGAAAATTATTACAGACAGAAACATAACTGTTAAACACTGTACAAGCAAATGAATGTGTAAGTACTTTTCAATCTCTAATCAAGAAAAAATAAATAAATAATGAGTTAGCGTCTCCCGAAAGCTAACAAAGTACTTTTTTTGCCACCATAAGAAATTAAATATCTGTCAAACATTCCTCACAAAAATACACAAGCATTTACACCTGCCTAATACATCAATACTCACAGATAATTATTTTCCGAGGCAAAAGCGTAGAAAACACTTAAACAGTAACGATTTGCCGTCTGCTTTGATAACGTGACTCAGCGGTGAATGCAGCGATAAACACGACACGGTACAACATAGCTGGAAAATGAAGGAAAGAGCGCTCACACCAACGCAGTTTCTCTAAACCAAAGAAAAGAGCGCTCACTCTGACGCGGTTTCTTTAAACCAAGAAATACAGATTTTTAACATTTTTTAGATTTGTAACTTGTTCAATTATTAACTTATTTATTTTTTAACCTTTTAACATTTTAAAGCAGCACTTTCATTCTGATCTAAGAAAAGCACCAAAGCGACTGAGAAAAACTGTAATATAACTAGAGAATTCCTGAAGATAGTTTTAATGTGTCATTGCTGCTGTTCCATATGATGCCATATGATAAAAGGCTTTTCATTTGAAAGTCTGTCTGTGTGTAGACCGTGTGTCTAAATATTTGATGCTCTTATTTTGAAAAACTGGTACACACATTTTTCCTCCTTGTGATTTATGAGAGCCTCTTCATTAAATCCTGGTTTCTGTCATGGGATTTTATTTTGAAGTAGTTTGGTGCCTTTATTTTGAAAATCTGAGTACACACAAGCCCACTTGCAGGATTATTATGAAGAAAGATTTCAGTGTGTCTCAGGATCTGAAGGTGTGTCTTCAGTTATATCCAACCTAATCTGATGTAGTTGTTCAGGTCATAGCTGACAGCAGTGATAGTTCTATATCTATCTCTCATGGGCTGGGTTTGACATCCAGTCAATACTGGAATCAGTTTTCTCTCTGTCTCTAAGACCTTCTTTTGCATCACAAACTTTGTTCAATGATTCCACTGTGTCTGTAGTATTCTCTCTGCATTACTTTTACAGAGATGTATTTACTGTACTGTCCATGTAGTACCATAATGAAACCTGTATCACCTATTTTGTTCTACAATATTTAATGATAGATAGATAGATAGATAGATAGATAGATAGATAGATAGATAGATAGATAGATAGATAGATAGATAGATAGATAGATAGATAGATAGATAGATAGATAGATAGACAACTTTATTAATCCTTTTGGGAGGTTCCCGCAGGGAAATTGACAAACAGACAAACAACAAATTGTACAAACAATGACACAGTGAAACTATCGGTTGCTTGTGTGTGGGTGATCTACTTAGTAATACACAGGACAAGATGTTACAATCCCTTGTGCCGAAATCCCAGGCAAAACATGTTTAGAGGCCCTGTTCGACTAAGAGGCCCTACCAAGCCTGCAGTCATGTAATATAAGAATAAGAATAAGAATAAGAAAAACCTTTATTTGTCCCGCAATGGGGAAATTGCAGTTCACAACAGCTTACAGAGCAAAATAGCAAAATAGCAAAAAAGCCAGAGCAATGAGGATAGCTATAAAAGATAAATAATATGTACATGGTAGGAATAATAATATATACACTGTAGGAATATTGCACAGATTGAGTTGTAATATTGCACGGGATTGTAAGAAATGTTATTACACTTATGGTATAGTACTATTGCACATGTAATTGTAATATTGCACATATTATCAGGAATGTTCATTGTGAAGCCTAACAGCAGCAGGAAGGAAAGACCTTCTGTATCTTTCCTTCACACATCGAGGGTGAAGGAGTCTGTCGCTAAAGCTGCTCCTCAGTCCTGTCAGATCACCATGCAGGGGGTGGGACTCATTGTTCAGCATGGATGACAGTTTAGCCAGAACTCTCCTGTCACCCACCTCCCCCACTGAGTCCAAGGGGCAGCCCAGGACAGAGCTCGACTTCCTGATGATTTTATCCAGCTTCTTTCTGTCCCTCTCTGTGATGCCACTGTTCCAGCAGACCACTCCATACAGGATGGCTGATGCCACTACAGAGTCATAGAAGGTCTTCAAGAGTGCCCCTTTCACTCCAAAAGACCTCAGTCTCCTCAGAAGGTAGAGCCTGCTCTGTCCCTTCCTGTAGAGTGCGTTGGTGTGGTGTGTCCAGTCCAGTTTGTTGTTGAGGTGAACACCCAGGTACTTATAAGAGTCCACTTGCTCAATGTCCATTCCCTGGATGTTCACTGGTGAGGGGAGGGCAGAACGGCGTCTACGGAAATCCACCACCATCTCCTTGGTCTTCCCCGCGTTGATCAGGAGGTGGTTTCGTTGACACCATTCCACAAAGTTTCCCGTCAGTCCTCTGTACTCCGCATCGTCGTCACCTCTGATGAGGCCAACAATCGCAGAGTCGTCCGAGAACTTCTGTAGTACACAGCTGTCGGTGTTGTGTCTGAAGTCTGCTGTGTAGAGGGTGAAAAGAAAGGGGGCCAGAACAGTCCCCTGGGGGGCACCCGTGCTACTGGTGAGCAGGTCAGACACACAGTTCCTGTTTCTCACAAACTGCGGTCGGTCTGTGAGGTAGTCCAGAATCCATGCAGACAGCTGGTGGTCCACACCCATCCTCTCCAGTTTGTCCCTCAGAATCACCGGCTGGATGGTGTTGAATGCACTGGAGAAATCAAAAAAAGTTATTCTCACAGTGCTGCCGGGCTCTTCCAGGTGAGAGAGAGCTCGGTGTAGCAGGAAGATGACAGCGTCCTCCACTCCGACATTGGGACGGTAGGCAAACTGTAGTGGGTCCATGGAAGGGCCCACCTCAGAGCGAAGATGTCCCAGGATCAGTCTCTCCAGTGTCTTCATCAGGTGGGATGTAAGAGCCACCGGTCTGTAGCTGCTGAGGTCTTTAGGGTGCGATGTTTTAGGCACCGGTACCACGCAGGAGGTCTTCCAAATCTGTGGTACCCCTCTCAGCTCAAGGCTCAGGTTGAAGACATGCTCCATAACTCCACACAGTTCATCTGCGCAGGACTTAAGGAGCCTGGAGCTGATGCCGTCCGGTCCAGCCGCTTTCCTCGCTTTTATCTTCCTGAGCTCTTTTCTCACCTGATCTGCTGTGAAGGACAAGGGTGGGGGATGAGTGGCTCCATCTTGATGTGAAGTGTATTGATGTGAAGTGTCTGATGAGCCAGAGGTGTGAGGGACTGAGTGAGGGGGGCATAAGCCAGGTGTCAGCAAGTGAGGGAGTGGCTGCATGGGGGGAGGAGTGGGTGCTTGATCAAACCTGTTGAAATGTAGATTTAGATCGTTGACCCACTTCTGATCCCCCTCAACCTGTGCATGGGGTGTTTTGTAGCCTGAAATGGTTTCCAGGCTTCTCCACACCCCTCTGATGTCCTGCCGCTGCAGCTGCTCCTCCATCTTCCTCCTGTAGCTGGCCTTTCCCTCCCTGATCTTCTTTCTCAGCTCCTTCTGCACAGTCCTCAGCTCCTCCTTATTCCCTGATCTGAAAGCTCTCTTCTTCTCCTTCAGCAGAGCTTTAATCTCAGGGTTAATCCACGGCTTGTTATTTGAGAAGCGCCGTACCACTCTGGAGGGAACGGTGTTCTCAAAGCAGAAGTTAATGTAGTCCGTTATGCAGTCTGTCATGGCATTGATGTCCTCCCCATGTGGATCACAGAGTTCTGTCCACACAGTGGTGTTGAAGCAGTCCCTGAGAGCTGCCTCACTCTCTGCAGTCCACCTCTTCACCATGCGTGGGACCACAGGCTGCCTGTGTACAGTAGGCTGGTACACAGGCTGCAGGTGAACAATGTTGTGGTCAGCTCTTCCTAGGGGAGGGAGGGGGGATGCAGAATATGCCTCCTTGGTGTTGGCATAAAACAAGTCCAGTGTCTTATTGTCTCTTGTGGGGCAGGTGACATACTGAGTGTATGTGGGCAGAACAGATGAGGGAGAAGCGTGGTTGAAGTCTCCAGAGATGAGGAAGAGGGCCTGTGGGTGCTGTGTCTGCAGCTTGCTGGTAACTGAGAGCAGGGCATCAGAAGCTGTGTCTGCCTTAGCAGATGGGGGAACATACACTGCTATCACAATGGCATGTGAAAACTCGCGTGGCAGATAGTATGGCCTCATGCTAACTGCTAACAGTTCAATGTCCTTACTACACAGTTGTGCTTTAACCGTGCAGTGTGTAGATTTACACCATCTCTGGTTCACAAACACAGCCAGGCCTCCTCCTTTCCCCTTACCACTATCAGCTGTCCTGTCTGCCCGCAGAAGGTGGAAGTTGTCCAGCATAACGGTGGAGTCCGGGATGCTCGGTGTAAGCCAGGTCTCAGTGAAAAGAAGGATGCTGCTTTCTCTGTACTCCCGCTGGTATCGCGTCAGCGCTCCCAGCTCGTCCGTCTTGTTGGGTAGAGATCTCACGTTTCCCATTGTGACGGAGGGAAGAACAGGTCTGAAGCGTCTCTTCTTTTCGCGACGCTGTTTTCCTGCACGGCATCCACGGCGGATCTTGCGGAGTAGCTCCGGGGGAATCTCGTGTCTGTCCCGGGGGAACACTACAGTGCTACGCAGCGCGATCAGCTGTTCCCTCCTGTAAACAAAGCACACGCGGGCCGCTTCATGCATTGTTACGCCGGCCGGTCTGAATGTTGTTAAAAATAATCCGAAAAGACCCGAAAAAAGTGAAAAAGTGCAGAGCTGTCTTAAAAAATATATATACAAAGTAAAAAAGCGAAGCAAAAAGTGAAATAAATTAGAGACCGGCGCCGGAAGTATGCTATGACCAATAACCTATATTCTACCTAGGCTAACTAGAAGCTGCTGGCTTGTAAGCCCATTGAGCAGCAGAGGATACCTCAAACATTGTAAAACATACCTAACTAAACGCTGCTGGCTTGTAAGGCCTGCTCAGCAGCAAACCATGGCTACCAAATACCATGAGAACATGATCTGAACAACAGCAGTATGCAGCATATCATTGGGGTTTTCAAGTGGGCACCTCCCTTCACCGATGTTTCGTTAAGTTAGGCCCACGACACCTCAAGAAGGCTTAACAGTGATTTCCAGCGTCCTGGAATTACCCTCCTCCACACTGCCACTACACAACCCTCTCTTCCTCACCACTCAATGTCTATCAACAACTAGTATGGAAACTAATAACCACCAGACAAACAAACAAATCTACCATGCTCCGCTCCATTGATGCAAGCTGAAGCACGTAACCAACTGTGACGGAGGCTTAACACTTTAGGCTGGTTTCTCTGGTTTGTAATCGCGAAGTGTGCGTCTGTTAGAGCGCCCGTTATAAGTGTCCCCCAAGACTTGAATAAAGAATGATGAAGCAGGAAACTGGTGATCCTTTTATGGCACTTTAATCCAGTGAACAGCTAACACTTACAGAGTGCTGGTGTGTATGTATGTTTGTGTGGTTCTGAAATAAATGAAAACAACAACCATCAATGAACTACTGTGACAATATACTTTCTATAGCATACAATCTGAAATAATAAGCTAATTATCATTAACGGTAATAGCTAACAATGCTAGAATTACACACTGTAGCATGAGATATAAACTGAAAATATAACAACAATGTAGGCATCCAGTAAAATAAACAATATAACTTACTGTAAAGTAGTGAAATGTCCACACGATACTTTGGAATGAGTTGATAAACTTTACTCTTGGCTCTCAGTCACACATAAGCACCAGCACACAGAACACTCGTATCACTCGGGCAGGTACGTGCAACAACAACATGCTGAGCGGGAAACTGACGTAAACACAACCCGATTTACGGTAGCCGTGACTACTGTCGTAACGTCCATTCAACTATAAGAGTCCTTATATGACATCTCCCTTTTTTTTACTTTTGTTTTTTTTTTCTCTTTTACCTCCTGTTAACAAAACAAAATACTCTGTGAAATTACTCTGCCATAGACATGCAAATCCCATCGATGTCAGTAACAGCATGAAATGTAAACAACATCAACAGTCAACAGTGCAAATGAAAACATTCACTTCTATTTCACTTTTCAAACAACGAGTGAAAATCATCTCATCTCTTTTTTTTTTTTTTTCTTTTTTTTTTTTTTTTGTCTGTAAGGGCAGCGTTCTTCGTACACCCTTACAGATTCAATCTGTCCACAGGTTTGCTCAGTCTGCCACACCGAGTGAACCAATGTCCATCCTGTGCGTAAGACGGCTGGACACTAGTTGCCGGAGTAGCCGTGGCAGTAACAACAGCCGGATCAGACTGCTGCATAGCAACCTCAGGCTGTAGTCTTTGTGGTCCTGGAGGTGGTGTATCTCCCGCCGATGCAGGGACACTTTGCAGGTGACGACGGTTGCGTCTCAGGGTCACACCCTGCTGCGTCTCGATGACATAAGATCTTGAGGTAGTGCTGTCGCTGGCAACGACAGCAGGTGTTCCCCAAGAGCTCTGATGATCCAGCTTGGCGATGACAGGATCACCAGGTCTCAGCAGTGGCAGAGGTTTTGCTCCGTGACGCAGGTTGAAGTAGAATGCTTGTTTCCGTTTCTCCTCTTCATCTTTGCTCCTGACTGCTTGAAGATCTGGCCATCTGGGTTGGAGGTTGGTCTCAAGCGTAGGAAGAGTTGTTTTAATCTTCCTCCCCATCAGCAGTTCAGCAGGGCTGACACCTGTGGTCGTGCAGGGAGTAGAACGGTAACACATGAGAGCAAGCAGAGGGTCTTTCTGGTTCAGGATCCTCTTTGCGATTTGCACTCCTCTCTCTGCGTGTCCATTCCCTTGGGGATGATGTGGACTTGAAGTAATGTGTTGAAAGTCAAACTCTCTAGCGAACTCCTGGAACTCCACACATGCAAACTGTGGTCCGTTGTCCGAAACGACCTGATCCGGGCAACCAAAACGCGCGAACAGCGCCTTTAACTTCAGCACCACCTGTGATGCAGTGGTCGTGGGCATGTGGAGGATCTCGAGGAACCTAGAAAAATAGTCTGATACTACTAGGTAAGACTGTTTGTTGTAGTCGCACAGGTCAATAGCGAGTCTCTTCCAGGGCCTGTCAGGTAGAGGGGTTGAGATGAGGGGCTCTTTACGCTGTGTGTGTTTCATCTCACGGCAGACCACACAAGTCTCTACTTTCTGCTTGATGTCAGATGAGATGCCAGGCCACCACACGGATGTATTAGCCCGCTCTCTGCATTTAGTCAGACCCTGATGTCCATCATGGATCCGAGCTAATATGTCTGCTCTCAAAGGGGGTGGGATCAACATGCGACAGCCTCTTGTGACGATCCCATTGTACTCTGACAGTTCACTTTTAATAGGGTGGTATTCTCTGATGGCTAAAGGAACATTTCCTACATAATCTGGCCAACCCGACTTAATGTACCGCAGCACCGTCTGTAGGTTACCGTCAGCTGCTGTGGCCACCCGTATGGCCTCCAGTCTGTGTGGAGTAGCTGGCATGCAGCCAACAACGGCTGCAATGTAACACTCTACGTCTGAATGAGTGTCACTCCCCTCTGTTGTGCACTGTAGCGGACTTCGTGAGAGGGCGTCTGCTACGGTGAGGGTCTTGCCTGGTGCATATTCGGCAGTCGGTTTGAATCTCATAAGTCTCATCAGGAGTCTCTGACAGCGTATGGGGACATTGTCCAGATCCTTTTTATTCATGAGTGGCACTAAGGGTTTGTGGTCAGTGACCAACTTAAAGTTCTCAAGGCCAACGAGGTACTTTTCGAACCTCTCGCATGCCCAAACGCTGGCCAGACATTCTTTTTCTATCTGGGCATATCTGGTTTCCGCGTCGGACAGGCGGCGTGAACAGTAGGCGACAGGTTTCCAGTCCCCATCATGTTGCTGTAGCAGCACACCGCCGATGCCGTAGCTGCTGGCATCTGCCGAAACAGCAGTAGGTCGGTTCACATCATAGAACTTCAGTACAGGAGACGTGGACAGGATGTCCTTGACACGCTGGAATGAATCCTGTTGGGGGTGGTCCCATGTCCACGCAGTCTTAGACCTCAACAATTCATACAGTGGTTGGGCCACAGTTGACAAATGGGGAATATATTTTCCCAGGTACGTAAACATCCCAAGGACGCGTTTCAACTCATGGACGTTCTGTGGTTGAGGAAGCTCCCGGATTGCTTTTACTTTGTCTGGGTCGGGCGTTACTCCTGACTTGTCAATCACCTGGCCAAGGAAGTGAAGTTGGTTCTGTCTGAACACACATTTGTCTCTGTTCAATTTTAAGCCGGCGGACTCTATTCTCTCCAGTACCTTCTTTAAGCGGAGGTCATGCTGTTCTACAGTGCTGCCATACACAAGTATATCGTCCATGTATACAGCCACTCCTTCAAGACCGTTGAGGGTCTCTGTCATTTTTCGCTGAAAAATCTCTGGAGCGCTCGTGATGCCAAATGGGAGACGTTTGAATGCATATCTCCCAAAGGGTGTAATGAACGTGGTTAACTTGCTGCTTTCAGGATGAAGAGGTATCTGCCAAAACCCAGAGGCAGCGTCCAGTGATGTAAACATGGTGGTGCCGCTCAACTCTGCAGTTATTTCTTCAGCAGTTGGAAGGACATATCTCTCTCTCTTCACAGCCTCGTTTAACCGTTTCAGATCCACACAGATGCGTAACCTGCCATTTCGCCGTGGAACTGGCACCATGGGTGCGCACCAGTCCGTAGGCTCCGTCACTTTCTCAATTACACCGTTCTCTTCCATGCGCTGTATTTCCTCTTTTACTTTTTGAATGAGAGGCAAGGGGACTCTCCGTGCCGTGTGCACTGCGTATGGCTCAGCGTTCTCTTTTAACTGTATTTTAACAGGCTCTGTCCTGAGTGTCCCGTGCTCACCAAATGCATTGTGCACTTCTTCAATGCGTTTAACTAGTCCCATTGCACATGCTGTGTCTCTGCCTAGCAGATTGTTTGCAGTCTGGCTGTGTATGACATACACTGGAAAAGAGTAATGTTTCTCTTTGTATTTTGCATTAGCCTGAAACTTCCCCATGCAATTTAGCTGACCACCAGGGCTGTTCATTGGTGGAATGTCTGACTGAACCAGTTCTTGTTCAGGGACTAACATGTTGAATGTCTCTTCCTCCATAATGTTTAGATCCGCCCCAGTATCAATTTTAAATTTAACTGGTGTTGCACCTATGACAACCTGTACAGTCCACTGATCAAAATCTCTGTTAGCATCTGTGACTGCCCCTAGGAAGTATGGTGTCTGTGAAACAGTCTCTGCCTCTGTTACCTCCCTGATGGATTTACTGTGGCACATTCTCTCCCAATGACCCACCTTTTTGCATTTGTTGCAGGCTGATTTCTTGGCTGGGCACTTATCCTGGTCTCTGTGCTTTATTTTTCCACATCTTCCACACTTTGATTCTGTTTGTTCCCCACTTTCCTTCTTTTTATTTTTCCATTGCTGTTTTCCTCTGTATGAGGGTTTACCGTGTGCAATTTCCTGCACCGCAGCGCATGCTGCCCCCTGCTGGTGCACTTGCATAGCCACCTCTTCGGACTGGCGCACGGTCTGGATAGTTTGGGGGTAGCGTCAAGTTTGCCTCCAACTGCAGTTTACGCGACAGATCTTTATCATTTATTCCCACGACTATGCGGTCCCTGATGTGCTCTTCTCTATGTGTTCCGAAGTCACAATGTTCAGATAGGTCATAAAGAGCTCTGATAAACATCTCAGCTTTCTCACCGGGCCGCTGTATTCTCTGGTGAAAACAAGCGCGCTCGTGGATTACATTCCTCTTGGGGTAGAAGTACTCGTCATATTGTCTTAACACGACGTCAAAGTTCGTTTGATCCGCCTCTGCCGCAAAAGTGAATGCCTTGAAGATGTTCTCAGCCTCCGGACCCATTGCGTATATTAGAGAGCTGACTTGGACCTCACCGTCCTCCTTGCTCAGTCTCGTAGCCACACGAAAGCGCTGGAACCGCTGCTTCCAGTCTCCCCATTCGGTCGGGCGGTCAAACGGGAAGCTCTCCGGGGGATTAAACTTTGCCATCTTCCTGAAGCCGTGCGTCCGTCACGAGCTTCTGACACCATGTAAAGTAGTGAAATGTCCACACGATACTTTGGAATGAGTTGATAAACTTTACTCTTGGCTCTCAGTCACACATAAGCACCAGCACACAGAACACTCGTATCACTCGGGCAGGTACGTGCAACAACAACATGCTGAGCGGGAAACTGACGTAAACACAACCCGATTTACGGTAGCCGTGACTACTGTCGTAACGTCCATTCAACTATAAGAGTCCTTATATGACACTTACGTTTCTCTGGACGCACACTGAAACACAACCAGCGGCTCAACTGATACAGAATAGCGACTCAGCGTCATCCACTCACGATACAAACGTATGACGGTCGTCAGTCTCCTACTTTCTCTCTCTCAATCATCGGCATTCTGCGTGATGGAGTTCGGCAGCGCCCCTAGTGTCTAGATACACTTTAATCACCTGCTCTGTCATACAGTCTTCAGAACACCAACAAATCTGTAACAAGCAAACAAATCTACCATGCTTCGCTCCATTGATGCAAGCTGAAGTAACAAACAAATCAACTGTGGCCTACGTGCGGCCTACATCCTTACCTTAGTTAGCTCCCCAGCTAGCATGCTTCCTGCGCACCCATGACCAGTCACTGGCTCTTTCTGCTGCCCGGGACATATTGCTAACCGCAGTCCTCTTGGCTTCTTCCTCGTATGCCCAGCTCACTCAACAGAGCAATGACAGACTTTGCCACAAATCCATGGCAGCCTACTTCTACCGGGCGGACATAAGCATTCCATCCATTTTGCTCTGCATCTGCTGCTAACTCTGCATACTTAGCTCTCTTGCGCTCGTTAGCCTCCTCAACTCTATCTTCCTACGAAACAATCAGCTCTATGAAATAGACTACTTTCTCTGGCTCTGACCACAACAGCAGATCTGGCCGTAGTCGAGTGCTAGCTACACTATATTACTTCAGGATACCAAAACATTTTGGACAATTCCATGCTCCCAACCTTGTGGGAACAGTTTGGAGCGGGCCCCTTCCTCTTCCAACATGACTGTGCACCAGTGCACAAAGCAAGGTCCATAAAGACGTGGATGACAGAGTCTGGTGTGGATGAACTTGACTGGCCTGCACAGAGTCCTGACCTGAACCCGATAGAACACCTTTGGGATGAATTAGAGCGGAGACTGAGAGCCAGGCCTTCTCGACCAACATCAGTGTGTGACCTCACCAATGCGCTTTTGGAAGAATGGTCAAAAATTCCTATAAACACTCTCCTCAACCTTGTGGACAGTCTTCCCAGAAGAGTTGAAGCTGTAATAGCTGCAAAAGGTGGACCGACATCATATTGAATTCTATGAGTTAGGAATGGGATGGCACTTCAGTTCATAGAATGAGTAAAGGCAGGTGAGCGAATACTTTTGGTAATATAGTGTATTACCAGGATTTCACAACATTTAACTGTAATATTTCACCATAAATTACTGTCTCGATGGGAGGGATAGTTAGAGTTATTCGGCCGAGAAAATGCTGAGAATTATCCGCGAATTAGCGCAAACGTCAAGCTAGGTAGCCCATAGAAGCAGCAGCAAAGCCGTTTATCTAAGCAAAGCTTTGCCACACAGGCAAGTAACTAATATGATCGGAAAGCTTAAATTATGCTCTTTAATTTTATGGTCCCCATGTAAAGATGTCACGATACCAAAATGAGTACTATACCAGACAAAGTATCATGATTCCGGGTATTATCACGATGCACAGACTTTTATTTTTATTATTATGAAATGCAATGTATTTGTATTTGGTGAGGAAGAGAGGGTTGTGTAGTGACTCCAGGACGGCGGAAATCACTGTTAAGCCTTCTCGAGGTGTCGTGGGCCTAACTTAACGAAACATCAGTGAAAGGAGGTGCCCACTTGAAAACCCCAATGACATGCTGCATACTGCTGTTGTTCAGGTCAGGTTCCTGTTGTTCTCATGTTGTTTGGTAGCTATGGTTAGCTGCTGAGCGAACCATACAAGCCAGCAGTGTTTAGTTAGGTAACTTTTACAATGTTTGACTCAGTCTGGACTGACACGGCTTTTGACCCAGGATCGAATTTGACACTGAGTAGGCAAGGCACGTTACTGGAAGCTACGGGTTCAGACGGAGGTGGAAAGAAGCAGCAGGTTTGTGTGTGTGGCTGGCAGAAGGTAACAACAATGAAGGGCCTCAGAATCCATCAAGGGAGAAAAGTGCTTGGCAGAGGGAACACAGGGACCCCGCATTGATAGCTACTTCTTAAGAAGTGCAGTAAGTCAGTCGGTTGAAGTCCAGCGACAGGAGTTAACCCACAGTTCGCAGGACATCAACACCTCTAATGTTGAAGTAGGTGCAAGCACTGAGGCAGACAGAGAGGTTAACCAGCCAAAAAGGGAGAAAATTAGCAGTCAGAAAGGAAGGATCAAATGGCCAGGTGCAGCAGATATTAGGCAGTGGGAAGATATCAATAGTGATTTGGTTTGTGTACTAGGTAGGCTTAAAAGGACAGCGGAGAGTAAGTTGGAGAAAATGGGAGATCTCATTTATGATTATGGTAAGGAAAGATTTGGTGTGGCTGAAAAACAGAAGAAGCAAAAGGGACAGGTGGCTAGGTCGAGGCGTCAGCAAGAGATTGATAGACTCATACAGGAGAGGAGACTCCTTAAGAGGCAGTGGAGGAAAGCTACAGTTGAAGAGAAGGAAGGTATTGATTGTTTACAGGCAGATGTTAGGAAGCGGTTGGCAGCGTTAAGAAGGGCAGAGAACATTAGGAAAAATAGGAAAAGGAAAGAGCGGGCTAGAATAGCATTTTATAAGGACCCATTTAGGTTTGTGAAGTCACTATTTAGTAAGGAAAAGAATGGTAGCCTTACGGTACCAAAAGAGAAACTAGAGGAGTACTTGGAGGAGGTGCATAAAGATACAGACAGGTTTAGAAAGTTGGCTCTACCCTCTGATATCCCACCGATTGGTGAAATTGTTAGCCAGTGTGATGACAGCCAACCAAGGTGGAAAGAGGTTCAGGAGGTGGTAAGACGCGCAAAAGCCTCTTCAGCCCTGGGACCTAATGGGGTTCCCTACCGGCTGTACAAGTGTTGAGGTTCCTGTGGAAATTAATGAAGGCAGTGTGGAAGAAACAGGTTATTCCCAAGGCATGGCGCAGGGCAGGGGGGATTTTTATTCCCAAAGAGAGGGACTTGTTGGAAATAATTTCTTTTTTCCTTCCTGGATTTTTACTTCACCCAAGAGCACCTAAGCTAAAAACTTTTTGAAGACTCCTGAGCGCCCTCAGCCCCTTTGTGTCTTTTCAATCCTCCATGTGATTCTCTTGGAACAGAAATGTAAATACAGTGGGAGTGAGTGCTATGATTGAGCTTTCTCTCAGTTGTGATCAAATTCAGCAGGCTAACACTCTTCAACTTCCTTCTTTTTGACAGTATGGCAAAGAGGACACAACCTGTGAGCAGCTAACATGTGCTCTTTTTTGGTAAGTTGATTTGGTACCATAAATCTTAGCATAATATTGTGTCTTTCTTAACTTGGGTGTCAAGTGGGTGACTCAAACAACATAACATGCATGCTTTCTTGGGTCACAGGTTTGTTGTTTAATGTTTGTCTGTCTGTCTCCATCTTTACGTACCCGACTTGCTTGTCTGTTCATAGTTCAGTTCATAGAATGAGTAAAGGCAGGTGAGCGAATACTTTTGGTAATATAGTGTATCTCACCTGGGAGTTATGCCTGAAGCCTGCTACTCTAGCCTTTTCTCCCTCCCGTACAAACTTTATACATCTATTCTTTCTGTTAACGGCCACGGAATTTACATTCACCCGTTTTTCCTCTATTGCAGCTGCTAAACATTTCAATACCTGATTGTGACGCCAGGTATAACGTCCTTGGGGGAGACTAACCTTACAACCTGTCGGAATATGACTAAGCTTGCAGACACAAGCATCCTCACCTACCCACTGGTTCAGGTTCTGGGGAGTTGGCAGCACATCATAAGTAGCCCCTAACATAAAGCTAATCCTGCTGGCCTCCATGCTCCAAAGCTCTCTCCACTTCACCTTCCTTTTCTCCACACTCTCCCAGTTCACCCATTGACCCTGCTTAGCCTGCGACACTGCCTTCGAGCATCTAACCATTTCCTCTTGCCTCTGTACCTCTTTCACTATCATCTTTCTCCTTTCTACTGCTGATGCCTTGCTCCACAGAGGTTTCCCTGCACACAGTCCTAGGCCTCCACGCCCTTGCGGTACATGGCCTATGATATCTCTTTGCTTAAGAGCTGCCGGTGCTTGCTGCACTGCCTCTTTTGCCTTCCACTTCCTCCCTGTCTTAACAGTGGGCGCTACACTCCTAACCACTGGATCCTTTGACTGAGTTAGAGTCATTTCCAGTCTAACTTTAGTGCACTTAAACTCCTCTGTTAGGCAGGTCACTGGGAGCTCCAGTATGCCTTTCCCATACAATGCTGTTCTACTTAAGCAGCATGGGACACCAAGCCACTTTCTGATAAATGAATTACTCGGTCTTTCTAGCTTTTCTACCTTTGAAAGGGCAACCTCGTACACCGTCAGCGGCCACATTAGCCGGGGCAGTAAACCAAATTGCCAACACCACAATTTTAACTTGCCTGGTAGCCCTGACCGGTCTATGCTTGAAATGCCTTGAATCATTTCCTGCCTCAACCCTTCAAACTGCGCCTTATCACTAAGACTTGCATCGTACCATCTTCCCAAACTCTTCACTGGCTTCTCCAGCACTGTGGGAATTACCTCATCATTTATAAAAAAACTTCTTATCTACCACTTTTCCTTTAACAATGGAAATACTCCTAGATTTAGTAGGCTTCACTTTCATCCTAGCCCACTGCAGCTTGCTATTTAACTAATCCAGCAATCTTCTAGTACAAGGAGCGGTTGACGTTGTTGTCGTCATGTCGTCCATGTAGGCCCTAATTAGGGAGAGACAAAGCCCTCCCTGCAGCCTTTCTCCACCTACCACCCATTTGGAAGCCCTAATAATGACCGCCATTGTAAAGGCTAGTGGAGAGATTGTACACCCTGCCATAATGCCTACCTCCAGCTGCTGCCATGCTGTAGTGTACTCTGCTGTGGTAAAGCAGAGCTGAATGTCTAAGAAGTATGCTTTGACTAAGTTTTTTATACTACCTGGAACTCTAAAGAAATCAAATGCTTCCCATAACAAACTACACTATATTACCAAAAGTATTCGCTCACCTGCCTTTACTCATTCTATGAACTGAAGTGCCATCCCATTCCTAACTCATAGAATTCAATATGATGTCGGTCCACCTTTTGCAGCTATTACAGCTTCAACTCTTCTGGGAAGACTGTCCACAAGGTTGAGGAGAGTGTTTATAGGAATTTTTGACCATTCTTCCAAAAGCGCATTGGTGAGGTCACACACTGATGTTGGTCGAGAAGGCCTGGCTCTCAGTCTCCGCTCTAATTCATCCCAAAGGTGTTCTATCGGGTTCAGGTCAGGACTCTGTGCAGGCCAGTCAAGTTCATCCACACCAGACTCTGTCATCCACGTCTTTATGGACCTTGCTTTGTGCACTGGTGCACAGTCATGTTGGAAGAGGAAGGGGCCCGCTCCAAACTGTTCCCACAAGGTTGGGAGCATGGAATTGTCCAAAATGTTTTGGTATCCTGAAGCATTCAATGTTCCTTTCACTGGAACTAAGGGGCCAAGCCCAGCTCCTGAAAAACAACCCCATACCATAATTCCTCCTCCACCAAATTTCACAGTTGGCACAATGCAATCTGAAATGTACCGTTCTCCTGGCAACCTCCAAACCCAGACTCGTCCATCAGATTGCCAGATGGAAAAGCGTGATTCATCACTCCAGAGAACGCGTCTCCACTGCTCTAGAGGCCAGTGGCGGCGTGCTTTACACCATTGCATCCGACGCCTTGCATTGCACTTGGTGATGTGTGGCTTGGCTGCAGCTGCTCGGCCATGGAAACCCATTCCATGAAGCTCTCTGCGTACTGTACTTGGGCTAATCTGAAGGTCACATGAAGTTTGTAGCTCTGTAGCAATTGACTGTGCAGAAAGTCGGCGACCTCTTTGCACTATGCGCTTCAGCATCCGCTGACCCCTCTCCGTCACTTTACGTGGCCTACCACTTCGTGGCTGAGTTGCTGTTGTTCCCAAACGCTTCCATTTTGTTATAATAGAGCTGACAGTTGACTGTGGAATATTTAGGAGCGAGGAAATTTCACGACTGGATTTGTTGCACAAGTGGCATCCTATGACAGTTCCACGCTGGAATTCACTGAGCTCCTGAGAGCGGCCCATTCTTTCACAAATGTCTTGTTTCACAGTCTGCATGCCTGAGTGCTTGAATTTATACACCTGGGGCCAGGCCAAGTGATTAGAACACCTGATTCTGATCATTTGAATGGGTGAGCGAATACTTTTGGTAATATAGTGTATGTGGCACTGATCCAAAAGCATTAGCCAGGTCTAAGAATACAACATGCAGGTCTCTCTTGTCTTGCTTTGCTGACTGAGCACATTAGAACATTAGACAGCCTGTGTTACAAGTGAGTTTTGTGTCTAGAGTTGTGAAAAATTACATCAAGGTTCTGAAAATAGGAGCAAAGTGATTGTAAAAAACTGTAAGAGATCTGATCTCTGACCACATTTGGAGGGTCTGGGTCACATGTGTTGAGATGTGTCTGCATTTCTTAGGAAGTTTGATGTTAGCGTGTGTGTGTGTGTGTGTGTGTGTGTGTGTGTGTGTGTGTGTGCGTGTGTGTGTGTGTGTGTGTGTGTGTGTGTGTGTGTGTGTGTGTGTGTGTGTGTGTGTGTGTGTGTGTGTGTGTGTGTCAGTTTTACACAACAAGACAAGAGACACAATGAAAGAAAGACATACAACTTTAATTCATTTGATTCATTTCTCAAAGTTCAGTTGAAGCTGCTAAATTAAACCACAGGTCAATCACATTTGATTCAGATCACACCAGTAGAACTTCTGTCAACAGTCATGATTCAAATAGAAATAATTTTAGACAATCACAGAAGGAAGTTTTATATAGCAGACAGTTGATACTAAAAAATAGAACCTTGTAATTACACAAAGTATTCAACCCTCTGTTTTATAGGAACACACTTTGTTGTAAAACGAAAAACAGAAACAAAGCAAAACTTATAGAAAGAACATTTAAAATTGATTTAATCTCCAAAACACAGTCATGATTAAACTTATACTACAAACTAAAAACTCTAGAAATCACTACAATGGTGTGGCTGCCATGTTAGTCACCATCTACCAACTTTAACAATATTAACTAACACAAGAATCATCATCATCATCATCATCTCTCGGCACCATGGCTGACATTTTCTAAGTCTTCATGAATTAAAGGTGGTTCTTTTTTAGTCCTGGTTGGTATCAGTCTCTTCATTGACCAGGTTTCTGATGTCTCTGTACAGATCATTCTGGTCCTGGTCTCAGTCTTTGTCTTGGTGGACCTACTTCTTTATTTGGCCTTGATTCCAATGCTGGGGTCAGTGTGTGGACTCTATAGAAGTTTCTCTGCTTCAGCCATGAGCTCTGCTTGTTCTTTCATCTTCATCAGAGACTCAACTCGTTCCTTCCAGCCTGGTTTGGCCTCAGCTTTCTCTCCTTCAATCATCATGTCAATGTACTCTGGAGTGGAGAGAGGATTTGGCTTCAGAGCTATCTCTTTCAGTCTGTTCAGACACCTAGCAGATGTCTTCATCAGATACATCACCTCAACCTGGACATGATCATATTCAGCCTCCAGTTTATCAATCAATGCCTGAACAGGTTTCTTAGCTTCTCTGGCTTCAAGATACTTTTCCTTCAGTTCTTTCACAGTTCGTTTTTCTTTAACTTCTTTATACTCCCATCTGTACTTCTGATTAAAATGTACATTCCAGCAACATTTGCCTGGACACTGTTTACAGTTTCCATCTGATCCCATTGCAGAACAGCGTACTTTATCTTTATCATTTCCGTAGATACAAGGGTAGTGACAGGTGAAATGACATGTCTGACAGTTGGTGATGAACTTTCCAGAACCAGAAATTTTCACTTGACAAGGCTTCTTGACAGTCACTTCAAACTCAAAGTTCTCATTTCTGTTGATCTCTGCCTCAAACTCTTTAAGTTTTTCATTTGTCTCTTTTATTTCCTCAAGCTTGGCTAAACCAACTTTAACCTTCACCTGCAAATTTTCAACTGTAATCTGGAGCTGCTTTCTTTCTCTGAGGACCTCCTTTGTCAGTGTCAAACTTTTAGTTTCTACTTTAGTCAAAGCAGCAAAAAACTTCTTCATGCTTCTTGTCCCCATGTCCCAAAACTTCTGATCAAATCCTCCATCTTCATCATCTTCATCATCTTCATCATCTTCATCATCATCTTCATCATCAGCTGCAGATCTGTTGTCTGCAAACAACGCTGAATTATTGAATTTGAAGTGAAGTGGCAGTCCGTCCTCTGTTCTAGGACATGGGACACCTGCAGCATTGATTGCCTCTAGGACTGGAGGCTGTTGACCGTCTGCAAATGTCACCAGAACTCTGATGTTTTCTTCCACATCTTTGCCAAAGATTGAGAGTATTGAGTCAAAGATATATTTCTGTGTTGGTGTGAGTCGTGGTAAAGAAGCCTGAGCTACAACACACACTGCATCAATTTCACTGACACCATGTACAGAAGAGAATAGATTACGTATCTGATCTGTGATCTCTCTGTCTCTATCTATTCCTCTGGTGTCTCCAAAGCCTGGAGTGTCCACAATGGTCAGAGAGTAGGGGATGTTAAACCCCTCCTGGTGGTTGATGTTGTACACAGTGACTTCAGAGGTCTGGCTGTGAGCCTGTGATATTGACTGATCCTCAACAACTAACTTAAACCTAAATGAGTCGTCCCATTTAACACCTAGAATGTAATTGATCATCCCATTGATGAGAGTTGACTTCCCAGCACCAGTTGCTCCAAGAACCATTATGGTACGGCTTTGTTTTGGGACGTCTTCCCCAAAACTGAAGCGTCTGCAACCATATACATTGGTTTGTTGTTCTTTCAGGGGAATCTTATAAACAGAGAGAGGCCCTTTCTCAGATTCTATCAGGGTGCCTTTTTCTCTAACAGCATCAGCAAGTCCTTTACTGACATACCGCTTCTTTGACATACTGTCATTTGGTTGTGAATCAACAAGTTATTGTGTTATAGTTAAGACAGGTCCAGTCAGTTGGTACCAGGAGTTATTTCTAATGAGAAGACAAACTCTTCATGGTCAGAGAAGATCTTCCATCCTCATGATGAGTCTTGATTCTTTGTGAACTTCTTTTTGAATCTGTGTGTAGAGAAAAATCAGGAAACAAAAGATCATAACCTCAGTTCAGACACCATGAAAGTTCACAGCTCTGTGTTGTTACTCAGTGATTTGACTTTTCTAATGATACAGTCAGGTTCTGTTTGTGTCTCAGTGAGCATTACCAGAATAAACATGTCTCTGATGTCTGCAGGTATCCAGTCTAATGAAATGATCTGAGTGATTCAGATAAGAACAGAAATGATGACAAACCTCTGCTGCTTGTTCTTTGTCGTCTGGTTTAGGATCCAAGAGATGTTGAGATTTCAGAAAGCTGCTCTTGATTCAATCACTGTCTCCAAAACTCCTGAAAACAACAAAGTGTCTTTAGAGATAAACTTGACTTGCTCATCATCAGCATGACTTGGAGAATTATATTCATCCACTGCTTCACACTGATGCTGCAGTTACCAGACACCACAGGACACCCTGAGGAGACCCATGTTCATTCTCTTTTGAGTCACCAGAATGGAGACGTACACAATATTAGGAAGGTGGTCATAATGTTATGGTGGATCATTGTGTGTAATAATGTCAAACAAATGCAACTATTCATTCATTAATTAATTCATTCATCTTCTGTACCTGTTTATTCCTGTTAAGGGTCGAGGGGTCTGCTGGAGCCTATCCCAGCTGTAGTCGGGCGAGAGGCAGGGGTACACCCTGGACAGGTCTCCCAAATGCCACTGTTGCAGCCTATTGAGTGTCGATATAATGATGACTATTGTAGATTAAGTACACTGTAACATACACTATATTACCAAAAGTATTCGCTCACCCATTCAAAT
This sequence comes from Planiliza haematocheilus, assembly GCA_005024645.1. Taxonomy (NCBI): domain Eukaryota; kingdom Metazoa; phylum Chordata; class Actinopteri; order Mugiliformes; family Mugilidae; genus Planiliza; species Planiliza haematocheilus. The sequence goes on along the minus strand of SRSE01000366.1, from coordinate 544,994 downwards.
GATCAGAATCAGGTGTTCTAATCACTTGGCCTGGCCCCAGGTGTATAAATTCAAGCACTCAGGCATGCAGACTGTGAAACAAGACATTTGTGAAAGAATGGGCCGCTCTCAGGAGCTCAGTGAATTCCAGCGTGGAACTGTCATAGGATGCCACTTGTGCAACAAATCCAGTCGTGAAATTTCCTCGCTCCTAAATATTCCACAGTCAACTGTCAGCTCTATTATAACAAAATGGAAGCGTTTGGGAACAACAGCAACTCAGCCACGAAGTGGTAGGCCACGTAAAGTGACGGAGAGGGGTCAGCGGATGCTGAAGCGCATAGTGCAAAGAGGTCGCCGACTTTCTGCACAGTCAATTGCTACAGAGCTACAAACTTCATGTGACCATCAGATTAGCCCAAGTACAGTACGCAGAGAGCTTCATGGAATGGGTTTCCATGGCCGAGCAGCTGCAGCCAAGCCACACATCACCAAGTGCAATGCAAGGCGTCGGATGCAATGGTGTAAAGCACGCCGCCACTGGCCTCTAGAGCAGTGGAGACGCGTTCTCTGGAGTGATGAATCACGCTTTTCCATCTGGCAATCTGATGGACGAGTCTGGGTTTGGAGGTTGCCAGGAGAACGGTACATTTCAGATTGCATTGTGCCAACTGTGAAATTTGGTGGAGGAGGAATTATGGTATGGGGTTGTTTTTCAGGAGCTGGGCTTGGCCCCTTAGTTCCAGTGAAAGGAACATTGAATGCTTCAGGATACCAAAACATTTTGGACAATTCCATGCTCCCAACCTTGTGGGAACAGTTTGGAGCGGGCCCCTTCCTCTTCCAACATGACTGTGCACCAGTGCACAAAGCAAGGTCCATAAAGACGTGGATGACAGAGTCTGGTGTGGATGAACTTGACTGGCCTGCACAGAGTCCTGACCTGAACCCGATAGAACACCTTTGGGATGAATTAGAGCGGAGACTGAGAGCCAGGCCTTCTCGACCAACATCAGTGTGTGACCTCACCAATGCGCTTTTGGAAGAATGGTCAAAAATTCCTATAAACACTCTCCTCAACCTTGTGGACAGTCTTCCCAGAAGAGTTGAAGCTGTAATAGCTGCAAAAGGTGGACCGACATCATATTGAATTCTATGAGTTAGGAATGGGATGGCACTTCAGTTCATAGAATGAGTAAAGGCAGGTGAGCGAATACTTTTGGTAATATAGTGTATTACCAGGATTTCACAACATTTAACTGTAATATTTCACCATAAATTACTGTCTCGATGGGAGGGATAGTTAGAGTTATTCGGCCGAGAAAATGCTGAGAATTATCCGCGAATTAGCGCAAACGTCAAGCTAGGTAGCCCATAGAAGCAGCAGCAAAGCCGTTTATCTAAGCAAAGCTTTGCCACACAGGCAAGTAACTAATATGATCGGAAAGCTTAAATTATGCTCTTTAATTTTATGGTCCCCATGTAAAGATGTCACGATACCAAAATGAGTACTATACCAGACAAAGTATCATGATTCCGGGTATTATCACGATGCACAGACTTTTATTTTTATTATTATGAAATGCAATGTATTTGTATTTGGTGAGGAAGAGAGGGTTGTGTAGTGACTCCAGGACGGCGGAAATCACTGTTAAGCCTTCTCGAGGTGTCGTGGGCCTAACTTAACGAAACATCAGTGAAAGGAGGTGCCCACTTGAAAACCCCAATGACATGCTGCATACTGCTGTTGTTCAGGTCAGGTTCCTGTTGTTCTCATGTTGTTTGGTAGCTATGGTTAGCTGCTGAGCGAACCATACAAGCCAGCAGTGTTTAGTTAGGTAACTTTTACAATGTTTGACTCAGTCTGGACTGACACGGCTTTTGACCCAGGATCGAATTTGACACTGAGTAGGCAAGGCACGTTACTGGAAGCTACGGGTTCAGACGGAGGTGGAAAGAAGCAGCAGGTTTGTGTGTGTGGCTGGCAGAAGGTAACAACAATGAAGGGCCTCAGAATCCATCAAGGGAGAAAAGTGCTTGGCAGAGGGAACACAGGGACCCCGCATTGATAGCTACTTCTTAAGAAGTGCAGTAAGTCAGTCGGTTGAAGTCCAGCGACAGGAGTTAACCCACAGTTCGCAGGACATCAACACCTCTAATGTTGAAGTAGGTGCAAGCACTGAGGCAGACAGAGAGGTTAACCAGCCAAAAAGGGAGAAAATTAGCAGTCAGAAAGGAAGGATCAAATGGCCAGGTGCAGCAGATATTAGGCAGTGGGAAGATATCAATAGTGATTTGGTTTGTGTACTAGGTAGGCTTAAAAGGACAGCGGAGAGTAAGTTGGAGAAAATGGGAGATCTCATTTATGATTATGGTAAGGAAAGATTTGGTGTGGCTGAAAAACAGAAGAAGCAAAAGGGACAGGTGGCTAGGTCGAGGCGTCAGCAAGAGATTGATAGACTCATACAGGAGAGGAGACTCCTTAAGAGGCAGTGGAGGAAAGCTACAGTTGAAGAGAAGGAAGGTATTGATTGTTTACAGGCAGATGTTAGGAAGCGGTTGGCAGCGTTAAGAAGGGCAGAGAACATTAGGAAAAATAGGAAAAGGAAAGAGCGGGCTAGAATAGCATTTTATAAGGACCCATTTAGGTTTGTGAAGTCACTATTTAGTAAGGAAAAGAATGGTAGCCTTACGGTACCAAAAGAGAAACTAGAGGAGTACTTGGAGGAGGTGCATAAAGATACAGACAGGTTTAGAAAGTTGGCTCTACCCTCTGATATCCCACCGATTGGTGAAATTGTTAGCCAGTGTGATGACAGCCAACCAAGGTGGAAAGAGGTTCAGGAGGTGGTAAGACGCGCAAAAGCCTCTTCAGCCCTGGGACCTAATGGGGTTCCCTACCGGCTGTACAAGTGTTGAGGTTCCTGTGGAAATTAATGAAGGCAGTGTGGAAGAAACAGGTTATTCCCAAGGCATGGCGCAGGGCAGGGGGGATTTTTATTCCCAAAGAGAGGGACTTGTTGGAAATAATTTCTTTTTTCCTTCCTGGATTTTTACTTCACCCAAGAGCACCTAAGCTAAAAACTTTTTGAAGACTCCTGAGCGCCCTCAGCCCCTTTGTGTCTTTTCAATCCTCCATGTGATTCTCTTGGAACAGAAATGTAAATACAGTGGGAGTGAGTGCTATGATTGAGCTTTCTCTCAGTTGTGATCAAATTCAGCAGGCTAACACTCTTCAACTTCCTTCTTTTTGACAGTATGGCAAAGAGGACACAACCTGTGAGCAGCTAACATGTGCTCTTTTTTGGTAAGTTGATTTGGTACCATAAATCTTAGCATAATATTGTGTCTTTCTTAACTTGGGTGTCAAGTGGGTGACTCAAACAACATAACATGCATGCTTTCTTGGGTCACAGGTTTGTTGTTTAATGTTTGTCTGTCTGTCTCCATCTTTACGTACCCGACTTGCTTGTCTGTAATGTCTTACTTTTCGTTCAGTACTAATTTCTTTCTTTGGTGTTGGATTTACTTACAGGGAAAGGGGCTGTACAGCATGTGCCTTGGATAAGTAATGCAATAATGAATTTATGTAAAACTGAAAGTTGTTGTCTTTGCTCATTGTTTACAGATACTTACCCTGAAACCGGATCAAAGTCCAGGAAAAAGCACATCAACCCACATGTGAGCACACTGGTGCAAAGATAGGATTCAAGTTTGATTAGATGGCAACATAGACATGTTTAAAGTTGATCATACATCATAATCATTTCCAGTCTGAGTGTGAGCTGTATTGTTGCAAATTTCTACTGTTGTACTGCTTGAATAAAAGATTAACTGAGTATGGTCTCTGTTTTCTTTCTTTAGTATGGAGCAAATTCAAAGCATGCTTGTGTAGTTGTGTTAAAATCACAATGAACAATATTTTGCTGTATTATTTGAATTGTAAATTTACAGTATATTAGTGGCCAATGAATTGCATTACTTTTACAGTAATAATGTAAAAATAGTGTGATTTATATACAGCAAGATACTGTAATTCAGCCACATAGCTGTAATTTTAGTGTAAATTACACTAAAAGTGTAAATTACACTAAAATTACTGTGATCTTACTGTGAAAGTAATGCAATTATTAATCACCAAGTTACTGTAAATTTACAGTGAAAAATTTAACAGTGTATTATTTATTATAATTGTTTTTTGCTGCTCAGATCCCTCGTCCTAGTCAGGCCATCCTCCTCCTGTGATTGGGGAGTGAACACAGCTGGTTTTCTTTGAGGCTGTTTTCATAAAAATAAGCTCATGGGCTCCTTGCACGTAACTACTTACCGGAAATGTGGCTTGATCTTTTCCGGTCTAAACCATTGACTGTATATACTGGTCTAAACATGGCACTATTCCACATTAGATAAGATAAGATAAGACATGTTTATTGACAACACGTATGGGCAATCAGAGATGGACAGAGTACTGGATCCCAGTACTTGAGTAAGAGTACAAATACTCTTGGTCAAAATTTACTCCGCTACAAGTAAGAGTAGCCCAGTCAATACATTACTTGAGTAAGAGTAAGAAAGTACTTGCTTTTAAATGTACTTAAGTATTCAAGAGTAAATGCTTTTAAATGTACTTAAAGTAAAAGTAAGAGTAAGAGTAAATTCCTATTTTCCTATTTTTTTTTCATCTTTGATGAGAATGGAGCTGACTGAATTAGTCATTTTACAATTTTATATACTACCTTGTATCTCTTGTTTCAGAGAAAACTCTTTGGAACACCTGCACTGATGTGCTTGCCTGTAGAACCATTCTGTGAACCAAGCCTTCCCCAAAATCTATAAAAATGGAAAGAAAATGAATGGAATCATCAAAGACGACAATGATGTCATTTTCAACAATATTTGTTTGAGTTGTCGCATTCCCAAAACAATAATTCAATTTTAATACATGTACCCCCATTGATTCCAGATAATTCTACCATTACCACATTTCTGCCTAAGCGTTGTTGTGGTGTTCATCCTTTTAGTTGACCTTACTGTACTGTCATGAAACTGTACCTTTACTATGCTGACTTTTAATAAAAATATCAGTCAATCAATCAATTAACTAAGGACCCGTGTCAGAGTCATAACAAGGCAAGGGGGTCGAGAGGGTAACTTTGGTAACTTTGGTGAGTTTTCAATCATATAACGTTATGGGCATTGGTGTCGCCACCATTATAAGAGGGTGGGTCCAGACCATTGGTCCAGACCCACTCACTTTTCGGGTCCAATACTATTGATAATATTGGCGGCATTGCGGCCGCGAAGCAAAAAAAAAAATCAGCGATCGCTGACATGTCTTTTTCACTCCGACAAAGTCGAACATAGCTTTAAGATAAGGCCATGGGTTTTCTTCCTCCGCCTCATAAAACTCCAGCTCATCATGTTCAGACTTGGATTCATCAGAGATTTCTTCATCAGTCACCATTGCCACCGCGGTCTTGTTTTGAGCTGCTTGGGTAGGGGATGACGTATTTCCGCTTTGACGTAAATCCCAGTTGAGAAGGTGTACTGTGATAGGTTTCCTTCTTTGACCGACACTGCGTGTGGCCAATCGCATTTTAGGGGGAAAAAAAACAAACAAAAAAACAGTCAAACCTAAAAGTAACGAGTATTCATGAGCCTTCTCAGAAATTAACTCGAGTAAAAGTAAAAATCTTTGCCTTGGAAATGTATTCGAGTAAGAGTAATAAGTATCAAAGAATTCTAGTATTTGAGTAAAGTACAAATCCTCAGAATCTGTACTTAAGTACAGTACTTAAGTAAATTTACTCCGTTACTGTCCACCCCTGTGGGCAATTAACTTGTCACAGTAGCACAGAATTGTCAAAATATACAACACAGTGACGAATAAAAGCACTGATTGGAAACTTTATGGCTTACGTTAGCTTGCTAGCTTACATCAGGCTAGGCTTGCTAGGCTAATAAACAATCCCGGTCTGACAGAATATGCGTGTTGTATTGTTTTCTAGTGTTGGGTGGAAAATATCTGTGTTGTGTCCTGTACGCGTACATGCATGTTCCTAACTTCTTATTGTGTTAATATGTGACTGGCATTAGTGTCAAACAAAGACAGTGACACAAGTGAAGTCACTGTGCAGGCTTTCTGCTTCAGATGCACAAAGAAGCACGAAAAACCTCATAGTGTAAATGTAGGGCTGCACTTGTAATTTGTGCCAGAGTTCCGAGTTTAGCAGTTCCAAAAGGTTAGAGTTCAAGTTGTGTGTTGTGCTTGACACGGTCATTCTGAGTTCAACATCACTGGGAAATCCGTGGTAACTTAAAACGCCATTGAATTTAGATGATGACGTGTATGTGGGAACACAACAATGTTCATGATATTTTCTCTTTTTTAAGGCTCATTTTCTGTTGTTCGCTGTTTGCTGTTTACGGCGCCACTATATTTCGCCAAACCGGAAAAGGGTGAGCCGTATTTACCCGTTGCGGATATGACGTCAGGTTGCTATGTGCAAGGAGCCCATACTAACCTATATGCCCAAAACCCTTAATATTATGATTTACTAATATAATAAATGTAAATGTAGTAGTACTCAGAATACATGTGGAGGACCAGGCTGAATCCCTGATCCCTGGTTGAACAAGAAGCCAGTCATTCTGTGTCTAAGACCTTCTTCCTTCTTCCTTCCTTCACTAGTGTGAACAGAAATAAAGTCTGACAGGAAGCAGGAAGCTCACATCCTGAGTCAGTTACCAACAGTTAACAGTTGGAATACATCCTGAAACACACAGCTCCATCCCTGATCCTGATGAAGAGATAATGTACAACAGACTAATGGAGCTGGATCACAAGTGTCCAAGAGACAGTCATGATGTCTACAACAGCATGAGGGTGTGACCATGACTGGATGTAATCATTAAAATGCAGACATGACCATGATCAGGAACAGAGAGGCCTCCAGGCAACAAGACACAAGCTGAGTTATGAAAAGTAGGAAAACAGAATCTATCACTTACGTCTTTATGTCTCTATGTCTTCTACAGATGGACACATTAGTGTGGCAGTGAAGGGTCCAGTGTGACGTCCACTGATGTCTTCTGTGTTAACAACAAAAAGCAGGAATCATGTTGAGACAGTAGAATTTACATCCAGCTGAATTCATTGTCTCTAGTTTCATTCCCAGTCTGCTCTAATGTGGACTTTAGTTACTGACACTGATTTGTTGGACAGTAAAGCTGCTGCAGATCCACTGACAACATTTACAGAGTCTGTTCCATATAACACACATGGAATAAACATATGAACAGATCAGGATGTTCAGACTCTTACCTGCTCAGTTTGACTGTGATCATGAAGGAGGAGGAAGGAGATCTGCTTCACTTTACTCTGGTAGCATCTATTTATATAGGACACACACACACACACACACACACACACACACACACACACACACACACACACACACACACACACACACACACACACACACACGCACACACACGCACATGCTCCTCCTACCTTCTCTTAATGAGCAATGAGGAACTATTTAGAACCTGCTCAGTGTATATGATTTCTACTTGAGGAACAAGAACTAAAGACACAGAAACCTGCACTTTACTGACTTTTACATTTTAATCTTGGTAAATCAGATTTAATGTTTTTATAATAACTGAGAGCATTTCCCTGACACCTCCCAATTGTAAACCTGTAGCTGAAGGTCAAGTAATTTCTTATCTCTGATCCTGATAAACAACAAAGATCTGGAGGTGTGTCTTTCTCACAGACACTGGACTGACTGGAGTTTACACGTAGGAATAGAACAAGGCTGCACTTATCAACATACAGTATATGTTAATGATGTTATGAGGAAGAGTTCTCTGACCTGATAAAGACTGAAATATTTCTTTGAGTTGGTCTGTGTCCATGCTGATTTACAAGATCCTTCACCTTCATGTGATGTGCTAATAACTCCAGTCTCATGTTCCTCCATAGTCAGTTATAATAACTGATGATTCTGCTCTTTAAGATTTTCCAATCATTCTGTCAGACTTAGACGACTTAGACTCTGATAGACTTTAATCATCCACAAGGGAAATGACTTTATCACAGTAGTTTAGTTACACATTAAAATAAATGACCAAAGGTCTAGTTAATCAGCATCAACACAGACCAACTCCAAGGTCATTGTGGTCATATACAGTTTATATGACCAAAGGTCTACAAACATAACAGCCTCTGTTGTACTTTCTGTTTGTGCTGGGGCAGCTGGCCTTATGTGAGAAAGGGTCCCAGGACTGGAGGGTCACCCACTGTTCACTACCATGGCTGGAAGAAGCTTCAAGGACAATGGCTTTGGATCTAAGTCATGAGTCCCTTTATGTTTCCATCTGTTACTTTCTGCTCTGAAGACACCAAGACTATGAAATAACACACACACGCTCAATATCTCACCTTCCTTTTCTGTCCAAGCTGAAGGAGAAACTTGTTTTTTCCCAACTTCAGGCCCATCTCCAACTGCACGCCATTGCTGAGAAATTTCAGTCAGGTCTTAGATCTAGACACAGCACCGAGTCTGCATTGCTGAGGGTCCACAATGACATTCTTGTGGCTATGGACAAAAAAATCTCAGTGGTTCTGATGCTACTGGACCTGACTGCTGCATTTGACACCGTGGATCATGCCATTCTCATCTCCCAGCTTCAACACACTGTCGGCCTGCAGGGGGCGGTGCTCAAATGGTTCTCATCATATCTTCATCATCATCTTCCTCTCTGTCAACTGGAGTGCCCCAAGGTTCCATTCTGGGGCCTATTCTGTTTGCACTGTACATGCTGCCACTTGGACAACTCATCACCAGACACAACATCCAGTTCCATTTCTACGCTGACGACCTCCAGATCTACCTTCCAGTGATCCTGAGTAACCGTTCTGCACTGGAACCTCTTCATAACTGTCTTCAGGATATCAACGGATGGCTTGCCCAGAATTTCCTTCATTTAAATGAAGGGAAAACAGAGTATGTTCTTTTCAGCCATGACTCACCACAAAATTCACCCTGTTTTGATCCTGTAACACCTCACTTCGCTCCCTCGGTGAGAAACCTGGGGTGTTATATTTGACTATGGACTAAAATACGACAAACAGATGAATGCAGTGGTAAAGCCGAGTTTTTTCCACCTAAGTCTCCTTGCAAAGGTCAAACCATTCTTGTCCCAACCTGACCTCGAAAAGGCTATTCCGAAGAGGCGAGAATAATCGGGCGAAAACCCTAAATTGTAGAAAACCCTCGGCCGACGCTCACGATGTGTTCGTTTTCCCGATAGGACTTGTAGTTTTTGTTTTATGAGGGTTTGTTCGGTGGGGTCCGGCTGGGGTTCACTTTTTTTGGAAGATTTCTCTGACTCAGGCAGAGGTGAGAGGGAGAAGGAGAGTTCAGCAGCAGATGCCCCTGGTGACCATGGCAACGGCCCCTAACGAGCATGCAGGAGGAGAGGAGCACATTCACACAGACGCAGAGTGCCAAAACATTATGAACCCTGAACCGATCCTGATGAGCTGAGGGAGACAGAGGGAAAACATTAGCACCCCCTTCCCACTATAGCATTACAGACACAGATTGACAAAACATTAGGGACTCTCCTCAGTCTATTACAATGGGGAGGCAGAACACCCCATAACCCCCCCCCCCCCGTCCCTCCCTCTCTCCCTCTCTCCCTCTCTCCCCCTCTCCCTCCCTCCTCAGTTAGTGCTTTCACACAGCCGATCTGCCAAAACATTAGGGACTCTCCTCGGTCTATTACAATGGGGAGGCAGAACACCCCATGACCCCCCCCCCTCCCTCTCTCCCTCCCTCGTTCCCTCCCTCTCTCCCTCTCTCCCTATCTCCTACCTCCACTCCATTTTAGCGTTACAGTAATGGACAGCCAAAACATTATGCACACTCACTCCATTATAGAACTATAGTAAGGTGGCAGAACTACGAACAACAACAACAACAACAACAGTGGTACAACAGCGGCACTGGGACTCAGGGCCTTGCTGGGCAGACTGCAGCTCTTGAGGACACCGGACTTGTGTAGAAGATCACGCCGGACAGAGGGGAAGAGGAAGCGGTGTGCGCGTAAGCAGAAGAGGGGCAAACGGGGCGGACTGCTAGCTAGGCTAAAGGCTAACACTGGGAAACCACCGATCCCGTCCCTGTTCCTGTCCAATGTCCGCTCCCTGGACAACAAGATGGACCTACTTCGACTGCGGCTGGGGGTTTCCAGAGAGATGAGGAACTGTGCGGTGCTTTGTCTGACGGAAACCTGGCTTAACGACAACATGCCGGACCAAGCCTTCCAGATCGACGGCCGGCTTCTCTTCCGTGCGGACCGTAACCAGCTGTCGGGGAAAGCCCGCGGGGGCGGATTATGCGTCTATGTGAATAAAGGTTGGTGCACAAACTGTACTGTAATGAACAGCCACTGCTCCGAGGCGATAGAGCATATGACTGTGAAATGCTGGCCACACTATCTGCCACGTGAGTTTACGGTGGTGTTTATTATGGCTGTTTACATCCCGCCGGGTGCTAATGCTAACGATGCGCTAAAGGAGCTCCACGACAACATCAGCTCGCTCCAGCACCCGGAGGCTTTTTACGTGATTGCGGGGGATTTCAATCACGTAAACCTGACAGACACACTGCCTAAGTTCCATCAGCATGTCACCATACCAACACGGGGAAATAACACACTGGACCGTGTTTACACCAACAAAAAAGACGCATACAGAGCCGCCCCCCCACCCCCACCTTGGCTTCTCCGACCACATCTCCATCATGCTGGTCCCTGTCTACCGTCCCCTGCTCAGACGCCAGACACCAACACAGAGGACCATCACCGTGTGGCCCAGTGATGCTGTCCCTGTACTGCAGGACTGTTTCCAGCGCACAGACTGGCAGATCTTCAGAGAGGCAGCTGTTTGTGAGGGAGAGGTGGATCTAGAGGACTACACATCTGCTGTCCTCAGCTACATCTATAAGTGTACAGAGGATGTCACCACCACCAGTACAATAACATGCTACCCGAACCAGAAACCCTGGCTGAACGCAGAGGTCCGCTCTCTGCTGAAAACCAGGGATGCTGCGTTCAGGTCTGGTGACAGTCTGGCACTCAGAGCGGCTAGAAGACAGCTGACTGCAGGAGTGAAGAGGGCCAAGGCTGCATACGCCCAGAGGATCGAGGGACACTTCTCATCCAGCGATCCACGGAGTATGTGGAGGGGCATAAAGTGCATCACAGACTATAACACCAGAGATGCACAATGCCCCAGGGACCCCTCTCTACCCGACGCTCTCAACAGATTCTATGCCCGCTTTGAGGACCCAGAGACCCCCCCTCTCAGTACCAGACGCACCCCCCCACCAGGAGAAGAGCCCCTCAGCGTGACCCCAGCAGAAGTGAGGAGGACCCTCCAGAGGATTAACCCACGGAAAGCTGCTGGTCCCGACAACATTTCCGGGCGGGTGCTGAGGGGATGTGCACACCAGCTCACAGAGGTGCTGACGGACATCTCTAACACCTCCCTCCAACAGGCAGCGGTCCCCACCTGCCTGAAGACCGCCACCATCATCCCCATCCCAAAAACGTCCACAGTGACAGGCCTGAATGACTATCGGCCAGTAGCCCTCACCCCGATAGTCATGAAGTGCTTCGAGAGACTGGTCATGGCTCACATCAAGGACTACATCGACATTACTGTGGACCCACACCAGTATGCATACAGGAAGAACCGATCCACAGAGGATGCCATTTCTTCTGTGGTCCACACAGCCCTCACCCACTTAGAGAACAAGAACTCTTATGTTCGCATGCTTTTCGTGGATTTCACATCAGCATTCAACACCATCATACCACAGACCCTGATACAGAAACTGGCAACACTCGGACTGAGCTCCACCCTATGCAACTGGGTCCAGGACTTCCTAACAGACAGGCCGCAGTCTGTGAGGATCCACGATGTCTCAGGACCACCAGACTGAGGAACAGCTTCTTCCCAGAGGCTGTGAGACTGTCAAACGCTGGAGGATCTTCGTAGCCCCCCCCCCAAATAGTGAACAATAGTCACCCCCATGGCCAGACTGCATTTGCACTGCACTGCCACTTTAACTCCATTTGCACACTACCTCAATTGCACAGGACCATCACAGTTAATTTCATAGTTTTTATTTATACAGTTATACAGTTTGTACAGTTAGCTAATTTTATTCTCTATATTTATACTTTTCTATATTTATACGTGTCTTTTTCTTACTATGGCTTGAAACGGGACCAGAGAAACCATTTTCGTTTCTTCATATGTACCAACATGTGTAGAAATGACAATAAAGAATCCTTGAATCCTTGAATCCTTGAATCTGACACTGTGAGCCGCCCCCACGCCATTTTCGCATGACAGTAACAGACTGCCAAAACATTATGAACACTCACTCCATTACAGGACTATAGTAGCGTGGCAGAATCTGACACTATGATTCCCCCATTCCATTTTAGCGTGACAATAACAGACTGCCAAAACATTATGACCACTTAACGCATTACAGGACTATATTAGGGTGCCAGAACATGACTCTATAACCCACCCACCCCACTCCACTCCATTTCAGCATTACAGTAACAGACTGCCAAAACATTATGACCACTTCAAGCATTACAGGACTATAGTTTGGTGGCAGAATCTGTCACTGACCCACCACTCCATTTCAGCATTACAGTAAGAGACTGCCAAAACATTATGACCACTTAAAGCATTGCAGGAGCATATAAGAGTGGCAGAACTCTATGACATCAAACTCACAACCATCCAGTCATTTTGTTGCTGGCCTAGAGCCTAGCAGACACGATGAAACACCACGCACACATCATCACGCACACATCATCGGCACAGTCAAAATTTCCGCAGGAATTTTCTAGTTATTATTACCACGCGTTTTCTATCGCTAACTCGTCCCGCACAGTTCATCGCACGTACACGAATAATACATCAGAACGTGCGGCTCGATCGGAGAGGGTGTGCTATTACTTCGTTCCTACAGGTCGGAATTATTCGGCTTAAGGACAGTCTCAATATTACTTTGACTGAGTTTCATGTAAGCACTAACCACGGCCTAGCGCCACCAACGGGTCAAAGTTTGAAGTACATTTGCGCATGTAACTTTTGAACCGCGTGTCCGATATTTGAAAACAAGGTATCGCTGGAATCCTTGGACCAAGCCGAGTTCAACGCACACTATGGCGTCAATTTCCGCCATGATGGATTTTCCACCATTATGGATTTTATCAATAACACAAAAAAAGTTTCACGGGTCACAATTTTGTCCGATCGACACCAAACTTCACAAACAACATCTACAGACCATTCTTTCTTAACGCATTACTTTCTGTCTTCAGAACTATAAGCGGTCGCCCGTAACAGCCAATCGAAATGGGCGGTGACGGCGCCGTTTTCTGTTTGAGCTCATATCTCGGCAACGCTTCGGTGCAATGAAACCAAATTTGGTAGCACGCTTCCAGACTCGGTCCCAAGTGCACGAACAAAATCTGGTGTCTCGTGGCCACTGGGCGCTATAATTGGGAAAACATTGTTTTTGCTCATATCTCTTGATACGTTTTTATTAGTTCCGAGTGCCTAACCGCGAACAATTTCCCATTCAACAGCTAGAGTAGAGAGGAGAGACGAAAATTAGGCAAAAAATAAAATAGAAACTACTCCCGTGGCCACAAATTTCACACCACAGACATAATTTATACATAGAAACGTAGGAAAATTTGTCTTCTCGCTCACAATTCGTCTGCTAAAGCTGTAAGTCTTATAGTTTTGGCGTCAGACGCAAAGATGCGCCAGCATCACCCACCCACAGCTCCATAGACTGCCATGTTAAATATCTGGAGCAAAGCAGAAGCAATCCTTTGTTTTAAATCGCTTTAAATAGCTCACATTTCTTAATTTTACCCACAAACTGCATATCTAGACGTTCAGGAAAGCCTCAAGATGCCCAAAGTGAAGTCGGTTCAATGCTTGGAAACACGGTTTGGCCACAAGGCCTTCCTGTTCGAGGCTGTGGTTTCAGCATTTTCACTTACTCTAGCCGTTTTCTAACTTAAATTCAAACTGGTAACCGTGGCAACCAGGGGCTCCACAGAAAGAGGCGGGAAAACATAAGTAACTGGTCTGTAGGGCGGCCATTTTGGGGCAATGTTAATGGAAACAGCCCACTCGGGAAACTTCTAACTGAAGTAACTGGTCTGTGGGGCGGCCATTTTGGCTTTTGGCACCCAAGTTGAACAATGACAGGTGTCTGTCTGTCATTGGCTAGCGCGTCATGCTAATTGCTAACATTAACGGCTAATGCTAATTATTGTTATTATTGGTGGTTGCATTAGTGGCAGCATTAGCATGTTAGCAAATAGCATATTAGCAATTACCATGTTAGCATTAGCATGCTAACAATTAGCATGTATTTAATTTTTAGTGTCTAAAGGGACATGCTAACACTAAACCAATGCTAAAATTAGTGGCTAGCGCGTCATGCTAATTGCTAACATTAGCTGCTAATGGCAACAGCCCACTCGGCACTTCAAAAATTTCCGTGGGAATTTTCTAGTTTGAAATGAAACTGTGACATCCGCACATACCGTGGGTTGCCCCGGTGACAGTTGATGGCAACTTTTCGCGTTAGCCAATCGCAGTCGGCGGCAAAACAGGAAGTTTTCTTATATCTCGGAGACGCTTCGACTTCCGAAGACCAAACTCGGTCACGTGCTTTGACCCTCACCTAGGAGTGCGCAATAACAATTTGGGGTCATTCGGCCGCTAGGGGGCGACGTTATTAGCAAAATTGCGTTTTTGCTTATAACATTTGACCCATAGGCCTGATATTCAAAACCCTGGTACCGTTGGACTCCTTGGATAGTGCCAAGATCAACGATACCTACGATTTTAATTTTGCCCTGTTGGATATTCCGCCATTTTGGATTGAATCAAAAGCACTTCTACGTTTTCACAGGTCACAAATTTTGTCTGATTCTCACCAAAATCGGCACAGGCCATCTTCTGACCAACGCGCACAAACGATACTATCAGCCGTCTTCGGGTTCGAAACCGTTCGGCCGCTACAGCCAATCAAAATCGGCGGCGAAGGCTGCCAAGGGGTTTCAAGCTCGTATCTCTGCAACCCTTGCAGGTATGAAAGCCAAACTTGCTACAGCTACTCAGGACCGCATCGGGACGACGCTCAAAGAAATTGGTGACCTTTGACCTCTAGGTGGCGCTGCAATTAGCAAAACATACATTGCTCTCTATGTGTTTGGAATTAAAATGTACTAATGGTGTCTGGTGATAGTGCAGGTCGACTTGTGACGTCATCGTTATAGATTCGGCCGCCATATTGGATTTAATCAAAAACATCAAAAAGTTTTCACAGGTCACAAATTTCATCTGATCTTCACCAAATTTGGCACAGGCTGCCTTCGGACCACGCCTCATCAATGCCTTGCTTTCTGGAGTGACTGGCAACAGCTTTCGCCCGCGACGGGCCGTCGAAATCGGCGGCAAAGCCCCCAAACGGGAGCTGACCTCGTATCTCCACCGATCCCGGGTCGTTTGGCTCGAAACCTGCTGCGACACCTCAGTGCGTCTGGCGCGACCGCGTCGGGTTACGCGACGAATCCGGGCTGCCGAACTGCCTGCTTGGCCCCGCCAATGCTGCTTGCAGCTTTAATTGTTGTTTTCTTTCTCCTGAAAATGAGGGTAAATAATTTGTTGTCAATTGTCCTTGAACTTTCAAATATTTTTCAATATAACTACATACCTTTTTAAACTTACCTGTGTCGTTGAGTTCATTTTGCTACTCAAATAGATTTATATGCCCCCTTTCTCCAGTAGCGACCTAGACTTTTGATGCGCTGGTCCATAAGATAAATAGCTTTAGATTTGTGTACACTAAATATCTGTATTACCCAGTTTAAGACTAAGCAGGGGTTACAGGGAAAACTTTGGCGAGCCAGCCAGGAGAAAGGGGAGTATTATTGAGTAGCAAAAGAGGAAAAAACGAAAGTAAAGTGAACCAAAAAATAGCAAAATGGATATAGTGAAAGAAGAAGGCATAAATGTTTGTAACTCTGTCCTCATTAGTGGGATAACTCAAACTGAAGTAAATGAGGAGCTTGAGAAGTACCTAAAATACTATGGTTCTATCAACAGAGTGGTAGTTATTGATGATCCAAAATCAGAGTTTCATCTCTGCTCCATTGTTGAGTTTGCAAGTAGTTCTGCAATGTGTGCATTAAGACCCATACTGCCACTAGAGCACCAGAGCTCAGTTAATGCAAACATCATTTTCCTCGTGCGCTCCCTAGATAGTGTTTACACTAGCAATGCCACTAGTAGCGCCACCCGGGGGTATCTTGAGGAACTGCAAGCCATTGCTAATAAGACTGGGAAGCTTTTTCAAAGTGTGCTTCAAGAAGAACTGATGAAGATAACTGCAGGGAGAGGTGTGATCCCCCTGCTGACACTGCACAGTAGAGGATGCTGAACTAACCACTCATGACCCATCAGAGCATCCTGATGCAACAACTGCCGATAAGGGGGTAAAACAGGTTTAAGTGCCATCACACGTAATGCCGCAGCCCTCTCTTCTGCTTGGCTCTATTTCACCTGAAATAGTCAAGAACTTACCAGCTGTGTTCCCACCTTCTCCCAAATTGCGACGTGGTCATCTTGGCTTAAGTGGTGATGTTCAAGAAGCATCAGCGCCAACTTTGCAGAGGCTTGAGCCCACTAACAAAAGTCCAATGGTAAAATCCTTACCTACTAGTGTGAATGTCCAGTCGCAGCCTGATGTCCTGACAGTTGCACGCTCACCTAGCCCATTTGCTAACTCCAACACTCAGTGTCAGGAATTCCTGTCAAACAGAATTGGTGGTAGTGATAACGCAGCTGCAACTGCACATCCAATACTCCTCTTGAATGACGTAAATCCCCCTGCTGTGCAGCGAGTTGTTATTGAGCATGTCATGCGAGCTACTGAAGCTATGTCCCCCATGCACTCCTCAATTCGCCTCAGACCCTTCTCTGGGAAGGTTCCCCGTCCTAATCATGAACTTGACTATGACACTTGGAGAGTAAATGTTGACTTGTTCCTGACAGATCCATCCATGTCTGACCTAAACAGAACCCGTAATATCAACCCTCAGGCTTTGCCATCAGTCTATCTCCAGACTAGCGCATCATGCACTAGTCTGTGGCTCAGTTGAGGATGGAGATGAGTTATTGGCCAAATTTATGGGGACACTGCAGAACAATGATGAAAAACCTTCAGACTATTTGAACCACTTGCAGGTCGCTCTCAGTGCTGTGGTCAGACGAGGTGGAGTTGCGGAGAGTGAGCAAAACCGTTACCTGTTGAAGCAGTTTTGTCGCGGCTGCTGGAATGATCGATTGATCGCAGATCTCCAACTGGAACAAAAAACAAATGCACCTCCTTCCTTTGCTGAATTAGTGCTACTTGTTAGAACAGAAGAAGACGAACAGGCAAGTAAAGATGACCGCATGAGAAAGCACCTTGGGCTACATAGGCCCACTGCCCCAAAATTTAGAGTTGCAGCACAACAGTTGAGTGCATGTGGCTGTTCTACATCTGAGACTGATGTCACTGAAGTGGAGTTCTTGAAGAAACAGCTCACAGAGATACAAGCTCAGGTTGCTGCTATCCAGACTTCAACCTCACGTAAAGCCAAAGTCAATTGTCCTGATACAACTGAAATCAGCAAGCTGAAAAAACAGATCGCTGACATTCAAGTACAGGTTGCTGGCATGAGGACAGCAACTCACTCAAGTAAAGAGTGATCATTCAGATGCAGATGAAATTAAGACACTGAAACATCAGCTTGCCACACTTCAAGCACAAGTAACCTCACCTCAAGCCCAGAGTCATCAGGTACCATTATCTGCATTCTCCAAAGATCTCCCTCCAAGAGCTCAACACCAGTCTCTAAACAGGACACCAAGCGGGCAGACCAGTTTGGGACAAACAGCCACCAGTAGGCCCTGTCCGTGGTACTGTTTTTGTTGTGGTGAGGATGCTCACCTTGCAATTAATTGTGGCAGTGATCCAAATCCCCTTTTAGTTGAAGAGAAGAGACGACTGTTAAGGGAAAAACAACAGCTATGGGATCAGCAGAATAACGTTACTGGTGTTCAGCAGTTAAACTACTAGAAGCCCCTGTTACAGGGCGAACAGGGACTAAAAAACAAACACAATGCCCTAGAAAAACCAAGAGAGCAGCTAGTAAATGTGGTGATGTTACCAATACTTCCACCGTACTGCCATCAAAGCTAGTTGGTACCAAATGCACTGCCCAGGTTATAAGATAAGATATGTTTTTATTAATCCCACGAATGAGAAATTTCCTTGTCGCAGTAGCATGGAGTTTTGCAAATATATGTACAGACAGCAACGACGACTTGACATGGTTAAAATAAGAAAAAAAGAGTTACCCAAATACACATTTTGAAAGAATATATACAAAAATAAGAATGTCCTGAAAAATATACAGAGAAAAGATGTGCAGAAATATAGAGGCCTTCTGTATATACAGTTATGGTACAGTGGAATAAAAAACTCTACAAATAAATACTTAAATACTTAAACTATGAAATGGACATCATTGAAGGTAATAAAGTCAACTGCCTGCTAGATACCTGCCAAGTGACCACTATCCCACATTCATTCTTCAAGAGTCACCTGTCTCATCATTCCTTGAAGTCTTTGGATGATCTTTTGGATGTAGAACTGCAGATAGAAGGAGCCAATGGGGAGGCTGTGCCTTATCTTGGATACTTAGAACTTAACCTTGTGTTTCCAGAAGAGTTCTTGGGCAAAGAGACTGAAGTCCCCACTCTAGTGTTAGTTGTCCCTGATGTAAGTAGTGTTCCCCAAGTTCTGGTTGGAACAAATTCACTAGATGTTCTCTATTCCAACTATGTTGCAGAGCACGTTTGCGGCCCCCAGTCCTCCCTTCCCGGCTACAAAGTTGTGTTGAAAATCCTGGAAGTACGACAACAACAGGCGAGCACAGGCGCCCTTGGATGGGTACAAATGCGAAGCAGGGCTCCTGAGGAGGTACCAGACAGCACAGTTGTCTTGGATGGACAGGTTCACATGAATGGTGCTCATAGGGAGAAATGGGTTGTGGTGGAGGACGCACCTGTGTCTTCTCTTCAAGGTTGCTTGTTAATTGCAAATTCTCTGTGCACCTTACCTGTCAAACACCCTCGTGCTATGTCAGTCTTAGTGAGGAATGAGACCTAACACGACATCACCATCCCTCCAAGAGCAGTGTTGGCAAAAATTCATGCAGTCCTACAGGTGATGGGAAAAGAACCTTCCACCAAACCAGACACTCCTAAACCAAAAATGATGGAGTTTGATTTTGGAGATTTCTCTGTACCATCAGAATGGAATGAACGAATCACAAAACTGCTCAATAGCATGCCTGAGGTCTTTTCTCAACATGACATGGACTATGGTCACACTGACAAAGTCAAGCACCACTTCAAGTTGAGTGATGACACCCCGTTCAAACATCGTGCCAGACCCATCCACATGATGTTGATGCGGATTCTGGCATCATACATGAGTCTGAGTCCCCCTTTGCATCTCCCATAGTCGTCGTGCAAAAGAAAAACGGTTCGGTTTGGCTGTGCATTGACTTCAGGAAACTCAACTCACAGACTATAAAAGAAGCCTACCAAATTTAAATGAGGTGTTTTCACTTTTGACTGGCTCCAAGTGGTTTTCAGTCCTTGACCTGGAAGCAGGCTACTACCTAGTTGAGATGGAAGAGGCTGATAAACAGAAGACTGCATTTGTATGCTCACTTGGCTTATGGGAATTCAACAGAATGCCACAGGGGATAACCAATGCGCCAAGCACGTTCCAGAGATGAATGGAACGATGTATCGGAGACCACAACCGCAGAGAAGTGTTAGTCTTCATTGACGACCTCATCGTCTTCTCGGACACCTTAGAGCAACATGAGGCAAGGTTACTGCTGGTCCTCAACCGCCTGAAAGAATATGGGTTGAAATTGTCAGCAGAAAAATGTACGTTTTTCCAGACCTCAGTCAAATACCTTGGTCACGTTGTTTCCCAAAATGGAGTCAAGACCGATCCCCAAAAGATCGAAGCCTTAAAGACCTGGCCAGTACCCAAGAATCTAAAGGAACTGCGATCTTTCCTAGGCTTTTCGGGGTACTATAGACATTTTATAAAGGACTATTCAAAGATCATCAAACCTCTCAATGACCTCACAGCTGGATACCCACCTCTCAGGAAACACGTTAAATGGAAAGATGCAACTTACCAGTACTTCCATCCAAAGGAATCCTTCGGTAACAGATGGACCCCTGACTGTCAAAGAGCATTTGATGAGAGCATTAACAAGCTTACAACCGCACCTGTGCTAGGATTCGCCAATCCCAAAGTCCCGTACATTCTTCACACTGACGCTAGTACGACAGGGCTCGGTGCGGCACTGTACCAAGAACAGGATGGGCAGATGAGAGCTATCGCCTTTTCGAGTAGAGGACTGACAAAAAGTGAAGCCAAGTACCCTGCCCATAAACTAGAGTTTCTGGCTCTAAAGTGGGCCGTCACTGCTAAATTTAACCTCTGACCTCTGCTAAGTTGGACGCCACAAGTTACAGGTGGTTGTCTGCGCTGTCGACGTACAACTTTAAGCTCCAGTACAGGGCAGGATCTCAGAATGAAGATGCAGACGGACTTTCTCGTCACCCACATGGAGAACTTCAGGGTGATGCTGCATCGAGGAAAGAGCGTGAAAGGATTAGGTAGTTCACTCTACATTACCTGGATGATAAGGAAGCTCCAGATGTTGTTCTTCCTGATGCAGTGAATGCCATCTGTGAAAGGCATGACGTTGATCAGTCTCATGGAGATTTCACACGTCTCACTCCATCAGTCACGCTTGTAGAGTCTCTTGCCATACACTCTGATGCCTTGCCCAGTGACTTCCAACAGGAAGATGATCACAGATTCCCTGTAATAAGACACATGACTGAAGAGGAGATAGGAGACAAGCAAAGAGCTTACCCAGATCTCAGAGTGGTCATTGAGCACAAGGAGTCTGGAGACACCCCTTGCTCTTCCTTAAGACAAGAACTTCCCGACCTTGCTTTGTGGCTCAGAGAGTGGAAGCGATTAGCACTAAGGAATGGAGTGTTATACAGGACACGGCAAGAAAATGGACAAGACACACACCAGTTAGTGCTGCCAAGTGAACTAAGAGCCACAGCATTTAAAAGTCTACATGATGACTTAGGCCACCTAGGCACAGAGTGGACTCACGATTCTATTGGCCTAGAATGTCTGCATATGTGGAACAAAAGATAAAGGCGTGTGAACATTGTGTGCGGCAAAAGACTCCAAATGAAAGAGCTGCTCCTTTGTTGAACAACAAAACCAGCAGGCCTTTGGAGCTTGTCTGCATGGATTTGTTATCGTTAGAACCTGATCAGAGCAACACAAGACATATTGGTGTTAACAGACCATTTCACCAAGTATGCAGTCGCTATACCAACTCGAAACCAGAAGGCGCAGACCGTGGCCAAGTGTTTATGGGAAAACTTTCTTGTTCACTATGGCTTTCCGGAAAAGTTTTTGAGTGATCAAGGTCCAGATTTTGAATCTCGCACCATTAAGGAACTTTGCTCCATCGCTGGCATTCGCTGGTGGAAAGATTCAAAGTGCCCAACATCCTCCAGATGTTGGGCACTTTGGAAAATAAGGACAAGTCTAATTGGAGAGAGTTTGTCAAACCGCTGGTGCACGCCTACAACTGCATGTGAAATGATGTGACCGGTTTCAGCCCTTATGAACTAATGTTCGGCAGGCAACCTCGGCTACCAGTTGATTTGGCATTCGGTCTACCTGCCAGCAACCAACCAAAGTCGCATTCCCAGTATGTGCAGAACTTAAAAGGGCGATTAGAGGAAAGTTACCAAACTGCCACAGAAAATGCTTCAAAGACAGCCGAGCGCAACAAACTCCGTTTTGACAAAAGAGTTGTTGAGTCCACTCTGGAAGAAAGAGATCGTGTATTGGTGAGAAATGTTCGGATAAGAGGGAAACACAAGTTAGCCGATAAGTGGGAACCAGGTGTAACCTTGTAACCTTGTGGTTCCTTACCTGTGGAAAAACCAGACCAACCTCCAAAACAGACCATCAACAGACCCAGAAGTCTAGGTTGGAAGTTAGAGATGAGTCCGAGAAATCAGATGATAATTCAGACTCTGAAGACCATGACTATTACTACTATCCACCTGCAGAGACCTTGAACCCTGATATCATTGAAACAAGAATCCTGACCCGGTCAGAGACTGTACCTTCTACAGAGAGAGAGCCAAGAGAGACAATTCAACCAACACAGGTCCCTTCTGTTCCTGTTGGTCTTGAAGAAAAGACAGAGACTCTGAATCTAAGAGAACAAGGAAAAGAAAAGACAATTGCACCTGAAAGAGAGACAGTACAGCGAGTCCCTGTGCGGATGATCCCATCCAAATCAGAGAAACCTATAGCTTGCAGTGATAGCACCTTGCATGGGCCAAGTTCAAATGTATCAAATGATTCTGGATGGAGAGAAAACACAGTTGTTGTTGACACGGAGACTGAGATGGCTTCGGAGGGTAGCGATGCAAACTTTCCCAAAGTGCGAAGAGTCTTGTTTAGGGAATATCAGGACGCTCCTTCTGACACTTCAGAGCACAAAAATGACACCTTGCCTGTTCAACAAAGTGCATCTGAAACTCCCTCAGAACCAAACATTATGGACGAGACCCTTCCTGTTTTTTCAGACCTGTCATTCAGTGACAGTAGCAAAGATGAGGGTTCATTTGTCAGAGAACCTTGTAAGGAACCATCAGTGGACAGGATTTGTGAAGCTGTAACCCCTAAAGAGAGAACAAACTCTCAAGTCATCATCGGAGAGAGTGAGAACGATACTATCAACAGACGTTCCCAGAGGCACAGACAACCCCCTCAAAGATTCCAGTATAGTCAACTGGGGAATCCTTTACTGCTCATAGTACAGTCGTTGTTCCAAGGCCTCAACCTTGCCTTTGCAGATGCCCTCCAGAACTATGGCTATGCAGATATCCAAGTAGCCCCTAGTATAGTCCATAGACAGGAGGGTGTAACAGGATGTACACATCTTTAGGGGGGGAGGGTGTAACCCTGATTATCATCAGACAGACAGATCAGAATAGGTTTGCAGCAAATTAGATGGTATGTTTAACTGATATTGCACCTTTAATAAATATTAGATAAATAAATAAATAAATAGATTGGATTATTCTAAAAATTTAAATAGGACAATAAATAGGTTAAAAACACTTAATTCATACAGGTCTATTTACATTTATAAAAAATTGTATTTTATTTGTCTGAGAGTGCCGAAAGTGCATTTGAGAAATGTGATGGAAACACAAGTTCACGGAATGTTCACGTGATCAAGCGGCGCAAAATCATTTGCCGTCAGTGGTACGCATCAAAGCATCAAGTTTGTTAGTCTTTCTCTCTCCGCTAGTCTGAGAACGAGGTGGCTGCAATTCGTGTCCATGTGGATATTTATCTTTTAAATCCTTAAACATCAGAGATATTTGGACTTTTCCTTCTGCGCTGTCGGAAGCAGAGACTGTTTCGAGGTTTTCTAGAGGCTGTGGAATACCAAACGTTGTAGTGAAGCGAGCGAAAACTGGAACCTGAAATTAAGCGAGCCGATATCTCGATGCCTGAATGTGCACTGTGAAGATTATTTCTCTGTGCTCCTGAAAGTAGGATAGAGACTGGCGAGCCAACCCAACCGGGTCAGTTGTGAGGGTAAATAATTTGTTGTCAATTGTCCTTGAACTTTCAAATATTTTTCAATATAACTACATACCTTTTTAAACTTACCTGTGCCGTGTAGTCCATTTGCTACTCAGATAGGCTTATATGCCCCCTTTCTCCAGTAGCGACCTAGACTTTTGATGCGCTTGTCCATAGCTTTAGATTTGTGTACACTAAATATCTGTATTACCCAGTTTAAGACTAAAGCTATGGACTGAGCCATCCCTCACTGTCACTGTTGTCAGACAGAGCGGCAGCACTCAGTCTACCTGCCAGACGTCCAGCCTTTCCAGCGACCTCCACAGTCACCACCTTTCTCCTTTTCCAGCGCTGTTTGAGGGGAGCAGACTCCCACCCAGCCTCACAGGTCTCCATCACCTCAGCTTCAGCTGCTGCTCCCCCCTCACTCACTTCACCTGTTATCTCACCTGCCTTTCTCTCCTGATGATCTGTTGCTTTACCTGCTTTACCCACCTCACCTACAGCCTCACCAACCACGGCTCGGACAGGCCCTGATTAAATGTCCCCCGTCACCACATCCTAAACATTTAATAAAATCATCCACTGGGAACCTGTAGTCAATAACACCTTCCTTATAGGTGACACCACCTTACCATGTCTTGATAGCTCTTTGATCAAGAACTCATCACTGATAAATGGTGGACGTTTGACAGAGTTATTTTTGTCTCTGGTTGTGTCAGCGGCTCAAACATGTCGTTCACTGTGATACCTGTCTCCACCAACCTGTTCACCTGCTCCACCTTCTCCAGGAACAGGACCACCGCACTGTTCATCCGAGCAGCAGATCTCACAGATCCGTGCCCGATGATCTCCCCCACAGCCAGAGCAACCTCCTCCACGCTGCACGGAGAGCCGCCACCAACTTTGATGCCGTGCCTCCGAGTCAGCCCGGAGAAGACGCTGCTGGACACCATGCCAGCTCTTCAGAGCGTGGAGGACAAACAAAGGACAAACAAACAAACACTAAACGAACCCAAAACCAATCCCAACTACACTCAAAGAGAGAGATTTGTTTTGATTTTTACAAAATACTTTATTTAAATGAGCGGCACAGTGGAGAGGTGGTTAGCACTGATGCCTCACAGCAAGAAGGTCACTGGTTTGAATCCATGGTTCTACTGGTTTCTTTCTGTGTGTAGTCTGCATGTTCTCCCTGTGTCTGTGGGGGTTCTCTCCAGGTTCTCCGGCTTCCTCCCACCTCCTTAGGTTCATTGGTGATTCTAAATTGTCCGTGAATGGTTGTCTGTCTCTGTGTTGGCCCTGTGATAAACTGGTGACCTGTCCAGAGTGTACCCAGCAGACCCCTGTGACCCCTAACAGGTATAGAAGACGAACAAACAAACTTTATTTCCATGAACACATGAGTCATCTTACATAAAAAACATATTAATAAATAAGACACACACAGATTCAAACAACAAACGTTTGTGCAAATTGTAATTCCTCATCTTCCACAGTGCAAATAGCTTTCCTGTAACACCACAGTTGTTTAAACGTGTCTAAGTCTGCCATCATCTTATAAAATCTGAACTCCTGACAAAGCCACACTGAAGTGTCCTCCTGGTCCCCCTGTCCTCCATTTAGTTTTTCCTGCTCACATATATGGCTCATTCAGCCTCTGACAGGAAATGTAATAGCTGCCACTTCATGTGCTGTTGCCATTAGCTGCTAATGTTAGCAATTAGTGCGATGCGCTAGCCACTTATTTTAACATTGGTTTAGTGTTAGCATGTCTTTTAAGCCACTAAAAATTAAGTAGATGCAAATTGCTAACATGCTAATTGCTGATATGCTATTCGCTAACATGCTAATGCTGTCACTAATGCTACCACCAATTTCTACCACTAAAAATTAGCATTAGCCGCTAATGTTAGCAATTAGCATGGCGCGCTAGCCACTAATTTTAGCATTGGTTTAGTGTTAGCATGTCTTTTAAGCCACTAAAAATTAAGTAGATGCTAATTGCTAACATGCTAATGCTAACATGCTAATTGCTAATATGCTATTCGCTAACATGCTAATGCTGCCACTAATGCTACCACCAATTTCTACCACTAAAACTTAGCATTAGCCGCTAATGTTAGCAGTTAGCATGACGCGCTAGCCAATGACAGACAGACACCTGTCATTGTTCAACTTGGGTGCCAAAAGCCAAAATGGCCACCCCACAGACCAGTTACTTCAGTTAGAAGTTTCCCGAGTGGGCTGTTGCCATTAACATTGCCCCAAAATGGCCGCCCTACAGACCAGTTACTTATGTCAGTTTGAAGTTTCCCGCCTCTTTCTGTGAGACCCTCCTCTTCTGCTGCGTGTGTGAGCGTGTGTTAGCCCGTTGTCGTGGTTACCAGTTTGAATTTCAGTTAGGAAGAGGGAGAGAGACAGAGAAAATGCTGAAACGAACCTCCTCGAACAGGAAGGCCTTGTGGCCAAACCGTGTTTCCAAGCGTTGAACCGACTTCACTTTGGGCATCTCGAGGCTTTCCTGAACGTCTAATGCGGCCCGAACCGGCGAGAGGACCCCAACACATGATGTCAATGTCAATGTTAATGTCAATTTTATTTATAAAGCACATTTCCAAAGCTAGGCTTCCCAAAGTGCTTTCCAGTAAAATAAACAAAGTAAAACAGAGCAATACAATAAAACAAAACAACAATGTCACATATGAACATAAAATATTCAATAAAAGTACTCAGCCAAAGGCCAAGGTGAATAAGTGGGTCTTAAGTAAGGATTTAAAAGCAGAAAGGCTGTTTGCAGACCTCACAGCTGACGGTAGGGTGTTCCACAAAGAGGGAGCCACAACTGAAAAGGCTCTGTCTCCTTTAGTTTTTAAATGGGATCGAGGGACCTCCAAGATCATCTGATTAGCTGACCTAAGGACTCTGGGGGGCCGATGCAGTTCAATTAGGTCTGACAGGTATTCCGGGGCCATCCCATTCAGGCATTTAAAAACAAATAAAAGAACCTTAAAATCAATCCTGTACTTGACCGGTAGCCAGTGAAGTGAAGAAAGCACCGGAGTTATGTGTTCCCGTTTTTTGGTCCCAGTCAGGAGACGAGCAGCTGCATTTTGGACAAACTGGAGGAGGTGCAGTTCTGACTGCTCCATTCCAGCATACAGGGAGTTACAGTAGTCCAAACGAGATGAAATAAAAGCGTGGATAACTTTTTCCAGGTCTCTCTGGCATAAATAAGGTTTGACCTTGGAAATTAGTCTTAGCTGGAAAAAGCTCGACTTAACTACTGAGCTGACCTGTTTGTCTAGTTTAAAAACACCATCAATGATCACACCAAGATTCCTTGCATGGGATCCAACGTGGGGTGCTAAAGGGCCAAGGGAGCTGGCAAAGACCTGAACTAAATCAGGGTGGCCGAACAGGACAACCTCAGTTTTATTCTCATTTAATTTCAGAAAATTTAAATCCATCCATGTTTTAATCTCACTGAGGCAGTTTAGCACAGACTATAGGGAGTCTCTAGCAGGAGCCTTCAGTGGAAGGTACACCTGCACGTCATCAGCAAAGCAATGGAAGGCAATGCCATGCTTCCTGAATATCGAGCCCAGGGGTAACATATAAAGAGAGAACAGCAATGGACCCAGAACCGACCCTTAGGGGACTCCACAAGTCAAAGGGGCCACTGAGGAGGAGAACTGCCCCATTTATACAGAAAAGGTTCTGTCTGTCAAATATGATTGAAACCATTTCAGAGCGGTGCCTTTAATGATATGATATATCGAAACGTGTGTTTTGATCCCGAATCCCGTACTTTTTTGGGGCAATGTTAATGGCAACAGCCCACTCGGGAAACTTCTAACTGAAGTAACTGGTCTGTGGGGCGGCCATTTTGGCTTTTGGCACCCAAGTTGAACAATGACAGGTCTGTCATTGGCTAGCGCGTCATGCTAATTGCTAACATTAGCGGCTAATGCTAATTTTTAGTAGCTAGAACTTGGTGGTAGCATTAGTGGCAACATTAGCATGTTAGCGAATAGCATATTAGCAATTAGCATGTTAGCATTAGCATGTTAGCAATTAGCATCTACTAACACTAAACCAATGTTAAAATAATTGCTAGCGCATCATGCTAATTGCTAACATTAGCGGCTAATGCTAATTTTTAGTGGTAGAAATTGGTGGTAGCATTAGTGGCAGCATTAGCATGTTAGCGAATAGCATATTAGCAATTAGCATGTTAGCAATTAGCATCTACTTAATTTTTAGTGGCTTAAAAGACAAGCTAACACTAAACCAATGCTAAAATTAGTGGCTAGCGCGTCATGCTAATTGCTAACATTAGCGGCTAATGCTAATTTTTAGTGGTAGAAATTGGTGGTAGCATTAGTGACAGCATTAGCATGTTAGCGAATAGCATATTAGCAATTAGCATGCTAGCAATTAGCATCTACTTAATTTTTAGTGGCTTAAAAGACATGCTAACACTAAACCAATGTTAAAATAAGTGGCTAGCGCATCACTCTAATTGCTAAAATTAGCAGCTAATGTCCTTTTTAGCCTTAAGGTGAAAAGTCTGACTCTCTGCACTGGTTATTGAAGGAGCCACTGATCCACGGGGCGAGGCTGGATATGTGCAGCGCTGCCACACCTGGCCTGATGGGGGCGCTGCACCAAACTAAAACCTGAAGCAGCTGGTGGATGCAGCAGGTCCAGACTTGACTGATGCCCGCGCCGTGGGCTCTGTGCTGGGTGGCTCAGAGGCTCCTGGGGCTCTCTGGAAAGGACTGAGCCTGACCATAGAGACCCGTTCCCTGAGATCGTCCTAAGCCCTCTTTTTTTGACAGACTGAGCCCGTGCAGAGCAGACAAAAAACTCTGTACATGAACTGTGTTAAGAGCATAAATAAGAAAGGTCTGAGCAACAGAGCAGTCACTGTGTGGATCCCCCCCCCCCCCCCCCCCCCCCAACCCTGTTGTTGCCAGTTAGTGTGCTTTTTGTGAGCTGAATGAGACTTTTAACTTTTAACCTCATCAACCTTTTAACTGCTGTTTTCAAACTGTTGGTGAGAAGTTCTCTGAGAGCAGCTTCATCTCTGGTGCAGGTTACAAAAAGACAAAGCACATGTCAGGTTATTCACATGTCTGACAATACAACGAGACACTTCTCTCTGGAACCTGAATGTGGCTGTTCTACTGGCCAGGTGGACCAGGTCCTGTCCCCCCTCCTCCTACTGGCCAGGTGGACCTCCTTCCTGGATTAAACAGTACACTCTGTGGTACCCAGCGTAGACCATCCCAGAAGAAACAGATCAGTTGTGTTTTAATCTGGGCTAGTAAACCTGAGGGGGGGTCCACACATGTCAGGCCATGCCAGAGCTGAGAGGCTACTCTACCTCTGTAAGACATCTGAGGAAGCATCTATTTCCATTTAGCCAGTCTACCCTCTGTTTTATCTATGACACTCTCCCAGTTCTTCTGGACCATTGTTTCATTTCCTAGAAAGACACCAAGGTATTTCAAACCGTCTCTCTTCCAGACCAGGTTCTGGGGGAGAACTGGGAGACCATCACGCCACTCACCCACTGCAAAAGCTTCACTTTTTTTCCAAGTCACAGTCGCTGATGATAACAGATTCAAATCTTTTGTAATATTAGTTAAAATGTCTATTTCACGCTGGCGTTTATAAAAAACAATGACATCATCAGCATAAACAGATAAAACCTTGTTCTCTCTAAAACCAGGTCCAGTCAGGCCTTCTGTACTTGAGCGTATCCTGTGCAGCAGGGCTTCTAGGGAGAGTGCATAGAGCATAGCAGACAGTGCACAGCCCTGTCAGATGCCTCTACACACTCTGAAAGGATCACACAGACCACCATTTACCTTCAGCACACTCTCAGTACCACTGAACAACAGCCTGATCTCAGCAATGAAACCAGCACTGAAGCCAAACTTCTCCATAGTTCTCCAGAGGAAGCAGTGTTCAACGCGGACTATAAATACACATGAGGACCAGAGGGACACAAATCAAGAATTAACGCAAGGTTATTCACACGTCTGAGAATACAACTAGCCACTTCTCTCCACACCAGGTCTGACGGACCTGTCAGGAACCTCTGGATGAACTGTAGCCTGAACGTGGCTGTTCTACTGGCCAGGTGGACGAGGCCCTGTCCCCCCTCCTCCCTGGATAAAAACAAAACACTCTGTGGTACCCAGTGTAGACAATCCCAAAAGAAATTAGTCATTTTTGTTTGAATCTGGGCTAGTAAACCTGAGGGGGGGTCTATACACTTCAGCCGATGCCAGAGCTGAGAGGCTACAAGGTTGTTAAGCACAAGTACTCTACCTCTGTAAGACATCTGAGGAAGCAACCATTTCCATTTAGCCAATTTTCTCTCTATTTTATCTGTGACACCCTCCCAGTTCTTTTGGACTATTATTTCGTTTCCTAGAAAGACACCAAGGTATTTCAAACCATCTCTCTTCCAGACTAGGTTCTGGGGGAGAACTGGGAGACCATCACGCCACTCCCCCACTGCAAGAGCTTCACTTTTTTTTCCAGTTTACAGTCGCTGATGATAAAACATTAAAATCTTTTGTTACATTATCTAAAGTGTCTATTTCACGCTGACTTTTTATAAAAACAATGACATCGTCAGCGTAAGCAGATAAAACAATGTTTTCTCTAAAGCCAGGTAGAATCAGGCCTTCGATACTTGAGCGTATTCTGTGCAGCAGGGGTTCTAGGGAGAGTGCATAGAGCATAGCAGACAGTGCACAGCCCTGCCGGATGCCTCTACACACTCTAAAAGGAGCACACAGACCACCATTGAACTTCAGCACACTCTCAATGTCACTGTACAACGCCCTGATCTTGGCAATGAAACCAGCGCAGTTAAAATCCCCTCCCAAGAATAAAAAATCCTCCGGGCCACAGTCACATAGTTTGCCATTAACTTGCTTCAGTAACCTCTTCCTCTCTGCACCGTTGGTTGGAGCATAGATATTGATAAAAAAGACAGTAAAACAGAGCCTTAGCTAAAAGACACCTCCCCTCTACAACATGTTCAACCTCCAGGGAAGCTGGAGTGAAGTTTCTGGAGAACAGGAAACCCACTCCTCCACTGATTGCAGTGTGGTGACTTAAAACCACCTCCCCTTCCCATTCTCTGTTCCAATCTATCTCATTTTTTGCATCACTGTGTGTTTCTTGTAAAAAAAGAACATCCATGTGTTTAATTCTAGCTGATTCGTATATAACAGCTCTCTTCTTAACGTCTCTGGCCCCATTTACATTTAGACTTCCCACCCTAAATGAAGCCATACAGACTGAGAAATAAAAAAACAGGCTAAAAACAAACAATAAGTTAGATAAAAAGCAAAGAGCCTTTTCCATCATCTCTACTAAAGTGTTGTTTCTTAACTTTAAGCACCAGTTTCCTCAGCCTGAAGATTTCCTGATCATTTAGAGCTGATTCTTCTCGGTTCATCAGGTGGAACCTGGCTGAGGTATAAAAACCTACTAAATCAGGAAAATAATCCTCCACTTTAACTCCTTTCATATTCTTTGTTTCCTGGAGGAAGGACTTGATCATTGGACAGATGACTGCTGTCAGACTCACAGTCATCCTCAGCATCCTGCTGTCTGTCTGTTTTTAGTTTTGGTCCTTGGTTTACGTGGAGTAGATTTCTATTCTGCTTCCACCATCTCAGCCTCTTCAAGCTGCTCACTCCACCTACACCTACTTGTGTTTTACATAGCTCACCTATCTCTCCCACCTGTGTCGTACTCAAATCATTTCTACCATTCACAATGTTTCCACCACTGGTCTCACTTTCCTCAAGGTTATCCTCACCACCTACAATAACATCTTTTCCTTCTGTGAGTCCCTCCTCTTCCTCAACCTGTACACTGTCCTCATCATCAGTGCCGTCCAGGCCGTCCTGCTGACCAAGACCATCCCACCTCAACCTCACAGCACCGGGCCGCTCGGGAACGACGCCATGCTCTGCAGCTGCAGGGTGGTCTGTGTTTGCTGCTGGAAGGCCAGGCAAAGCCGGCCCTCATCTGCCAGGACAAACCCTGACAGTATGTCCTTCACCACAACCAAAAGAAGAACTGGAAAACAAAATGTAATCAAAATCATCAAACTTAACATGAAATCTGAGGTTAAGCTCTTCATCACGGTTATTTAGGATCATGTAAAGCTTCTCCTGTGAGACCACATGCTTCAACAAAGGAGACTTGCAGCCAGAGAGGATCTTTTTAACAGGAGAAACAATTTTTCCATGTCTGGATAATTCTCTGCATAAGAACTCATCAGTGATAAAGGGAGGGACATTTGACAGAATAACCTTTGTTGCAGGAAGCGTCAACGGTTGCACCGACACAAACAAATCATTAACGGTGATACCAGTCTCTACAACACGGTTCACTTTCTCCACCTGATCCAAGAATAGAACCACAGCTCCATTCATCCTAACAGCCGATTTCACAGAACTGTGACCGACCACCTCTCCTACAGCTAAACCACCTCCTCCACGCTACAAGGAAAGCTGCCACCAACTTTGATGCCATGATTCCTTGTCAGCCGGGAGAAAACTCCATTCACCGTAGCATCTAAGACGCCACCTCACCAAAAAGAAAACATAATCACACCAACAATCAAGTTACTAACTTATCACTATAAACTTAAACTACAGTTCACAAAAAACATGAATCAAAAAAAGACAGAAAAAAACAGAACACTTGCTCAGAGTCGTTCCTCACCACACTCACTCCCAGCATGCACTCAGAGAGAGAGAGAGAGTACATGTGTGTCCATGTATTTGTCACATAAAGGGACTCATGACTTAGATCCAAAGCCATTGTCCTTGAAGCTTCTTCCAGCCATGGTAGTGAACAGTGGGTGACCCTCCAGTCCTGGGACCCTTTCTCACATAAGACCAGCTGCCCCAGCACAAACAGAAAGTACAACAGAGGCTGTTATGTTTGTAGACCTTTGGTCATATAAACTGTATATGACCACAATGACCTTGGAGTTGGTCTGTGTTGATGCTGATTAACTAGACCTTTGGTCTGTGTTGATGCTGATTAACTAGACCTTTGGTCTGTGTTGATGCTGATTAACTAGACCTTTGGTCATTTATTTTAATAACTAAACTACTGTGATAAAGTCATTTCCCTTGTGGATGATTAAAGTCTATCAGAGTCTAAGTCGTCTAAGTCTGACAGAATGATTGGAAAATCTTAAAGAGCAGAATCATCAGTTATTACAACTGACTATGGAGGAACATGAGACTGGAGTTATTAGCACATCACATGAAGGTGAAGGATCTTGTAAATCAGCATGGACACAGAGCAACTCAAAGAAATATTTCAGTCTTCATCAGGTCAGAGAACTCTTCCTCATAACATCATTAACATGTACGTTGATAAGTGCAGCCTTGTTCTATTCCTACGTGTAAACTCCAGTCAGTCCAGTGTCTGTGAGAAAGACACACCTCCAGATCTTTGATGTTTATCACGAGGCACAAGAGATCTATATAAATAGATGCTACCCAGAGTAAAGTGAAGCAGATCTCCTTCCTCCTTCTTCATGATCAGAGTCAAACTGAGCAGGTAAGAGTCTGAACATCCTGATCTGTTCATATCTTTATTCCATGTGTGTTATATGGAACAGACTCTGTAAATGTTGTCAGTGGATCTGCAGCAGCTTTACTGTCCAACAAATCAGTGTCAGTAACTAAAGTCCACATTAGAGCAGACTGGGAATGAAACTAGAGACAATGAATTCAGCTGGATGTAAATTCTACTGTCTGTCAACATGATTCCTGCTTTTTGTTGTTAACACAGAAGACATCAGTGGACGTCACACTGGACCCTTCACTGCCACACTAATGTGTCCATCTGTAGAAGACATAGAGACATAAAGACGTAAGTTATAGATTCCTTTGAGGGGAGGGGCCTCTGTGGATCATCCCACAGATACTTGATCAGTTTGAGATCTAGTGAATGTGGAGGCCAGGTCAACACCTTGTGCTGTTCTTCTTCCTAAAGTGTTTTTGTGTCTGCATCCTGCTGGGGATGGCTGCTGCCATCAAGGAGTGTCATTGCTATGGGGTGGGGGTGTCTGGTCTGGTCTAGGTGGGGGTGTCTGGTCTGGTCTAGGTGGGTGCTACATGTCTAAGTAACATCCACACCAATGAATGAAGCCAGGTCCACAAGTTTCCCAGCAGAACACTGAACTGGAGCAAGATGCTTTAGATGTCAGTCACTTCTCCTGTCATGTGGCTGATCACTGTATATTTGTTTTAACCTTGATATTAATGATAAACAGCTGACATGACAGGACCCATAAAGGTTGAGAAACTCTAACACGTACGTTTTAAATATCCTGATCAAATGTTCAGTGATCAATGATCAGCTGAGATGAGAGTATGTTCAGGGGACACAGTCAGGGATGAGAACAACATCTGGACTGACAGTCACTATAGGAGAGACTTTAACAGGAGACATTTGAATGAAACAGCTGAGAGCAGACGTGACTAAGCTACTGCAGCATTTACACAAACATTTAGGGAACATGTATGAACTGATTCCTCCTGACTCACTGTTCATTTACTGGGACGTAGCAGAGCTTAGTCCAGCGTTAGCTACTGTACATAGGCCAGTGTCGTCACCTTCTTCCTAAACAGAGAGGCTTCCTCATGAGTTCTCCTCATGTCACATGTGCATTAGAGATTAAACCACCAACAGCTGCAGCATCAGTGTGAAGCAGTGGATGAATATAATTCTCCAAGTCATGCTGATGATGAGCAAGTCAAGTTTATCTCTAAAGACACTTTGTTGTTTTCAGGAGTTTTGGAAACAGTGATTGAATCAAGAGCAGCTTTCTGAAACCTCAACATCTCTTGGATCCTAAACCAGACGACGAAGAACAACCAGCAGAGGTTTGTCATCATTTCTGTTCTTATGTGAATCACTCAGATCATTTCATTAGACTTGATACCTGCAGACATCAGAGACATGTTTATTCTGCTAATGCTCACTGAGACACACACAGAACCTGACTGGATCATTAGAGAAGTCAAATCACTGAGTAATAACACAGAGCTGTGAACTTTCATGGTGTCTGAACTGAGGTTATGATCTTTTGTTTCCTGATTTTTCTCTACACAGATTCAAAAAGAAGTTCACAAAGAATCAAGACTCATCATGAGGATGGAAGATCTTCTCTGACCATGAAGAGTTTGTCTTCTCATTAGAAATAACTCCTGGTACCAACTGACTGGACCTGTCTAACTAAACCACAATGGCTTATTATGATTCACGACTAAATTATAGGATGAAAAATAAGCTGTATGTCAGTAAAAGACTTGCTGATGCTGTTAGAGAAAAAAGCTCCCTGATGAAATCTGAGAAAGGGGCTCTCTCTGTTTATAAGATTTCCCTGGAAGAACAACCAAACATTATATATGGATGCAGATGCTTCAGTTTTGGGGAAGACGTCCCAAAACAAAGCCGTACCATAATGGTTCTTGGAGCAACTGGTGCTGGGAAGTCAACTCTCATCAATGGGATGATCAATTACATTCTAGGTGTTAAATGGGAGGACTCATTTAGGTTTAAGTTAGTCGTTGAGGATCAGTCAAGATCACAGGCTCACAGCCAGACCTCTGAAGTCACTGTGTATAAAATCAACCACCAGGAGGGGTTTAACATCCCCTACTCTCTCAAGCAGAGCTCATGGCTAAAATAGAGAAAGGAGTGAATCCTCTTAGATCTTAGCAGTGTAATCCAGATCAAACAACGAACAAGGTGAACCAAGACAAACATGACACTGAGACTAAAACTAACAGAGACCAAGACAATGATGACTGTAGCGACATTAAAAACCAAGTCAAGTCAGAGACTGATAGAAACCAAGCAGAAAAGACTGACGTAGACCAAGACAAGGACAGGACAAATAAAGACCAAGACGAGGAAGAGTCTGATTCCGGAGACTGAGCTCAGTTCTGATTTCGTTCTTGCTTGGGTTTTATTCAAATAGTCAGTAACATGATGTCCTATGTCTTTTTTAAAACACCTTTCCTTTAGAGCACAATATAACAAACTTTTTTTTTTTGCATGAGTGTTATTCAGCTTTAAGCTTCTTTAAACTCTCCATGATGATGATGATGATGATGATATGATGATGATTCTTGTGTTAGTTAATACTGTTTAAGTAGGTAGATGGTGACCAACATAGCAGCTTCACCATCGTAGTGATTTCTAGAGTTTTTAGTTTGTAGTATAAGTTTAATCATGACTGTGTTTTGGAGATTAAATCAATTTTAAATGTTCTTTCTATGAGTTTTGCTTTGTGTCTGTTTTTTGTTTGTATGTTTTTTCTGATTTACAACAAAGTGTGTTCTTATAAAACAGAGGGTTGAATACTTTGTGTAATTACAAGTTTCTATTTTTTAGTATCAACTGTCTTCTATATGAAACTTCCTTCTGTGATTGTCTAATTATTTCTATTTGAATCATGACTGTTGACAGAAGTTCTACAGGTTTGATCTGAATCAAATGTGATTGACCTGTGGTTTAATTTAGCAGCTTCAACTGAACTTTGAGAAATGAATTAAATGAATAAAAGTTGTATTTCTTTCTTTCATTGTGTCTCTTTTTAAAACTGTGAAACTCGTTTCACCAATATTTTGTTATCGTACACTAGTGCTATTTCCCGTTGAGTCTGGAGTTACCTGTTCTCATCATCCAGGGTCTGTAGATTGATCTACTAACCTCTGGTTTTGACTAAATATGAATGATGTGGTCTTTCTATTCCTGGAGCTCATCAATGTTTTAAACTTTGGTGGGAAACCTCTCTTTCTGCTCGGTGTTCCTCTCTTGGATGCATGTGGTCATCCCGTCCACAGGGTGGCAGCACAGCATTGGCTTTAACCATATCATTCATATGTTGGAGCTGAGAACAATTCTGGATGAAGTTCAGAGTTGGAGAGGTTGTTATAGACACACAAGAATGTCTAACAAACTAATGACAAACATGAACAAACAGAGAAATAAAAGTTAAACCATGTTAAAATACAGAGATGAATGATTGAAAAGATAAATCTATACCTTAGAGTATGAATCATGTGGAATAAATGAATGAATGAGTCAAACCTATTATTGTTAGAAGACACTGACATGAAAAAAGAGCTGGAGGCAGAAAGACGGTATCACATACAGGATCATTTATTATCACATCTCAGTCAGTGCAGCAATAAAATGCTGCCTTCACATAAACACATGCTCGCCAGGAGATGGTCAGTCTGTGGAGACCAAGCCAGACCTCACCCCAAAAGTCAGACGTAGATTCAACAAATGGACACAAACGTTATGGTGA
Source organism: Planiliza haematocheilus (assembly GCA_005024645.1). Classification (NCBI taxonomy): domain Eukaryota; kingdom Metazoa; phylum Chordata; class Actinopteri; order Mugiliformes; family Mugilidae; genus Planiliza; species Planiliza haematocheilus. The sequence continues at coordinate 507,701 of SRSE01000366.1, read as the reverse complement.
TGGGGTGCTGTAACCGCTGCACATGGCCTCAGAGAGCCTCAAGCTTTCTTTATTATTGTTTTTCTTTCTTCAGAGCCTGAAGCTTTCATCATTGTCTCTCCTCTGGCCTCAAGCGTCCTCAGACCTTCATTGTTATCACTCCTGTAGCGTCTGACGGCCTCAAGCCTTCCTCATTATGTCTCTCTTCTGGCCTCTAATGGCCTCAAGCCTTAGCCAAGCTCCTCAGGCCTGTGACAGCTCTCAAACCCTCTTTAGAGATTAGATTGGGTCCAACCACATCACATCATAACTGTTCTATGTTCATACATTTGTCCTTTCTTACTTGGGTTCATTTATTTTTCCACTACTCTTGCACTTCAGTGTCTGCTGGATACAAACATGAAAACATTTATGTTGCTAGTGGACTGTTTCTCCTCTTACTGATTTTATTGATGAAATCCCAAAAGAGTAAACATTTACTGCTCAACATCCATGCTGAACACCATCAGTGGTTTTGGTCCAGATGTGCTGAGAGGTCCTCGTTGGGTTTTAATGGTCGGGGGTCGATGTCCAGCAGCACAGTGATCTGCTCACAAGGCTCCTCCTCCTCCTGACGTCTCATCAGGGTTTGGACGTCTCTCTCAATGTTCTACAGGAAATCAGACCAGGATTTTATTTATTAACATTAAAAGAGATCATGCTTTCAAACTGAGGTTAGTCCAACTTACTAAATTAAACACACCTTATACAGTATATACACCTTTCAGCCATAACATTATGACCACCTTCCTAATACTGTGCAGGTCTCATCAGAGAATGGACATGGGTCTTCTGAGGGTGTCCTACATGTCTAAGTAACATCCACACCAATGAATGAAGCCAGGTCCAGAAGTTTCCCAGCAGAACACTGAACTGGAGCAAGATGGTTTAAATGTTATTGACTTCTCCTGCTGTCAGTGGTCATAATGTTGTGGCTGATGTGTGTATATACTCTTTAGGGCTTATGCTACTAATATGTGCTGTGTATAAATAGCCAGCACTCTGTATGTCTGTAGCACTGACCAGGGCGTCAGGCAGCAGCTCTTTGTTGAAATACGTTTGGCAGTCACGGGGCTGGCAGTGAACGATGAACCAGAACAAAACGAACAGGAAACCTGACATGACCATGACGCTCACAGTCACGGTGGTCGGCCTCTTCCAAGCAGCAGCGCCTGGACCTGCAGACGTGAAACATGCTTGTCACCGTGTGGACACTTCTGTTCAAAGGGTCATGTCATAAATAACTGCTAATAAAAGTCAAACACCTTGACGTGTTGTCACTAGTGTGTACCTGTGATGGACACACAGTGGGTGTCGCTGCTGCTGCTGCTGCTGCTGCTGCTGCTGTGGAGCTGGGAGTCCAGGACAGTCTTGGCTCTGATGCAGTACACCGCTCCCTCCTGCAGGGCGGCGACATGCAGCAACTTCTGCTCAGCTGGCACCGAGTAAACGACCTGAGGGAGGAAAGAGAGAGAGAGAGAGATGGAAGATATACAGAGCTGCCAACTCTCACGCTTTCGCCGTGTGACACACGGTTTTGCCTGTTTTCACACGCACTCACGCCACACATCCAATTTCTCACGCAAAAATAAATAAATAAATAAAATCCGATCTTGGTCCGGTCCGAGACTCCGTTCCTTTTCAAACTCCACGACGGTAGATTGTGCTGATGAGCGCCCCTGAACCTTTGCGCTGCGCTACACCTGCAGTTCACCCCTTTACTATCTATGCCTGCACCCCGAAGTAGACAGAAGAAGAGATACAGAGACCGCAAAGACGGGTATTGCACAAAACTAGGATAAGGGATTAAGCCGGGATATGTTGATTATCCCGGCTTAATTTAGCCTCAAGTCGGTTGCATGAAAGTAGCTTAAATTTAACCCGGCTAAGTTACCATGGTGATTTATTCTCTGCAGCTAGCCTGCTCCTGACCAGGCTAACAGCCAGGCTAAGATTAATCCTGGTGATCCACCTGTATTTCCACCGTCAATCCTGTGAGGATTTAATGTGTTTTACAGCATGACCATGGTCATGTTGCATCATTTTAATTATTCTATATTAAAATACTACATATTTATAGTAATGTATCATTTCATTTAAATCTGTTGGCTGTTTGTAATTGCAAGAGTCTTTTTATATTGATTTAAGTGGTAGTATTATTACTCAGGCCAAGTGTTATATTGCTGATGAAGCCTGCTAGTCAAATAGCCGTCAGAGATTTCATAAATATGTGTTTTATTGCAGTAATTGAGATTACAAAACACAGCTGATGAAGTTGCAAAAGTGTTTTCAATGAAATACGTGACAAGGGCCATATAGTACTGAATCCAGATGCTCATCCATATTCATAATGGCTTGCCCCTTTTTTGGAGGATGTGCTGGATGAGGAAGCCCTAATCCTCAGACTGTACCACAGATGGTCTGTGTTACATTCAGATGGTTTTAGTGGGCGCTTCCTTTATTCTGTTGATGATGCAGAGAACCTCAATAAAGGAACCATTTGCTGCACAATAAGACGTGTTTGTCTGGCACTGAAATCATTTAGCTACATATTCATCACCTTCCCTGGCCACAGAAGACCCCTCTACATCAAGGAGCAGTTTTACATGATTTCAGGTCACTTCAATTTCAATGTGCAACCATTAGTTTCTAATTTGATCAGTTACAGTTGGATACTCACTATTCTTTGTTACTGTAAGCACCTTGGACATCGTATGTGTAACTCTGCCGTGTTTTCTAAATGATATCTTGTATAGTCAGGTGAATTCTCTGGTGTGCTGCTGGGAGACAAAGGAGTGGCTGTTGATGTTGCTCCCATCTTCCCAGTCAACATTAATGGCAGACATATGAGGGCATTTTTTCCACTTCATTTTGGGATTTAACCTCTTTAGTTAAAAGATCTTAAATGTCACTTTTTGGTGTGTGCATTTTGTTTAGCATTGGTGGTTCTCTTTTAAATTCTACTTGACATTCACGAAAGAGGAAATGTGAAACATGAAATGTTTTATTTTATTTATTAGGCAGTCCTCCTTTGTCTTGTTTGCTTGGATCCTGGAATAGAGAGAGCAAAAGCAACAAAGATTAAAACATTGTATTGCAGTTATGGTTACTGTGTACACTGAAATACTCACTTCTCTTTCTAGTTTCTGGATTTCCAGGTCCAGTTTCCTGAGTGTCCGGCGTTTAATCTCAAGATCCAGCTCCATTTCTTGGAGCTCTCTGTTCTCGAGTCTAATTTTAATGTCTGCCAGCTCTATCTATCTCTGCTTGCTGTACAGAGTTCTGACAGTTTGTGACGTCTGTAAAAGAAATGTCAATTAGCATAGCAGGATTTGTGCATAATGTATTTACTTTGGACAATACTCACAATGTTACCAGGCTGCTTAGGAGACTGTAGCATCTGGGTCCTGTGACATATTTTCTATTAGCACCACATCACTGACTTCATAACCTTTATGGACTAAATAAACAGGATATTTCTATAAACTTGATATACCTCAAGCCTTCTGGAGTCCAGTGACACAGTCTCCTCATCTGCCGAAGTACAATAAATGGAGTGCCAGCTCCTCTGCTGGGGTCATGTCCTGGCTGGGTGGGCCGCCCCCTGTGACAGTTCCATGGGCTTTTTTTTTTTTTTTTTGACTGCTACAATCAGACAATCAACACGTCAGCAGACACCTAATCTATTCACTTCATTTGTTCAGCGTTATCTACTTTAAAGTCACTTACCAGTCTGCAAAATGTTCTTCTATTTCATTTTAATTTGCTGCCAGGTCCTTTTATGTCCAGACAAGTTTGTTCTTTATAAAGGATAGAAAGATAAAATAGATAAAAACGTAACATGAGAAAAATAGATTAAACACACACATTGTGGATAATTGTTTGCACTTAATCATACTCTACATTTCCTGAGTAACCTGAAAACTAACTCCTTTAGTCCTTTTTAATTGTAGCTTAATTATAACAGTTCCAATGGAGCACTGTTTATTAATTGTACAGTTTTGGACTACTTACGCATTAAGCCGGTCCGCGTCTGTCTTCTCGCGGTCTTCTATTGAATCTTTCACTTCTTCGTAAAACTGCATCAGGAGCTGTTGTTGCGCGGCCGTGTATGACGCGCGAGTTTTTTCCACGTTCTCATCAGTGATTCTGTGATTGTGAGGTCTATTGAAGTGTGCCGTGAACACGCATTTATCCCAGCTATCTTCATCTGGTTTAACATAGCCGCGCCTTTTTATCCTGGCTTGGCAAACGTGCAACCAATTAAGCCAGGATGCGCCGAGCAGGCTAGGTCAAGCCGGGCTTACTCAGTTATCCTGGATTTCTTTATCCTAGTTTTGTGCAATACCCCTCAGGAAAAAACAGAAACGACTTTGAGAAGTCTGACAAAGAAGAGAATCTGAGCTGAGACTAGGTATGTAACAATGAAATGTCGTCTAATTGAGTAACCTACTCACTCTCTTAAACTTTATGTTGAAAGAAATGATTTGTTTGTGTTTGTCCGTGTTAGCATGATTTAGTGTGGTGAATGTAAACCTTGTTAACGTGGTATTAGGCTACTGCATTCTCAAAACATCAGCTCATAGCATTGTTTATTTACTCACATTTATCTTTTTATTAACAGGCCATAGAAAAGGGCTCACTGTGGATGAAGACTTTTTCTGTTGGACCAGGAAAACAGGTAAGATGTGTTTCAAAGAATTAAACATAAATACAGGACATGTGTGCAGTAGAGATGGACATGTGTTTGTAACTGAGAGTAGAGATATTAAACCATATGACCATTTGAATTCTTTAAGGTTTCAAAGATGTTCCATAAAAGACCTTTGCCAGGACAACAGTGAAACCTATTATTTTTTTTTTTAAAGAACCATCCAAGTGTTTTTTCTTTGTTAATGGATCAACCTACAGTATTCTTACAGTATTACCATTTTCCATAGGTGACAAGAGCCAAAGAATTTGAGAGGCTTGCTGCTGTTGCACACAGATCATAGACAGGGACAGCTTCTGATCTGCATCTGATACTGATTATGCATCAGTTTTAGTGATTTTTGTAATACATTCATCTGTTTTATTGCTTGAAAAAGTTGTACTGTTTAAGCACTTTATTTGTCTCTGATGGACCACGTGGTGGGAGACTTTAAATGAAGAATAAAGTCCTAAATAATCTTGTGTCGTTTTTGGCTGAACATAAATTATTAAGTGCTCTTCAGAATACAGTTACTCACAACATAGGTTAGGTTTTAGTTAAGAATTAGTTTAATACCATTTTAATCACAATATCAATCAACCTACCTAGGTCAAATCTTAAACTCTGATCTATGAATAACGTCATTTAGGGACACCAATAGTTTTCTGGTTGAATGTTCAGCTCAAGTCTACAGACTAAGACCTACAAGTCATGATGCTGAACATGAATGAGAATAAGTTCAGGTATTGCACATCTTTAGCAGACCGCTCAAAAATCCACTAGAATGCTGGAAACCACATCTATTTAATCCAAAATCTCCTGGGGGTGGACCTTTACAACATCAAATTAATATCAATTATATATCTGAGCCACCAATTTGTGTGTCTGCGTGCACGACATATTTAGAATACACAGGACAAGATGTTACTATCCCTTGTGCCGAAATCCCAGGCAAAACACGTTTAGAGGCCCTGTTCTACTAAGAGGCCCTACCAAGCCTGCAGTCATGTAATATGAGCAATAACCTCTATCCTATATCCATCTCAGTAAAAATAAATACAACCTCCCCCCAATTTTACTATAACCTCACCCCAGAACACATCTTCAGTAGTGAACCCCAGGATCATAGAGTGTTTCGGCCATTATCACTAGACACTCTCCCCCAGGGAAGGCCCCGCTGAGATTGATCAGGTCTCAGGGTGTGTTCCTTACAGTCAACCCCTCCAACAACCGCTAAAGTAGACTGAACAAGGTGCAAACAAATCCTCTCAATCCTCCCAAGATTATTGGAACCATTGGTCTAAACTGGCTTATTTCCAATGAGTCCCTCTCTTTGGGAATAAAAATCCCCCCTGCCCTGCGCCATGCCTTGGGAATAACCTGTTTCTTCCACACTACCTTCATTAATTTCCACAGGAACCTCAACACAGCTGGTGCACTCTTGTACAGCCGGTAGGGAACCCCATTAGGTTCCCTCCTGAACCTCCTGAACCTCTTTCCACCTTGGTGGGTTGTCGTCACACTGGCTAACAATTTCACCAATAGGTGGAATATCAGAGGGTAGAGCCAACTTTCTAAACCTGTCTGTATCTTTATGCACCTCCTCCAAGTACTCCTCTAGTTTCTCTTTTGGTACCCTGAGGCTTCCATTCTTTTCCTTACTAAACAGTGACTTCACAAACCTAAATGGGTCCTTATAAAATGCTACCCTAGCCCGCTCTTTCCTTTTCCTATTTTTCCTAATGTTCTCTGCCCTTCTTAACGCTGCCAACCGCTTCCTAACATCTGCCTGTAAACAATCAATACCTTCCTTCTCTTCAACTGTAGCTTTCCTCCACTGCCTCTTAAGGAGTCTCCGCTCCTGTATAAGTCTATCAATCTCTTGCTGACGCCTCGACCTAACCACCTGTCCCTTTTGCTTCTTCTGTATCTCGGCCACACCAAATCTTTCCTTACCGTAATCATAAATGAGATCTCCCATTTTCTCCAACTTACTCTCCGCTGTCCCTTTAAGCCTACCTAGTACACAAACCAAATCACTATTGATATCTTCCCACTGCCTAATATCTGCTGCACCTGGCCATTTGACCCTTCCTTTCTGACTGCTAATTTTCTCCCTTTTTGGCTGGTTAACCTCTCTGCCTGCCTCAGTGCTTGCACCTACTTCAACATTAGGGGTGCTGATGTCCTGCGAACTGTGGGTTAACTCCTGTCGCTGGACTTCAACCGACTGACTTAATGCACTTCTTAAGAAGTAGCTATCAATGCGGGGTCCCTGTGTTCCCTCTGCCAAGCACTTTTTCCTCCCTTGATGGATTCTGAGGCCCTTCATTGTTGTTACCTTCTGCCAGCCACACACACAAACCTGCTGCTTCTTTCCATCTCCATCTGAACTAGTAGCTTCCAGTAACGTGCCTTGCCTACTCAGTGTCAAATTCAATCCTGGGTCAAAAGCCGTGTCAGTCCAAACTGAGTCATCTTCCGCCCCTGCTCTCGCTGACTCTAGGGGTATTCTCTCATTTATCATATTTGTAGCAAGTTTGGGTGTAGCCCATGGCTTATTAAAGCCTGGGCTACTGCCACAATGAGCTGCTAACCCACTGTAGCCCCGGTGGGGACTGTTCCCTCCTGTCAGCTGTCTTTCCATGCTGTCACTAGGTCTTTCCCTAGTTGTCAGCTGCACTATTCGCAACCGTCACTAGCCTAGGCTAGATAGAACATTTAAAATACACAGGACAAGATGTTACTATCCCTTGTGCCGAAATCCCAGGCAAAACACGTTTAGAAGCCCTGTTCTACTAAGAGGCCCTACCAAGCCTGCAGTCATGCAATATGAGCAATAACCTCTATCCTATATCCATCTCAGTAAAAATAAATACAACCTCCCCCCAATTTTACTATCCACCGTTAACCGCCTTCCATTACAGCCCATAACCTCACCCCAGAACACATCTTCAGTAGTGAACCCCAGGATCATAGAGTGTTTCGGCCATTGTCACTAGACACTCTCTATATAACTTTGGTCACCCACGACAAAATCTCACTCCAAGGTTTTTTGAAAAGTTGGCAGGTATGGATCTGTAGTCTTATGTCTCCACTGCATACTTATTTATCAAGTTGATCCAATCAGATTCATGTTAGCTCGGTGCCCTCTAGCGGTGGAATGGCTGACTTGTTACTGTGTTTTCTAGTTTTATGAACACAGTACATCAACAGTTTGGATTCATTAAACATAAGAGACCCGAGTGTTGAGTCATTCACAATGACCAGTTTATTTATTATGTCACATGCTGAAAGATATTCAAAAGCTTCAGATGCTGTGATATCGATTTCTTAATAATACTTCTTCAGTTGTCTTATATTTTATACATCAACATGCTCACTTAACAACACACACTATTACATATATATAGATATATAGATATATAGTCTGTTATATGTTCATTAAATCTGCTGGAGCAATTACTGCATTAAAGAGTTCTAATGACTGTCACTGTCATCTGGAGACAGGGAAAGAAAACAATGAACAAGACGTCCATGATACAGATGATACAGTACATATGTACAACTGTCAGACACACTGCACTCTAAGAAGTGAAACATGGATGTTATTTGCATTACATCATTTTTGTAAGGTGAAACTATTGAATAATTCCACTTTTGAAAAATAAATCAAGAGAGTTTCATTGCATTAACACACAAAAAGGGTTTGAGATTACAAAGCTGTGCTGAATTGAATCAGTGTGTTTTAAATTATTTAAAACACACTGCAGGCGTTGAAATGAATGAAGACTGTCCCAACGCGGATTCCATACTTTCTTGCACATGCGCCTGAAGACGCCTTGGAAGACACGCCCATAGACATATATACGTAGTGATGGCCAGTCGAGGCTTTTCAAAAAAAGGTTCATTACACGAAGCTTCAATGACACAGTGCTCTATTAGGATAAAATGGAGAATAAAATGCAGTACAATCAAGGTGTGTTTTGGTTCATGCTTTTATGAGAGTTGACTTGCCATGCACATTCCTGTTCATTCCTGTACACCACATGGATATATATACATATTACAATGAAATACATAAAAAGCAGTCAATGGGAATCGAACCATTGTTTCAGTAATGAAAGGCCATTGTTTTTTAAATGTACCATTAACCCCTTTCGTTTTGTGCACTTGACATTGGACGGATTGATCTACGTCACTAATACACTCAACCTTTGGTAGATTACACTAATGTTTATGTTACAGCAGAGCCATTTCTTGCTATAGGCCAGAGGTTCCCAAGAATATTAAACAAAACAAACATGATAAGGGCATCAAAAAGAAGTTTTCTCAGTTTCGTAGAAAACGGAAGAAGTTTGTTTATTTGTCCTGCTAGCCAGCTAGCTAGTCCTGGATAAATGTTAGCTAGCTGGCTAGGATTTGTTCTTCACAAACTCAGCTTTAGTGTTTGATTCATGAAAGTTAGCTAATATAAAATGAATATGTCATATGTGAATGGACAGTCTGTCCTGTCATGGTCATGACTGACTGACTCCAGACCCCTATATTCATATTATTATTTTTCTATTGTTGTAGTTTGCTCTGTCAGTGTTCAGTGGAAATTTGCTCTCAGATATTTGACACCTCGATAATTATTTGACAATTATTTTAGCATTAGTCAGTCAGTCATCTTCTATACCCGTTTAGTCCTGTTAGGGGTAATGGGGGTCTGCTGGAGCCTAGTCGCCAGTCCATCGCGGGGCCAACACTCACATGCACACATACGGGCAATTTAGAATCACCATTAACCTAACGAGCATGTCTTTGGATGGTCTTTGGAATCAGTCTCTGAATGGTTTTGGTCTGTGTTACTGTTGATCTAGTTTTAGTCCTGGTTGGTATCAGTCTCTTCATTGACCAGGTTTCTGATGTCTCTGTACAGATCATTCTGGTCCTGGTCTCAGTCTTTGTCTTGGTGGACCTACTTCTTTATTTGGCCTTGATTCCAATGCTGGGGTCAGTGTGTGGACTCTATAGAAGTTTCTCTCCTTTCTATATTTTAGCCATGTACTCTGCTTTTTCTTTCATCTTCATCAGAGACTCAACTCGTTCCTTCCAGCCTGGTTTGGCCTCAGCTTTCTCTCCTTCAATCAGCAGGTCAATGTACTCTGGAGTGGAGAGAGGATTTGGCTTCAGAGCTATCTCTTTCAGTCTGTTCAGACACCTAGTAGATGTCTTTATCAGATTCATCACCTCATCCTGGACATGATCATATTCATCCTTCAGTTTATCAATCAATGCCTGAACAGGTTTCTTAGCTTTTGTGGCTCCAAGATACTTTTCCTTCAGTTCTTTCACAGTTTGTTTTTCTTTAACTTCTTTATACACCCATCTGTACTTCTGATTAAAATGTACATTCCAGGAACATTTGCCTGGACACTGAGTACAGTATTCATCTGGTCCCATTGCATAACAGTGTGCTTTATCTTTATCATCTGCTATGCCACAAGGGAAGTGACAGGTGACATGACATCGCTGACAGTTGGTGATGTAGTGTCTAGAACCAGAAATATCCTCTTGACAAGGCTTCGTGACAGTCACTTCAAACTCAAAGTTCTCATTTCTGTTGATCTCTGCCTCAAACTCTTTAAGTTTTTCATTTGTCTCTTTTATTTCCTCAAGCTTGGCTAAACCAACTTTAACATTCATCTGCAAATGTTCAACTGTAATCTGGAGCTGCTTTCTTTCTCTGAGGACGTCCTTTGTCAGTGTCAAACTTTTAGTTTCTACTTTATTCAAAGCAACAAAAAACGTCTTCATGTTTTTTGTCCCCATGTCCCAAAACATCTGATCAAATCCTCCATCTTCATCATCTTCATCATCTTCATCATCAGCTGCAGATCTGTTGTCTGCAAACAACGCTGCATTATTGAATTTGAAGTGAAGTGGCAGTCCCTCTTTTGTTCTAGGACATGGGACACCTGCAGCATTGATTGCCTCTAGAACTGGAGGCTGTTGACCGTCTGCAAATGTCACCAGAACTCTGATGTTTTCTGCCACATCTTTGCCAAAGATTGAGAGCACTGAGTCAAAGATATATTTCTGTGTTGGTGTGAGTCGTGCTAAAGAAGCCTGAGCTACAACACACACTGCATCAATTTCACTGACACCAAGCTGAGCAGAGAATAGATTACGTATCTGCTCTGTGATCTCTCTGTCTCTTTCTATTCCTCTGGTGTCTCCAAAGCCTGGAGTGTCCACAATGGTCAGAGAGTAGGGGATGTTAAACCCCTCCTGGTGGTTGATGTTGTACACAGTGACTTCAGAGGTCTGGCTGTGAGCCTGTGATCTTGACTGATCCTCAACAACTAACTTAAACCTAAATGAGTCCTCCCATTTAACACCTAGAATGTAATTGATCATCCCACTGATTAGAGTTGACTTCCCAGCACCAGTTGCTCCAAGAACCATTATGGTACGGCTTTGTTTTGGGACGTCTTCCCCAAAACTGAAGCGTCTGCAACCATCTACATTGGTTTGTTGTTCTTTCAGAGGAATCTTATAAACAGAGAGAGGCCCTTTCTCAGATTCTATCAGGGAGGTTTTTTCTTTAACAGCATCAGCAAGTCTTTTACTGACCTCCAGCTTCTCTGGATGATAGATGATGCTTTTGTTGCTTTTTCCAGCTTCACCACTATCACTGATGTAAGGTAACGTTTTAATGAAACCACTGACTACGCTGGCTGGCCCGACTCCTGCTGAGGTCACTGCTCTACATCTGAACACATACTCTGTGTTTGGCTTCAGATCACTCACTGTGACTTCTTCAGCTCTTGATTGGCTCTTCTGTTGCCATTCATCTTCTCCACGGACACAGAACTCAACAGAGTAGAAGGTGATGTTCTCTGCTCCATATCTGGGAGGAGAAATCTTCAGGGTCACACTGTTGTGGTTGATGTCTCCTGCTGTCACAGTTTCAGGCGTTGAAGGCAGATCAAAGTTGTCACTGATAAGAACTTCTTTTTTGTAAAAGTAGATGCTTGAACCTTTCTGTTTCTCGTTGGTTAAACCCACTGTCAGGAACTTCACGTTCTTGTTCTCCTCGTTGGCCTCTGCAAAATCACTGAAGAGCTTTACCTTCATCCTCATTTCATAAGCTGCTGCATTTGTGAGGAACCATTGTTCCTTCTCTATGTCATAAATGTGTGGTTGTTGAGATGCGTCTGCTTGGTTTGATCCCTTTAAGTAGTTTGATAAAGCTGAGAGGTACGGTTCAGGACTTCCCAGGGAGGTGAAGACAAAACACACAGCATGTTCTGAATCAAAAAGTTCCTCCTGTAGACCACGTTCAGAAGGAACGATCTTGGTGTTTTTCATCTTGCTGGTGAAAGATTTTAAGGTGCTGATTTCTTTTTCTTTACAGTCCATCCACTCATTCAGGGCTTCAGAGTTAAAAGGTGAAGCATGTTTCTTCTTCAGCATGTCTGCCAGCTCAGACTCCTCTCCTCCTCCTCCTCGGATTGATGGAAGCTTCTTTGACAAAGTTTGTTGGAATTCCAGCTTGAACTCACAGCACATTTCTTTAAAACCTTTAATCTTTTTTCCAATCTGAGGGAACTGCTGTGCAGTGGTGGTACTCAGTGCATCATTGCATTTCATTTGCAGCTTACAGAAGTGCTCTAGAACTCTCTGCACTTGCTGAACTAAACCTATACTTATCTGACGAACCAGTTTTGCAGCGGAAGAATCTAAAGTTGTCAGTGGCAACAGCCAGACCTTCATTGGTACGAAATTTTCTCTGTTGGCTCCCAGTAGTTTGGGCAGGCTTTGGTAGACCTCCACTGCATCCTTGAAGGATGTAGGAGTTTTCTGAAGGCAAAAATCTCCAAAGAATCTACAGGTGAATTCCTCAAGATTAACTTTGTCTTCATTTTCCATTTTCAATGAACCCTTACCATCTATAGTTATGTTAGGAATACTCTTGATTGTCATCTTCAGCATGCCCTTAACATCTTGATGATTTTCTTTTTCAGACACATTGCGTTCAAACACAAAGAAGGCTTGTGCCCCATAAAGAATAGCAGTGACTACATGAGTTGCTAAGCCTTGTTCACAAACATACTGATGCTTCATTTTGTCTCTGCCTAGATGATCCATGGACAGCTCCTGGACCTTTGTGGTCACCTTATACTTCAGGGTTACTCTGGCCTGATTTCTGGAATCTTTAGTATCATTCAGGTATTTGGCAGATCCATCAACACTAACAAGTCCGCACATGAAACTTGCCTTCAGTGTTGCGTCAACATTTAATGCTGAAGATTTATCCTCAATTGATTCAGATGCTACTATTTCACAATCACTATATGTCTGAGGTCTTTCGCGTACATGATTAATCAGGTCATCAGAGTCCCACAGTGTTATTCCTGCAGAAGAAGAAGAAGAAGAAGATCAGTCAATGCGTTGCGTAAACTGTATATAGATGATATTGTTTGTCTTGCTACTTAAGTCTAATAAAAATGTTTTCATCTGTTTGCTGAATCTAACAGAAACAAACTCAAGAATAAGACTTCAAGCACTCTTGAAATACAGGTAAAAGATGGGACCCACCCTGAACAGCTAACTGAAGGCCATACCATTCAGATCCTGAAAAATATCCAGGATTGACCAGTTCCATCCAACTACTGGCTGATAATTTAACGTGCCTATGTACACCATCAAAGCATCTGTCAGGGATCATAGCCAATAAGATGAGTAAGAGCATGGCTTAATACAGTGTTTTTCAACCTTGGAGTCGCGACCCCACGTGGGGTCGTCTGGAGTTCAAATGGGGTCGCCTGAATTGTCTATTAATTGATAAAAAATAAATAAATAACTGATAAAAATATTTCTTTCAAATAATTATTATTCTTTTTAAAATTATGATTTAAAGCACCACAAACAATCTTAAACAAATGCAGTCTTTTTCATTTTTGAAAATATAAATCGAGTTCAAAATAAAATATCTGCGCTGGCGCATCTTGATTGGCAGCTGCGATCACGTGACTGCACAAGCAACAGCTACCTGATTATGACGAAGTGCATCAGATTGCATTCGTGAGTACCAGTGGAGGAATGGTTTGGAGTAAGAGATGAGATGAGTACCCAAAGATCTCACTGTGTGCTCTGTTTGAAATTCTGGTAAAATATTATCTGAATTTATTGACCTTAAAAAGATAAACGATATGCAGGCTATATAAGAATGATATTAAGGCATGCCAATTTATAATAGTTTTATTGAAAGTACAGTTTTTTTTAAAGACAGTTTGTAAAATGTGCAGCTGCTGAATTTTTGTGGCAGCGGTGTTTTGATTCGGTTCTGCAGTAGTAGTGTAAAGCGAGGATCTTTCGAGGGATTCAGATCATTCAGAGTTGTTCCAAATCATTCCGGGTTGTGTGAGTCACTTGACCCAAAATTGCCCGATTGCAGCGGTGGCGTCTCCTTGCGCACTTGATGGAATCCTAATTAACTTGGGACTGTAGCATGAGCTGTCTCGACCCTGAAATTTCTTTACCAAAATGACCAATAAAATTGCCTATTTTCATAAAATTAAAAATGTGACAGTTGGGGTTAAAAATACAGTTGTACAGACAAGCTTGCTTAACAGGGAAAATAAAACGTTACTGTGCAGTATCTGGCTACTCTGTATTTGAAACACAGTTTAACAAACAAATCAAAAACTAGAAAATCATTCTAGAAAAAAAAAAGTCTCTGGGGTCGCCAGAAATTTGTGATGTGAAAATGGGGTCACAACTCAAGAAAGGTTGGGAACATCATGGGAGGAGGACAAGCACCTGCACAGTATGCACCACTGGCAGTTAAAAGAAGTAGCTGATATCCAGAAATCCTACCAGTGGCTGGAAAAGGCTGAACTGAAATATTTACTCATATTGTTGATTTTAGCTTTTTTATTATATGTATGTATGGTGTTGAATGCTGCTGTGTAGCAACTCAGAAATTTCCCAGTCTGGGATTAATAAAGAAAATCTAATCTAATCTAATATAGTACAGACGCTCTAATCATGACAGCACAGTAACAGACTCTGAGTACAAGATCAATAGAAGCCAGGATATACTGGCTGTCATAGTGTTAAAGAAGTCATGCAGGAATCTCTCTTCATAAACTGTAGACCATTTTATTCACCGCCAGAGTTTGCCCTGTTTGTGCTGGTCGGTGTGTATATTCCACCGCAGGCATGCGTAACGGAGGCGTGACATCATCTCGCCGACCAGATTACAGACGTGGAGAAAACACACCCGGACTCTCTGCTAATCATTCTCTGGGATTTTAACAGAGCAAATCTCAAACTGGAAATGGCTAAATACAGACAGCACGTGACGTGTCCCACCAGGGACATGAACACTTTGGACCACTGCTACACCACAATAAAGGACGCATATCGCTCTGTCCCCCGCGCTGCTTTGGGACTTTCTGACCACTGCCTGGTCCACCTCATCCCATCCTACAGGCAAAAGCTGAAATCTGCTAAGCCTGCAGTGAAAACTGTGAAGAGATGGACCGACGAGTCAAAGATGCAGTTACAGACTTTGACTGCACTGATTGGAGCGTCTTTGAAGCAGCAGCCTCAGACCTGGATGAACTGACTGACACTGTGACATCTTACATCGGTTTTTGTGAGGACATGTGCGTGCAGACCAAAACCTTCTGCACATTCAACAACAACAAACCATGGTTCACTGCAGAACTGAGACGACTACGCCAGGACCAGGAGGAGGCCTACAGGAGTGGGGATCGGGACCTGTATAAGCAGGAACAAGCTGACAAAGGAGATTAAGGCAGCAAAGAGGATCTACACCGAAAAGCTGAAGGACCGCTTTTCTGCCAATGACACCTCTACAGTTTGGAAAGGCCTGCAGACCATCACCAATTACAGGAGACCATCCCCCCACCCTGTGGGGAGCCCCCGCCTGGCAGAGGACCTCAGTGACTTCTACTCCAGTGTCTGTGAAGGTTCTCAGTCATCCAGGTCATGGTAATCCAAAAAAAGTTTTCAAAAAAGGCAACTGGACTTGTAGATTTTGGAGAAGACGTTTCACCACTCATCCGAGTAGCTTCTTCAGTTCTGAGGGACTGGTGGGAAGTCTGAGGTTTAAATAGGAACTCCTCCTGCTTGTTATGCTAATAACCTGAAACTGGTGCAGCTATTCCCACTAACGACTGGGTACTTACCTGTTGTGAGGGGGGACTGTTTTGTCCCTGTCCTCTTCCCTGTGAATGGTTCTCTATGACTCTTGTCCGTCTGAGGCTCCAGTGTCAAGGTGTGAATGAGACTGAAACTTCTTGGGGACAGAAGTTCAAACTGTAAATAGATGTCAGATTAAATCTCAGTCCACCTCCTCTGTTTAGTGAAGGTTTTTCCAGTCTGACATAGATGCTTCCTTTACTCCTCTTTCAAACCATCGGTCTTCTCTGGCTATGATTTGGACACTGTTATCTTCAGAGGAGTGTCCTTTGTCCTTCAAGTGTAGGTGGACGTCTGAATCGTTACCTGATGAGCTGGCTCTCCTGTGCTGGTACATGCGTTTGTGGATAGGTTGTTTAGTTTCCCCAATGTATAAGTCTGTACACTCCTCACTGCACTGAACAGCGTACACCACATTACTCTGCCTCCGTCTCCGTCTCTGGGTGTTTTGTCCTTAGGGTGGACCAGTCTCTGCCTCCGTCTCCGTCTCTGGGTGTTTTGTCCTTAGGGTGGACCAGTCTCTGCCTGAGTCTCCGTCTCTGGGTGTTTTGTCCTTAGGGTGGACCAGTCTCTGCCTCCGTCTCCGTCTCTGGGTGTTTTGTCCTTAGGGTGGACCAGTCTCTGCCTCCGTCTCTGGTTTTTTGTCCTTAGGGTGGACCAGTCTCTGCCTCCGCCTCCGTCTCTGGGTGTTTTGTCCTTAGGGTGGACCAGTCTCTGCCTCCGCCTCCGTCTCTGGGTGTTTTGTCCTTAGGGTGGACCAGTCTCTGCCTCCGCCTCCGTCTCTGGGTGTTTTGTCCTTAGGGTGGACCAGTCTCTGCCTCCGCCTCCGTCTCTGGGTGTTTTGTCCTTAGGGTGGACCAGTCTCTGCCTCCGCCTCCGTCTCTGGGTGTTTTGTCCTTAGGGTGGACCAGTCTCTGCCTCCGCCTCCGTCTCTGGGTGTTTTGTCCTTAGGGTGGACCAGTCTCTGCCTCCGCCTCCGTCTCTGGGTGTTTTGTCCTTAGGGTGGACCAGTCTCTGCCTCCGTCTCCGTCTCTGGGTGTTTTGTCCTTAGGGTGGACCAGTCTCTGCCTCCGTCTCCGTCTCTGGGTGTTTTGTCCTTAGGGTGGACCAGTCTCTGCCTAAGTGTGTTTCCTGGTTTGAAATAAACTGAATCCTCCTGAGTTTCTCGGACACTCCAGCCACGTAGGGGATGATGATGTTTTTCCTCCTGTCCTTCTCCTCCTCTCTGTCCCTTTTGGAGTATCTTTTTGAGCCTTTTACAAAGGCCCAATTAGGATACCCACATGTCTTGAGTGCCCGTTTTATGTGTTTCTGCTCCTTCTCCTGGCCATCCGGTCTTGTGGGTACCGTCTGTGCTCTGTGCTGGAGCGTTCTGATGACCCCTAGTTTGTGCTCCAGGGAGTGGTGGGAATCAAATAATAAGTGCTGATCAGTGTGGGTGGGTTTCCTATATACTTCAATGTTGAGGCTTCGGTCTTCTTCCACATGCACCAGGTAGTCCAGGAAAGCCAGACTACCCCTGCTAATGTCCTCCCGAGTGAACTTGATGTTGCTGTCCACTGCATTGATGTGAAAGATTCCACTTCATCCGTCTTGATTTTAACCCAAGTATCATCCACATACCTGATGACCGGTTCCTCCACAGTAAAAACACAGTCCCTCCAGTTGTCGTCATCGTCGCCGCTCCTCCGGGGTCTGCCGAGTCCTCCCACCTGCATCGGTTCTTCCTCGCCTGCCGTAGAGCGGGAGCGGTTGGGAGCGGACCAGTCTGGTATGGGGTCCCTCGGATGTTTTCTGCTGTGGGAATCGAGGTCACGGATTCTATGGTCTGTGCGGATGGCAAGAGATATTAGAGAGTCTAGATCTGAAGGCAGGTTAAGTGGTATGAGTGCTCGCTGGATGGGTGCAGCAAGACCTTGGAGAAAAACTTCGTACAGGGACGTGGAATTCCAGCCACTCTCCGCGGCCAACGTGCAGAAACGAATGGCAAAGTCGCATACCGAGTCCTGGCCTTGCTTAATTCCATTAAGCTCTCTTGCTTTTTCTCAATCAGTGGAGACCGGATCAAAAATCTGCTGCAGAGTGCCTGTGAAAACTGTTAGAAAGTTTCAAATGTGTGAGTTGCGAGACCATTCTGCTGTGGCCCAGGCTCGAGCTCTTCCCGACAGGTGAGAAATTATGAATGCTATTTTGGACCGATCTGAAGGAAAAGCATGTGGTGAATGTTCAAAGTGAATGGAGCAGTCTATCAGGAATGGTTTGCATAGTCCTACCTCTCCTGAGTACCGTTCCGGAGGAGCTAATCTTATGCCTCCGCCAACCGCAGGAACAGTCGGGGAAGAGGCAGCAGCGGAGGCCGGGGGTTCCGGTGCGGTAGGTGGACTAGCGGTGGAAGAGGTTATGGTTTCTCTGGAAAAATGGTCGAGTACAGATTGAACGTTTGAAGCAAGTAGACCTAGCTGTGAAGCCATGGCTGTCTGGAATTCCTCGACGTCAAATGCGGTCTTCCTGAGCTCGGAGAGCCGCCGTCAGGGAGCCAGCCTCTGCTGGGTCCTTTTCTGGCAAGTGTGTACTGACAGGCCGATACAAAAGAGTTGGACTCAGATGCAGAGGTTTCCAGGAACTGTGGCACTTTATTAAACATAAACACAATGTCTCTAGTTTCAATGAAAAGTAACTAACAAAAAAAACACTCCAAGGAGGGAAAAACGTAGCGAAAAATAATACTCAAAACGAAAATACTTATCGATCTTTAGGCAACACGAATGCAGGGAACACGAACACTCTTGGACAAGGAACTTGACACACTGGCACAGGACAGACCATATATACACACGAGGGTAATGGGGAACAGGTGGAAACAATCAGGAATCAGGAAGACAATCAGACCGGTGACACAAGAGGAAGGACAAGTGACCTGAAACGAGAGGAGAGTTAGAATTTCAAAATAAACCCGGAAATGACGAGACAACACAAAACCAAAACACCGTTGCGTGACACAAGGTTTCTCAGGAGGAGTTCCTATTTAAACCTCAGACTTCCCACCAGTCCCTCAGAACTGAAGAAACGTCTTCTCCAAAATCTCCAGTTCTCAAGTCCAGTTGCCTTTTTTGAAAACTTTTTTTGGACTTCTACTCCAGGTTTGAAAGGACTTTCACACCTTTCACTTCCCCCACCCATCTCCATCACAAAAGGTCTAGCAGCACCACAAACCACACCCGACCCCCTGCCTGCGCTGAGGATCTGCGAACAGGATGTGCATCCTCTCTTTCAGAGACAGAGGATTAGGAAGGCCCCAGGACCCGATGGAGTGTCTCCGTCTGCAAAGAGGATCATTGGCACCGACCTGCCCTCCCTCCAGGACCTGTACCAGTCCCGGGTCAGGAAGCGACCCAGGAAAATCTCCACAGACCTCTCACACCCTGGTCACAATTAGTTCAGACACCGCCCCTCAGGCCGGCATTACAGAGCACTGTACTCCAAAACCTCCCGCCACAAGGACAGTTTCTTCCCCCGGGCTGTCGCTCTGATGAACTCTGAGCAGTCACAGAGTGTGAGTCCACCCACATGAACAATAGACAATGACTCTGCACTGTTGTATTCTATTCTATTCTATTCTATTCTATTCTATCCCCCTGTGACAATCCAGCATATAACAGCAGTGTGTAAGATACTAGCAGGTAGGGCGTACATGGGACACCATACCCAAGTTGTTGGAATAGTGTACAGGGACATCTGTGCAGTATGGAAGGGAAACATCAATGTCAAAATTGCAGACACCCCACCTGGGAGATCCCAGGCCTCTCATGGAGGACCTGAGCTTGAAGGAGGAAACAGACCACCCACAAGGGGCATAAGGTGAATTATTAGACCAGTAATGTTTAATACGCCCAGTCAGCAAACCACTGTCTAATAGAGTTTCACAGGCCAAGTAGTGGCTCTAAACCACTTCATTGGAGGGAAACAAGGACAAAGGATGATGGATCCAAGTTAGAGTGAATTAGTGGGATTAACAAAAGGGTGTACATATGGAGACCAACAGGAGAGAGAATGAAACCAGTGGATCAAAGCCACAGGGACACATCAAGTCTGGAGAAGGACGCCTGCAGAGAATGGACTCCACCCCGACTAAAGAGAAGCAGCACTCCATTCTCCAGAGACATATTCCACTCTTTGGCTTAATCTTTGTGGATAATGATAATAATAATAATAATAATAATAATATTTATTTAGAAAAGCACCTTTCAGGGTACCCAAGGACACTATACAAATTAGGTATAGGCAAGGAAGGACATTAAACACCCTCAGAGACACACAATAGTACACTGAGCACAAAGTGAGCACCAATTGTAGAGAAAAAGACAGATAAAAAATAAAAGAGGCAGTGCACGCAGGGATCAGGAGGCTGACAGGTAAGCTAAGCTAAAAACGTGTTTAACTGAGTTTTAAAAGTGGACTGTAGACTGGAGGGTACGGGATTGCAAGTATGGGGTAAGGAGATCTGATAGGTAGGATGGGGTTAGATTTTGTAAGGATTTATAGACTAAGAGAAGGATTTTACATTTAATGCCTTCGTGGACAGGAAGCCAATGCAGGTGCTGGAGGATGGGAGTAATGTGATCCCAGGACCTGGGGCTGGTGAGTAGCCTTGCAGCAGAATTTTGGACATACTGCAGTCTGTTTAGGGTTTTAGCTGGGATGCCGTACACTAGATCACTGCAGTAGTCAAGCCTAGATGTGATGAAGGCATAATGAGAGTTTCTGATGCAAATACACTGAGGGAGGGTCGGAGTTTGGAGATGCTTTTGAGATGGAAGAAAGACACCCTGGTGATATTTTTGATATGTGACTAGAGTAGGATCAAGGATTACGCCCAGATTCCTAACTTCAGCAGAGGTTGTAGTGAAATAGCCGTGGATAGATAGCTGCAGATGTTCAAGTTTTTTTTAGAGTGTTAGGGGTGGAAATGAGAATAGCTTCTGTCGTATCTTGATTGAGTTTGAGGAAATTTTGAGTCATCTAGTTGTTAATGGCACTTAGATAGTTGACCAGATTTGATAATGATAGTATGTGAGCGGACTTGGTGTGAATGTAAATCTGTGTGTCATCTCCATAACAGTGAAAACTGAGCCCATGATGTTGTATTATGTGGCCCAGGGGAAGGATGTAGATTAAAAACAGCAGGGGGCCAAAGACAGAGCCCTGGGGGACACCATGTGAGAGCGGTGAATTTGGAGATCTGAAATTCCCAATTGAGACAAACTGTTCTCTGTCAGTAAGGTAAGACTTAAACCAGGACAGTGGAACACCAGTGACACCAAGCAAGGTCTCTCACCGAGTGAGTAGGAGGTTGTGGCAAACTGTATCAATAGCAGCTGTGAGGTCAAGGAGAATGAGAATGCTGACATCGCCTGAGTCAGCAGCTAATAGCAGGTCATTGACAACCTTAACCAACTAACCTTAACTTAACAAACACTGAAACATGTGAGGTACTGTCGGAACTGACTGGCAACTGTGCGCTCCAGGAGCTTTGCAATAAACGGGAGGTTAGAAATGGGCCGATAGTTCTTATACTCATATTACTATTTTCAAAACAGAAGTGATGGCTGCTGTTTTGAGAGCCTTAAGAGAGGGAGGAGTTTATTATTTGTGCCAAGAGAGGGCAGAGGGCAGGTAGGCAGGCCCTGACCAATGGGGTGGGCATGATTCATACTGCAGCAGGAGAATGATCTCAAGCACACCTTAGAGAAGAACTAGAACTACCTGACGAACGGGCACATCGTCCTGGGATAACATGGTTTATGTCCATGCTCCTCTAGTTCTGCTCTCAGTAAACAGATGCCTAGATATCCTGACATTCATGGACTTTCACTCTGACGTTAATCAGTGTGGAATGATAAGTTTGTGTCAAGCTCATTCATCTTGACTGGAGCTGTTATGCCTTTAGACTTCACTGTATTTCTCTTTAAAATTTGTTTGATTGTTTATCAGTGAGGATCTTTATGAGTGTAGTCTTACCAGGAACAAGTGAGTCTCTGCGGCTGTCGTACAGCATCCCGAGGATGAAAGGCCGGCCGAGTGCTGCCACCTCCATCATCCCACCACAGTCCATTGGTCAGTCTGAACGGGACAAATGAGAAACTCGTGTTTTTCTGACTCATTACTTTCATTGAACACATCAGCGTATACTGTGTCACAAGAGTGATGAGTTTTGCTGACTGTGCCAGTCAGAGGTCACCTTGTACTTCAGTCTTACTCTGATTTGTGAAATCTTTACCATCATTCAGGTATTTGACAGATCTGTCAAACCTCAACCAGTTCAACCATGAAACTTGCCTTAAGTGATGTCCTCAGTTGACTCAGATGCAACTATATCAAATCATTATATGAAGAAGGACTATTGGAGATGAGGCTCCAGAGGAACCGAAAGAGAATCAATGGAAATTGATTCTCATGCCAAGACCAGAGTCTTGAGTCTCCTGAGACTCTGTTTCAAGCTAGCGGGGACAGAAACCTTCATTTACTTCTATATTACAGTGATCTGATCTGTGTTCACCCATTTCCATTGATTCTCATGCCAAGACCTATGCTACCATTCCTTAGAAATTAGTCATAAAAAAATAGTAATTGAATTGGCTGGTTGTTAATCTAGACAATACATTGTGAGATAGCTTCCCATGTCTGTAGTCTCTCATGCTTGCAGCAAGAGTCTGCGAGAGCTGGGATGGAAGAAGATTCATCGACTGATAACACGGCAACGAATGGACCGCAAACGACTATGAGTAATGACAACACAGTGCAAGAGAACACCACAGCAACTGGCACAGCTACTGGCATAAAAGCAGGCCACAAACTGCAGGTTTGTGTCTGTGGATGGAAGAAGATTACATCTTACCGAGGGTTAAGGATTCATCAAGGAAAGAAAACATGCTTGAGTGAAGAGAGACAGAGGCCTCACATTGATCACCTTGTACAAAGAGGATTAAATCAGTTGAGTGAAGCACAGCAACTGGATGCAAACCAAAACTTGCAGTGCAAGGAGGATGTAAACTCAAGCACAGAATTAACAGTGGAAAAGACATCAGGTGTGGAACCCACGCAACCTCCCAGACCTAAAGTCGAAAAGACACTTCCTGCATGTGAAGTGGCCCAGTGCTGCTGACAAAAAGCTGTGGGGAACAAGGAATATGGACTTGATAGTGACCCTTGAGTAACTTCGAGGCACAGTGGAAAGGAAATTGGAGAATATCTACCAGTATGCCGCAGAATGTTTTGGAGTACAAGAGGCAAAAGGTGCTAAAAAAGGTTCCAATCTCAATGGTTTCCAGGAGGCAACAGGAGATCAAGCACCTCGTTCGAGAAAGGAGACAACTCAGGAAGCATTGTAAAAAGGCCCCTGGAGTGGAAAAGGAGGGCATAAACACTCTTCACGCTGCCATTAAATCATGCCTGGCATCCTTCCGCAGACCAGAGAACATGTGAAAACACAGGAGGAAGGAGGAAGAAACAAGAACACACGTCTACAAAGACCCCTTCAAGTCTCTTCACCAAGGAAAAAAAGTGGAACTCTAAGAAAAACAAAGAGAAACCTGGAGGAGCACTTGAGAACAACGTGCCACGAACACCTGGCCATCCCCTCAGACATTCCACCAATTGACCCACCTGAACATCAATTTGAAACTGGGCCTCCAAAGGAAAGAGGTAGAAAACATAGTCCGTTGGGCGAGACCAGCATCAGCCCCTGGGCCAAACTGTCTAAGAACACACCAGATATCCTGAAATTTCTCTGGAGGCTCATAAGAACCGTATGGCAGAGGAGGATTATTCCCAGTGAACATCAACCATTTCCGCAGATATCAAGACAAGAAAGCTCCTCACCATGCATGGAGGGTTTCACCCCAAATCCAGCACCCTGAGACTATACACTAAGGCAGAGGACTAGTGAGCATCAAGGCCACTATCCAGGATGAAACTGACAAACAGGTCCTGGCCAATCAACCGGACATAGTGGTAAATGGTAAATGGCCTTGCTTTTACTGTATATAGCGCTTTTCTACCTATTGGTACTCAAAGCGCTTTTACAGTCAGAGACACATCTACCCATTCACTCACACAAGCACGCACACATTCACACACCAGTGCCACGCACTGGGAGCAACTGGGTTCAGTGTCTTGCTCAAGGACACTTCGACATGTGGCACATTCCGGGGATCGAACCGCTAACCCTCTGGTTCGTGGAGAACCCGCTCTACCTACTGAGCCACAGTCGCCCACATAGTGGTGGTAGACAAGGAGCAGAAGAAGGCGGTGGTGATAGATGTGGCAATATCAGCAGATGCCAACATCAGAAAGAAGGAACATGAAAAGGTTGAGAAGTACCAAGGATTGAAAGAACAGCTGGAGCAGATGTGGAAGGTCAAGGCGAGCGTGGTCCCCGTGGTAGTAGGAGCACTCGGGGCAGTGACGCCCAAACTGGGGGAGTGGCTCCAACAGATCCCAGGAACAACATCAGAAGCCTCAGCCCAGAAGAGCATTGTCATGGGTAGTGATGGCCCTCTGACACCCGAGGCTCCGACACATGCGCCATAGCTCATGAAGCAATTGTATCGAACCACTGTGCTGATGAGGCGTGGTTCGGTCACGTGACTAGTGACGTTTGAAGCACTTGAGTGACGTTCGAAGCAGTTCAAGTGCTTCGAGCGCTTCAGCGGCAAACGAGTCATCCCAGGGGTTCGGTTTGTCATGTGAATCACCTGGTGGGATCGAGTGTGTTCAGGGATATCGCGGATATCTTATTCCTATTTAGTGGTGCTCATTTTAATGTTGGTTGGTCTCTTGCTGTAGTTGGAGTCATTTGCGTATTTTGTGGAGATCTCCACAAAATATGCAACTAACTCCAACTAAGATTCAAAAAGAAATCGATCAATTAGTGACATAGTTAGACAACACTCGATTGATAGATCGATATAGTTACATAGATAGTTGGTTAGGACAAATCACGTGTTTTGTGACGTATGAACCGTTTCACTGCTTCATTCAGAAACCCGATCACTGGTTTGGTTGTATCTGCTCTTCAGGAGAGATGAGATGAGTCTAAGAAGCAAATACTGAGTCAAGAAAGATTTGGTTTGACACTGTTGCATTCAGTACAAATATTCTCTAATACTGATACCAAGAGCAAATGAAAATAGTTAACGTAAGCGCTGAAACATAAACATTAGTGTAAATCAGCGAAGGTTCATAGAGTGTACTGACGTAATCAAAGTGATCCACCGAAAAGCGTGCATCACTGATGAGGGTCGTGGTACACTACGAAGTCACCGGTCTTTCCTTCGAGTTTGTACTTTATGATTTATTTTATTGTTATATGTATATAGTTTTCTTATAATAAACATGACTACATGTCCATGTAATGTAGTCGAATAGGAATGTGCATGGCAAATCAAGTCCCATACAAGCATGAACCAGTATGACACGTCTCCATTGCACTACATTTTATTGTCCACTAGATGTCCTAATCACTAGTCATGGGTAGGCCAGGAGGACACAAATGAGGAATCCGCAGATCAGGCAGAATCAGCGTAGTTTATTTCAATCCAAGATCAAAACCAGAATTCACATGAGATATAGGCAGAGGTACAAAAACGCTAGGCAAGGCTCGGAGGTCGGAGGAACAATACTAGGTCCAAAATCCAGGAATCAACAAACAAATTCAGGCTTTTACTCACACACAGGGGACAATACGATCTGGCACGGGAGGAAAGGGAGGTGGAGCTTAAATACTGAGTAAGAGGGGGATAATTAGACACAGGTGAAACACATTAGGGCAGGGAGTGCAATCAACAAGGGGAAGTTAAGCTACCTGAGACACAGGAACACACAATCCTTCAAAATAAAACAGGAAGACACCTGACAAGAACTCGAAACCAAACTGAAGAATTGACACAGTCAGACCTTGACAGGCATAGTCCTAGGAACAGCTAAGATACTGCGCAGAACCCTCAAACTCCCAGGCCTCTGGTAGAGGACCCGAGCTTGAGGATGACACAGATAGCACCCGAGGAGGGTGAGAGGAACGTTTTTTTTTTTTATTATGAATAAAAACAACAACAAACTGCAGTAGGAATTAAATTACCACATACCGCAAATAGAAGGTGCCTGTCTGGCTTTAGGTATCTAGGGATCAATGTAACCAGTACATTAAACTCTCTTTTTTCTGCTAATTTCTCACCTTTAATGTCTAAAATTAAATCCGACCTTCAAAGATGGGGAAGTTTACCGCTTTCGTTAATTGGAAGAATTAATGCAATTAAAATGAACATTTAGCCCTAATTCCTATTTTTGTTCCACTGTCTCCCACTTTTCCTGTCAAAACAGTTTTTTAAAACAATTGACCGAATTATTTCTGGTTTCTTATGGTGTGGAAAAGCACCCCCGATCCGCAAATCTATACTTCAGAGATGTAAATTAGTGATGGGAATTGTCGTTCACTTTGAAGAACTAGTTCAGTTCAGATCGTTCAGTAAAAAAACCCGTTCATTTCGTTCATTTCGTTCATTTCGCGGCGCGGGGGGGGGGGGGGGGGGGGGGGGGGGGAATGTGCAACTCCGACTCCAGTGCAAACAAATATTAATTAAAATATAAATTATTAATGTGAAAGTAAAAACAAAACTACCTAAATAGAAACAATTAAATGTACAATCAAAAATAAACAAGCAAACAAGTATTAAATTAAATATTAACAAAATATTAAGATGCTGTTTATTGAAAAATAAATAAGAATAATATATAAATAAAAACTATACTATGATATGAAATGTGCAATCAAAAAGATACAGCCAGTCGTTCAGTGAACTAGTCAGACCGAAATACGCCAGCGCGCACCTAGTTCACTGACCGAATACGCGCGCACCTAGTTCACTGAACGAATACGCCAGCGCGCACCTAGTTCACTGACCGACACAGGCACACAGGCGGTCTTTCAGTGAACGAGTCAGAGCGAATATGGCGGATGGGACGCCGACCGTTCAGTGTACATTACTGATATGATCAGTGATCGTTTTTTTTTTCTAATATAGCGCTTTTGAAAACTCAGAGACATTACAATAAAAGATGGTTAAAAATAAAAGATATAAGAATAAGAACTCAAAGTCACTTTACATTTAAAGGTGGTTAGAAAGAAGGTATACGAACATTTTAAAGTCACACACACACACACACACACACACACACACCTATACACGTAAACCACTATAACAGTGGACTATCATTCTTCATATGCAAAAAGGGAACTTTGGTTTTTGGGCATTTTTGAACAAAAACAATTACATAGAAAATTTACTTTAAAGGCCTTTTACCACATTATTACTTAAAATGTGCTTTCTTAATCTTTTTTGAAGCAAAAGCTAAGAGGGAACTTGCATCTTTCAGCGATCTCTACCTATCAGGCAGGGGACCTCCCACTACTACAGTGACACTATCTGCAGCCATTGTTTCACCTAATGAGTGTCTCTTTACTGCCAAGCCTTTCTTTGATTCTTTCAAAAAAAATGACAATTTAACTTTAATGTTATCAACATTTAAACCTTTCTGTGATACAAATAGCAAGTTATCATGGCCACTGGAATTATAAGAATAAAAAATCAAATTAGAAGTAACTTCACTGTAGGCACTAATCTCAAATACTGCAGTATTAGCAGCAAAATTGACTTTAAACTGGGATTCATAAAATTACATTTTAAAAATTGATCAGTGAAGAGTTTTTATTTTTCTATTTATTCATATTCTTCTTTTTAATTGATTTTCATGTTTATGACCTGTGAGGAGTGGTGAAGCATGGATTTGAAAGAGGACTCACATCATGCCATGGATTTCTTTAGTTTTGTATTTCTTAATAATCTAATTGGAGTCAGGATATCAAGCATTTTCTTTTATCTCATACATGTTTTGAATCATGTGTCAACTACACCTTGTGTCGTTCGGGCAATCTGAGGGCATTCATTATAAATTCATTCATGAATACAGTGCGGTCAGATGAAATATAATGATTTTTTTTTGTTATCATCCATTTTTTGCTGAGGGACAGGTTGGATCACAGACTCTCAACTGATCACACTGGTTGGCTCGCCAGACTCTCTCCTACTTTTCAGAAGCACAGTAGCAGGAGAATCTATTCGCAGGATTCAGGAATCAGAAAAGGCAGAAGCATTCAGAAGAAAAAAAACAGATATAATTAGCGTATTCAAAAACATTTATAAAGCATTAGTTATTAACATGAAATAAAATAACGGTACATTGATATTTTGTTTTACTTACTTTACATGTCTTTCTGCTGTACTGCCTCTCAATAAAACTATGTGAGTGTATTGAATGAAAACTGGAAGATTTTCCAGATTTATATCTATATGAGACAGAGTTGGAATCCGGAAGCTAAAAACCTATAAATAACACATGAAGGTGTGTCAGACTCTGCTTTGCCTGCTCTATGTCCCTCTTGATTTCTCTGTCTATGTGGAAATAGAGCTTCTTGGGCTTCGGTTAAGGGGTTAAGGGTATAAGGCAAAGTAAGGTAATCGCCACAGTGTAAGAAATCTCCGTAAATATACAGTCCAATTTACTGTATTAATAGTAAGGAATTTTCCGTATTTGATTATCACAGGTGTTTTTCCATTTTTTGGCTTTGCGCATTGCATATGCGTAAGGAGAATGTGGGACATGGACACTGCTAGCCACCATGCTTACCAAACTGTTAAGTAAATGGCCTTGCTTTTATATAGCGCTTTTCTACCTATTGGTACTCAAAGCGCTTTTACAGTCAGAGACACATCTACCCATTCACTCACACAAGCACGCACACATTCACACACCAGTGCCAAGCACTGGGAGCAACTGGGGGTTCAGTGTCTTGCTCAAGGACACTTCGACATGTGGCACACTCCGGGGATCGAACCGCTAACCCTCTGGTTCGTGAACAACCCGCTCTACCTACTGAGCCACAGTCGCCCCCAAGTATTGTCCTGTAAAATAACAGTAAAGAACTGGCAGCAGGTTGCCATTATGTTAACATAAGTCTTTATCATATAAACATAAGTTTGCAGTTCATCTGGGGCACAAGTCTACTGTTGGCTGGCGAGTTATGACACAAGCTCCCTGGTGGATAGCACAGAGCGACAGTCAAACTCCAGCGTGTGTGAAAAGAAGAAATAAGCAAAATTATTTAAAACATTACTCAAACATGACATCTCAACTTAATATTTCAAGAATTAAACATGATTAGTTATGTTCTTTTTTATTTATTTTTGTTTTTTTTAATACAGCATGATGGCTCTATTAAAGCGGAATTAAAATGAAGGGCTACCCAGAGGGCAACAGATAAGTACCTGAAAATCTAAAAATGGGGAAAGAAAAGAAAAACAGCTAGGAAAAAAATAATAAAATGGTTTATAACCAGATCTTCTATACTTATAGAAATCAATTTTATTTGTTCATTTGCATTAGAGCCAAAGGTCCACACTTAAATAGTGTGGAACGACACAAGTCCGCTGTTGGCTGGCGAATAATGACACAAGTTCCCTCTTGTATAGCATGGAGCGATACTTACACTCCAAAATGGATAAATAACAGAAAAAAGCAAAATTAATTAATTAACTAAGACTTCCTGACCAGTTTCAAGTTTGAGACTGTTTTAGGACAACCCATGAGGCAGCAGAGAATTTTTAAAACTTAGAAGAAAAAAGTTACAGTAAAGACAGCCATGAACATTAAAAATAAAATGAAACCTGTAAATCTACGAAATTATCCGTTATCAAGTTGACAGAAGGTGTCCTTAGAATAACAATGTACTGTTATTGAAAAATACAGCATTTACCGTTTGTTAAGATTACTTTCACAATACTTTACAGTCACCTCATTTGTTTAAAAATACATTATCAGTCTTTACAAAACCTACAAACTGTGCTTTGTGAAAGAACAGATCAGCATGTAATTGCACTGTGGTCAGGACCCATCACCTATCTTAGGAGACAGGGCATGCACTTTCCATCCCCCAGCATGTGGAACAACTCTCTTCCCTCCATCAGCTCCAACACTCTTTAGTTATTGTCTTCAGTCTGGTAGAAGTTCTCCGTCTTAATGAGACAAGGGTGGTCGACCCTCTTCAGAATCTCTATCTCCGTCAGAGTGAAAGTTCTTACTTAAGATTTTTACAGCGAACTTCTTACAGGTGGTTAGGTTTAGGGGTAGTGTATAAGGCCGCTTAAAAGTGCCGCTCTCGTCCCATCTCCATCTCTCTGTACCAGGTCCAATACGTAAAAAGTTTTGTGGGACTTTTAGGCTAAAGTACGACGGAGTATTAGGGCCACACATGAAGAAAAAATATATTTTTGCCATGACGAGATTAAACTCGACATGTCGAGAATAAAGTTGAAATATCATATCGACTTTAATCTGGACGTGTCGACTTTAAAGTCGACAAGTCGCTTTATTATCTGAGTCTGAATGATGTTTTATTTTGAAAAATGACCAGATTCTCTCCATTACATCCGTCTATTTCTCACTCTTGACGCATGTCAAGGCCTCAGGACCGTAGATCACGTGATACGTCCCGCTAAACGAAAAATTTATCAAGACGAATAATCCGTAGCACGGTTATTCGCTGTACCTTTTACGGATGCTTCCATCAATGCTTAAACGGATAATTCGGCAGATTTACAGGTTCCATTTTATTTTTATTGTTCTTGGTCATCTTTACTGTAACTTTTTTCTTCTAAGTTTTAAAAAATTCATTTAAAACAGTCTCAAACTTGAAACTGGTCAGGAAGTCTCCAGAGACTATTAAAAATACCATTCATTTTGCTTTTTTCTGTTATTCATCCATTTTGGAGTGTAAGCATCGCTCCATGCTATCTAAAAGGAAACTTGTGTCATTATTCGCCAGCCAACAGCGGACTTGTGTCGTTCCACACTATTTAAGTGTGGACCTTTTGCTCTAATGCAAATGAACAAATACAGTTGATTTCTATAAGTATAGAAGATCTGGCTATAAAACATTTTATTATTTTTTCCTAGTTGTTTTTCTTTTCTTTCCCCATTTTTCCCGTAGATTTTCAGGTACTTATCACTCTGTTGCCATCTGGGTAGCCCTTCATTTTAATTCTGCTTTAATAGAGCCATCATGCTGTATTTAAAACAAAACAAAAACAAAAAAAAAAACAAAGAACATAATAACTAATCATGTTTTATTCTTGTATTTAGTTAAGATATTAAGTTATGTTTTAAATAATCTTGCTTATTCCTTCTTTTCACCCATGCTGGAGTGTGACTGTCGCTCTGTGCTATCCAAGGGGGAACTTGTGTCATAATTCGCCAGCCAACAGTAGACTTGTGCCCTTTTTTTTTTTGGTAATGTGTATGAGCAAATATTGCAGCCCTGTATGTGCAAACTACTATATGTGTGATTGTTATTATAAATTGGAATCCAGGGCTTGTAAAATCTCAACAGCAGTTTTTTGAGATTTGGATTAGACAGCAAGGCCTAGTAAAAGTGATCAGAGTGATTAAAAAATAAAAATAAATTATCTTACCTGCCCATTTTATTTATCTGCAAGTCTCCACTTTGCTTAATATTAAAAAATTTCACCAGAGCATCTTAGACATGATTTTAGCTTGTTTCAAAACATAATTATCGGTGCAGTTCAAGGTGCAGTTCCCTGTTCGTGAGTGTGTAACGACGCCTAAGTTCCCTGTCCTATTGGTTGACGAGCACACACACACACACACACACACACACACTAGTGACGGCGCCAGAAATGTATTGTTGGGGGGGGCAATGGGGGATCGAGGGGTGCGATTGTGGATTCCAAATCTGTGTGTGTGTGTGTGTGTGTGGGGCGGGGGGGGGGGGGGGGGGGGGGGGGGGGGGGGGGGTGCGAGTGCGAGTGCGATCGCGGATTCCAAATCTCCGATGGGGGCGCGGAATTAAAATCGTGGATGGGGGGGCATGAGGGGGGGCACAGTCTTTGACAGGAGGGTCAAACCTGCTTTAGACCCTGCTGCCCCCCCCCCCCCCCCCCCCACACACACACACAGTCCCGCCCTCCTCACACGTGTGGTCCAATCAGGAAAGCTGCTGCTGGTTTCTAGCTCGCGTAATGAGGAAATAGGAACGGTGCAGACTGTTCAGCCAAGGAGGACGCCGCGAACGATTATATGAACGGGTCTTTTCGAGGAAGTGACCTAGTTCACTCCGTTCACCAAAAAGAACTAGTTCTTTTGATTCGTTCGTTCACGACCGACACAACACTAATGTAAATTCAACGGTGGATTGTCACTTCCTAATTTCCAACTGTATTATTGGGCAGCACATATCCACAAAATTTCTTTTTGGTTCAAATCAATCGATCTGCCATGGTGTAACTTAGAGGCGCAGTCATGTGTTTCATCTTCCCTAGCTGCTTTACTTACCTCTTCTATTCCATTCAGCCTCTCCGACTTTACAAATAATCAAGTGGTTCACTCCACACTTAAAATTTGGTATCAATTTAGGAGGCACTTCAACTTTAAGTCTGCATCTACTTTAGCTCCCTTGCTAAAGAATCATTTATTTCGACCTGCGCTGACAGATTCAACCTTTTCTGCATTGCACAGCAAAGGCCTGAAATGTTATAAAGACCTTTATAAAGATGGTATCTTCCGTAGCTTTCCAGATTTGTCAGGAGAATTTGATCTTCCACACTCTCATCTTTTTCGATACTTTCAGATTAGACACTGTGCTAAAGCTTTGTTTCCAGTTTTTCCTTCCTTACCACAGAGTCTACAGTGGGAAGAGCTTCTAAAGTTTACAATTAAATTCTGTCTTTTGATTGCTCACCAATTACTAAAGTCAAGGCTGCATGGGAACAAGAGCTAGATCTGAATTTGGAAGATGACTGGTGGGGCTCTGCTCTCAAGAAAATCTACACAAGCTCAACTTGTGCTCGTCTCACACTTATACAGTTTAAAGTACTGTTTAGAGTCCATTTTTCTAAAACTCGACTGTCACAAATCTATCCCAATGTAACAGACTGTTGTGATAAATGCCATGCCTCTTCCTGCAACTTAACCCATACGTTTTACTCTTGCTCGCTACTTTTTCACTTCTGGCAGAATTATTTTGATACCATGTCAAAAATACTTTCAATAGACATAAAAGTTTCCCCCCATGTCGCTATATTTGGGCCTCCAGAAGACTGTTATCGGTTTACCACTAAACAATGAGGTATTTTAGCTTTTACTTCTTTACTGGCAAGACGCCATCTCCTTCTTCACTGGAAGTCAACCAAAGCTCCTTCTAGCACTCAATGGCTCAATGACACCATGTCTTTCTAAAGCTGGAGAAGATCAGATATTCACTGAAAGGTAACTCTGATACGTTTTATAATAAGTGGCTTTCCTTTTTAACATCAGAATCAGAATCAGAATCACCTTTATTGGCCAAGTATGTGCACATACAAGGAATTTGACTCCGGTAACTTTACTCTCTAGTACAGTAATAAGAATAAAAACACAATAAAATAAAATAAATCTCAATCTGTACATATAAACTATAGGATAATATATACACCGGGGGTTATTGTACAGTGAATATTTACAAGGCAGAGTCATTGTACATGTTCATCTATTGTTCATGTGGATGGTCTCCCACTCTGTGACTGCTCAGAGTTCATCAGAGCCACAGCCCGGGGAAAGAAACTGTCCTTGTGGCGGGTGGTTTTGGCGTACAGTGCTCTGTAGCGCCGGCCTGAGGGGAGGAGTCTAAACAGTTTGTGACCAGGGTGTGAGGGGTCTGTGGAGATTTTCCTGGCCCGCTTCCTGACCCAGGACTGGTACAGGTCCTGGATGGAGGGAAGATTGGTACCAATGATCCTCTCTGCAGACCTGACTGTTCTCTGCAGTCTGTCCCTGTCCTGCCTGGTGGAGGATCCAAACCAGACAGTGATGGACGTGGTCAGGACAGACTGGACTATTGCAGTGTTGAAGATGATCAGCAGCTCCTGAGGCAGGTTGAACTTTCTGAGCTGGTGCAGAAAGTACAGCCTCTGCTGGGCCTTCTTCCTCACAGAGTCAATGTGGGCGGTCCACTTCAGGTCCCGTGAAATTGTGGACCCTAGGAACATTCTTTCATTCTCTTCAGTCTCTGCCACCTGATTGACCCCCCCCCCCCCCCCCCATTTTCTTTCTCTTCTGTCTTTTGGTTATTTATTCATTTATTCTTCTTTAAATGGTGTATTGTTTCTTGTTCTCGCCCGAATAGTTTCCTGAGGGCTGCAAAATTTAAAAAAATGTCCTAGGAGGTAGATTATATTGCTCTTCATTCGTCAGGATGCACAATTTTTCTGTGGTATCAATATGACTGTATATTTTTTGTGATACAGATGTGATGTGATACTCAATGTAAATTTGGTGTCAGTTCATGTTTTGATGTGCCTTACCTCCTAATAAACATTTTTTGAACAGTGCTTGGGATCATTGTCCTGCTGAAAAGTCCAACCCCGACGTAGCTTCAACTTTGTGACAGATTCTTGAACATTCTTATCAAGAATCTGCTGATACTGAGAGGAATTCATGTGGCCCTCAACTTTAACAAGGTTTCCAGTCCCTGTGCTAGCCACACAGCCCCATAACATGATGGACCCTCCACCATATTTCACAGTAGGCAATAAGTTCTTCTCATGGAATTCAGTGTGTTTTTTTCTCCATGCATACTAGAGGTCGACCGATTGATCGGTTTGGCCGATTAATCGGCGGCGATAGGACGTTTTAAAAACTATCGGCATCGGGCGAATTTGGCGCCGATAGTTGCCGATAGCTGCCATTTTTTCCCACACGGGCTGCAGCGGCAGCAGAGAGGAGTTAAGTGATCTGTGGAGAAGACAAGTCGACTGGACGACAACACGTGTCATTGTAAGTGAAATAAAACCTTCACACAGGTTTTAGGAAAAGTCAACAAACATAACCTCCTTCGCAGAGGCAATAAGTACCACTAGTTCAACGAGCATAAACGTGCATCATATTTCAGCATAAACAGCCACATCTCCACCGGCATGATTTAGCCTACATGAGCTTGTTAAGCTAACAACAGCTAGCTTGTTAACAGGCTAAAATGAAAGCTGTCTGTGTGTAGTCTCTTCATCTTAGTTTGCCATGAATCTAAAATTTGGGAATTTCTTGTAAATTCTTTAGTTTTAATAAAGAGCAGGACTGTTAAGAGTATGGATAAGATAAAGAAAAAATCCTAGAATACCATCCCTATAGCTGGTTAGTGGTTGCAGCCTGACTATGGGAGGATGAGATGAGTTCAATCACAGCTATTAGCTATGTTATTATTTAAAAAAAATCTATTAATACATTTTTATCCATTAGGTATATTAAATTAATTTACATGAATTTCCTGTTCCTGTATGGGAACATTTTGTTGAAATTGCCCCAGTGTTATTTTCACTTTGAGATTTTATATATTTGGATATTTATTTAATCAGTTGGTAATAAAGTCAGATTATTCACTTCCAACAGTGTTGAATTTTTTTCTTTTTTTGGGGGGGGGGTTATCGGTTATCGTTTTTTTCCTGCTCCAAACTATCGGATTAATATCGGCATTCAAAAATCCACTATCGGTCGACCTCTAATTAAAATCAACCGCAACAATAAAAGCAGCCTCCGGGTGATCAGTCTGTTGTTTACTAATGTCCGCATAAAGTTCGTTCATTATCGTTCATTACGCCTCCTCAAGTTGCCCCTCACCAGTCTCACGGAGAAGTTCAAGTGTACTAAAACATGACTCCAGATGACACCGAATGAATCCAAAGATGTAGTAGTGAGGAACAACACGGCGACCTTGGCAGTGGTGGAGGAGGCAACATCAGCTCTCAGACATGCCGACATCGTTGGGCATGTTCAGCAAGGAAGAGCAGACTTAGGGCTAACAACTTGTCGCCCATCTTGGAGCAAGGCCACTGCCACTGGAGGAAGATGGTGGTGGAGGAAGTACGCTGATGCATCCCAAAATTCAACGAATTCACCAAGAACTCTTGTATGTGATTGCGCAAAAATATGTGTAAAATGTCAATTTAACTGGGCGCCAGATAGACAATTAAGTCTATCATTTAAAATCTCAGGTTAGAGAAAATAAATTTAGGGAATAACAACAATTCTGCAAGAAAAGAAATGAAGGTCAACAATCAGTTATGTACCTTTTGTTTTTTGGTTAACCAAACAACAAAACACTTTTCAAAATTTCTCCATGTCATCAGACAATAACATAAATGAACTAGAAAATTCCCGCAGAAATTTTTGAAGTGCCGAGTGGGCTGTTGCCATTAGCTGCTGATGTTAGCGATTAGCATGACGCGCTAGCCACTAATGTTAGCATTGGTTTAGTGTTGCATGTCTTTTTAGACACTAAAAATTAAATACATGCTAATTATTAGCATGCTAATGCTAACATGCTAATTGCTAATATGCTATTCGCTAACATGCTAATGCTGCCACTAATGCAACCACCAATTTCTAGCCACTAAAAATTAGCATTAGCTGCTAATGTTAGCAATTAGCATGACGCGCTAGCCACTAATTTTAGCGTTGGTTTAGTGATAGCATGTCTTTTTAGACACTAAAAATTGAAAAGATGCTAATTGCTAGCATGCATGGGCGTCGCCACCATTCAATGTGAGGGGGACGTGTCCCCCCCAGATTTCAAAATTATTCATTTGGACCCCCCCATATTTAACATAAAATATTGGTTCATCCAGCGCCGTTTCTATTGCCTCGTAAAAGAATCCATTCCACTTGATCGCTAATAGAAAATGCATAGTCGACTAGTGAATCCACTCCGTGTTTTCCAACCTTCGACTCCCGCAGCATGAAGTGAGTGAGTGACAGAGCATCGGGCAGTGAGTGCAGCAGCGGGCTGCTCGAAACAGAAGGTAACGTTTGTTAGCCCTCAATATTAACACGAGGCCACGTTATATTAATTTTCAGCTAAGCAATTAAAACTAGAAGTAAGCTAATGAATTGTTGCAATATTTGCTCCTTCTCCAGACATAATGGACATTAGAAAGTTCCTGACAAAGAAGCGGAAAGTATGTCAAAATGTCCCCACAACACAGGTGTTTAGCTAATGGAAACGTTAGCTGACTTCAATTGTTGATAGGAAAAAAAAAATAATGCTGCATCCCGATCCCTTTTGACAGCAGATTGATATTGAGAGTGAGGCAGGAGCAGGAGCAGGAGGGAGAGGGACAGTGCAGAGACTTCAGTCACGGAGGTGACTGATTTACGGTGCTGGGCTGGTAGTTACAGTCTGGATTTGGGCAAGATGACGTTACGTTACTCCACACAGCTCTACAAACATCTAATATGATTACTGATCAGTTGAAGTTTCTTCTATTTAGTTTCTATGGGCTCCAGATAAAAAATTACTGCATGTATGAATGAATAATCACTGTAGCCATGTCAACTATTGATATCAAATAATACCTATAGACTGCAATAATGTAATCAAAGTTGTTTGAGGAGGAAAAAAGTTGGAGACCCCTGATCTAAAGCTACTTAAACCGTGCTTTATTTATTGTTACCTTTTTATTTGTATAAAAATGGTAGGCTTTTTTATTGTTAACTCAAATTTCCAGGAGACATTAGACAGAGGAGAGGGAGCTATACATCTTGAGAGCAGAGAAAGGGAGACCATTTCTGACCATTTCTTTCACTGTCACTGCTTTCTTGGAATGGTGACATGTCGTGTTACATGTATAAGGCTAAATAAAAAAAGAATAACCAAAATAAAAAGTAAAATGCAACCAAAAAGTCATTGTTGGTGATAAATTTTGTCATATTCATCGTATTATCTTAGGCATGACAGTTGGTTTTTAAAAAAGGTGGTAAAGGCTGAAAGTTGAATGAAGACTTAATGTTGAGTCTGAAAAATGTGTTATAAGTAAAATTAGATGTTAAACTGTTGAACAACCTGTTAAAATACATTAGAATGCAGCAAATGCCATTTAATTGGCCCCAGAACCCATACCAGTGTGTCCCCCCCACATTAAAAAAGCTTCTGACGCCCCTGCTAGCATGCTAATGCTAATTGCTAATATGCTATTCGCTAACATGCTAATGCTGCCACTAATGCTACCCACTAAAAATTAGCATTAGCCGCTAATGTTAGCAATTAACATGACGCGCTAGCCAATGACAGACAGACACCTGTCATTGTTCAACTTAGGTGCCAAAAGCCAAAATGGCCGCCCCACAGACCAGTTACTATGTCAGTTTGAAGTTTCCCGCCTCTTTCTGTGAAGCCCCTCCTCCTCTGCTGCGTGTGTGAGCGTATGTAAGCCCTGGGGCCTGGTTGTCACGGTTACCAGTTTGAATTTCAGTTAGAAGACAGAGAAAATGCTGAAACGAACCTCCTCGAACAGGAAGGCCTTGTGGCCAAACCGTGTTTCCAATCGTTGAACCAACTTCACTTTGGGCATCTTGAGGCTTTCCTGAACGTCTACATGTGCAGTTTGTGGGTAAAATTAAGAAATGTGAGCTATTTAAAGCGATTCAAAGAAAGGATCGCTTCTGCTTTGCTCCAGAAATTTAACATGGCAGTCTATGGAGCTGTGGATGGGTGCTGCTGGCGCATCTTTGCGTCTCACGCCAAAACTATACGACTTACAGCTTTAGCAGACGAAATTTGAGCGAGAAGACAAATTTTCCTACGTTTCTATGTATAAACTAGAAAATTCCCGCGGAAATTTTGAAAGTGCCGAGTGGGCTGTTGCCATTAGCTGCTAATGTTAGCAATTAGCATGATGCGTTAGCCACTTATTTTCACATTGGTTTAGTGTTAGCATGTCTTTTAAGCCGCTCAAAATTAAGTAGATGCTAATTGCTAACATGCTAATTG
Organism: Planiliza haematocheilus; assembly: GCA_005024645.1. Taxonomy (NCBI): domain Eukaryota; kingdom Metazoa; phylum Chordata; class Actinopteri; order Mugiliformes; family Mugilidae; genus Planiliza; species Planiliza haematocheilus. Next base: position 468,846 of record SRSE01000366.1, on the reverse strand, counting down.
CTAATATGCTAATGCTAACATGCTAATTGCTAATATGCTAATTGCTAACATGCTAATGCTGCCACTAATGCTACCACCAAATTCTACCACCAAATTCTACCACTAAAAATTAGCATTAGTGTTAGCATGTCTTTTAAGCTGCTAAAAATTAAGTAGATGCTAATTGCTAACATGCTAATTGCTAACATGCTAATTGCTAATATGCTATTCGCTAACATGCTAATGCTGCCACTAATGCTACCACCAATTTCTACCCACTAAAAAGTAGCATTAGCCGCTAATGTTAGCAATTAGCATGACGCGCTAGCCAATGACAGACAGACACCTGTCATTGTTCAACTTGGGTGCCAAAAGCCAAAATGGCCGCCCCACAGACCAGTTACTTCAGTTAGAATTTTCTCGGAGTGGGCTGTTTCCATTAACATTGCCCCAAAATGGCCGCCCTACAGACCAGTTACTTATGTTTTCCCGCCTCTTTCTGTGGAGCCCCTGGTTGCCACGGTTACCAGTTTGAATATCAGTTAGAAAAGGACTAGAGTGGGCGAAAATGCTGAAACCACGGCCTCGAACAGGAAGGCCTTGTGGCCAAACCGTGTGTCCAATCGTTGAACCGACTTCACTTTGGGCATCTTGAGGCTTTCCTGAACGTCTAGATATGCAGTTTGTGGGTAAAATGTAGAAATGTGAGCTATTTAAAGCGATTTAAAACAAAGGATTGCTTCTGCTTTGCTCCACAAATTTAACATTGCAGTCTATGGAGCGAGGAAGGGGTTTGCTGGCGCAGCTTTGCGTCTCACGCCACCGCTTTGAGGCTTAATGGTTTAAAAACGGTAAAAGGTGTCGATAAGTGAAGGGAATCTCTGAAGAAAAGACAAGAGTGTCTACGTTTTAAAGTTTAAATGAAGTCTCTGGGTGAAAGTATGCCAGAGCAGTTGATTGTAGAAAATGCCTGTTGATTTTTCCGGGTCTCCCATTCATTTCAATGGGAAATTTTTCGCAGTTTTTAATAGCACAGGATTCGTGATCAAAACACACGTTTTGATATATCATGTGTTGGGGTCCTCTCGCCGGTTCGGGCCGTATTCATCGGCAAAAAAGGGCGGAAAATGAAAAATAAAACTGCAAAGAAACACGCAGAAGATCAAGAGGGGCCTCGTGTCATAGGCACTCGGCACTAATTACCACAGGTAATGACTCAAAATGCCCCACAGTACAAACAAAACAATTTCAGTGTTCTTTAAAATTCCCCAGTCCATAAATCCAGCGTTCTCTCCCCAAAGTTCATGCAAAAAAATCATGACAGCCAGGTCTACAACAACAGCATCAGTGAGTGACAATGACGTGGACACAGACAGAGACAAGTGACAGAGATTCCACCGTCTCTGGCAGCTCAAGGCATCAAAACGAATATGTGTTTTTTTTCCCGTTTTTTCTAGTCAGCATTCCACAAACAGAAAAAGAGACGAAAAAACCACACACACAAAATAAAACTGAATGAATCCAGTTTTATTTTGTGTGTGTGTTTGTCTCTTTTTCTAATAAATATTTATATACCTCGTATGTCTGTATGCTGACTAAAAACATTAACACAGTAAAAGATAATCTATCACTTACGTCTTTATGTCTCTATGTCTTCTCCAGATGGACACATTAGTGTGGCAGTGAAGGGTCCAGTGTGACGTCCACTGATGTCTTCTGTGTTAACAACAAAAAGCAGGAATCATGTTAACAGACAGTAGAATTTACATCCAGCTGAATTCATTGTCTCTAGTTTCATTCCCAGTCTGCTCTAATGTGGACTTTAGTTACTGACACTGATTTGTTGGACAGTAAAGCTGCTGCAGATCCACTGACAACATTTACAGAGTCTGTTCCATATAACACACATGGAATAAAGATATGAACAGATCAGGATGTTCAGACTCTTACCTGCTCAGTTTGACTCTGATCATGAAGGAAGAGGAAGGAGATCTGCTGCACTTTACTCTGGTAGCATCTATTTATATAGAACACACACACACACACACACACACACAGATTTAATGGCTTTACAATAATCCAGACCATTTCCCGGAAAGCCTCGCCTGCAAACTTGAAAGTGAAAGTGAGTGCAGTCTCTCTCTTATGACTCATGACTTCGCATGACACATACTGAACTGAAGTGTCTCTCCTCATTGTGCTGCTTTGCTGCTGCCACAGTAACCCCATAAATGAGACATACACATGTTTCTTTAACTGTGGTAAAAAAAAAAAAAAACACTTCTTCCCACTCACTGGGACGTCCCACAAGATGGTCTGTTGTCTTTTGCCTTTCTTACATGTGTCTCTGCTGTTAGCTGATGCCACTTCCATACATCAGTAAAAACAAAGATGGCAGTTTGTGTCGGGCATGATATTGACCAGATGAGGTTTATACCTCTAAGGAACAAAAACCCTGTAATCCATTCACGTAGCCTAAACATCTAATAATAATAATAATAATAATACATTTTATTAGGGCCCGAGCAACGAAGTGCAGGGGCCCAACGGGGCCATGCAACGGAGTTGCAAGGACCCTATTGTTTTCGTACTTGAGCTGAATTTTTCAGCCGAAACGGAAAATCATTACGTCGTCATACATGCACGAAAAGTCCTGAAAATGTGCAGACAGATTCATTCGCCTGTAATAATGATCTGAGTAAGTGCCCCCAGCACGGGCGTGGCAAAATGGCTCTGTAGCGCCACCTAGAAATTTTCAACGGACCTGGACCGGAAGCCCGTTGCGTCCAAAAATCTGGAAATATGTCACATTTATGTAACATCCCAGGATGCACAAAAACATCAAAAGGCGCCATAGTCTAAACCCAACAGGAAGTCTGCTATTTTGTCCGCAAACTTGAAAAAACACCTTGAAATTGAAAAATCTTGCCTTTGGAATGTGGGGGGCAGAGGCATTTAACCTTGTCAGATTGACTTCAAAATTTGGAAATAGATAGTTACAAGTATAGGCAGTGTCCTGAGAAAAAAAAAATTGACTTTTCGTCGAAGTGGCGTGGGTGTTCTGGCCCCTCAAAATTTGATGACGCGGGATGTAACAGGAAGTAGTGTTAAATGTGCTTCAATTCAGTCCAAAGTGCATCAAACTTTACAGTATTGTTGCTGGTCCCTATCTGAACACATCCATATGACAATATTCATACAATTATTGTAGCGATACCTACTTTGGAAAAGAAATGTTAGAAAATATCTGATGAGCTGTTGTTCCTTTCAGGGTCTTTGGATTCTCTTCTAATTTTGACAGGATGTACTTATATGTGTTTTGGTCGTTCACTGCGAAAATTGTGACTTTTCGTTCAACTTTGGGCGTGTTATGGTTGTGAAAGTGACACCTGCCCCTGTCTGACTGATTCCCTCATCTTTGCACGTAGTACGCTACTTTGTCCAGCAGATGGTGCCATTTAGTCTGTTAAAACAAGCATTTCTAAAAGGGGTTTAGGAAAGGTGTATGTCTTACTCATTACAATGTGTCATTATACATGGACATTGTGTGTGCATAAGTTACTTTTAAGTTAATTATAAAGTTGTAAAGAGAATATTTATTTACTATTTATAAACTAGATGTAAAGAGAAGTAAGAGATACTTAGAGATACTTAAAATATATTCAGAATTTTATTTGGAATCATCTTTTGTTCTATGTATTTCAGTTTTACAGTCAACTTGAATTGGTAGTGACAAAATAAATCCTTGAAGCAAGAAGACTTTGCCTCTCATTGAAGAACTGTTAGCTGTCTGCCAAACTGCATACAGTACATTCAGGGAGGGGAGAATTTACGCTCTGCCCCGGGAACTGCACTGACCCCGTCCTTGCCGGTCACTGACAAGCGTGGATTGCGAGGGTCCGTCCAATGCTGCTTGCAGCTTTAATTTGTATTGCACTTTACATTTAAAGCAATCTCAAAGTGCTACAGTGCAGTTTACAAATAATGTAATTAAAACAACCAGGGTCAAGAAAAAAATTAAGGTAAAAACAAATAGAAGAAAGAAAAAAATATATTTTAGTTTTTTAGGCTTTTTTTTTTTTTTTTTTTTTTTTTTTAAAGATATGTTTTTAAGTCCTTTTTAAAAGTATGTGCAGTCTGTGTTGCCCTCAGGTAGTCAGGGCGGGCATTCCACAGCCTGGGGACAGCAGAAGCAAAGGCCCTATCACCCATGCTGCAGAGCTTGGTTCATGGGGTTTGAAGGGTGTTTGAGGATGCAGACCGTGTGTGTGTGTGTGGGGGGGGGGGGGGGGGGGGGGGGGGGGCATGTCCATGAATGCACTGGTGAGTGAGGAGGGAGACCTTGTACTCAATCCTGAGTGGGACAGAGAGCCAGTGAAGGGATTTCAGAAAGGGGGTGATGTGGTCATGATTGCGCACCCTCATTAGGATCCTGGCAGCACTGTTCTGGATGTACTGGAGTCTCTGGATGTTCTTGCCAGAGATCCCAATGAGTAGTGCATTACAGTAGTCCAGCCTGGAGGAGAGAAAGGCATGGACAAGCTTCTCTGCATCTGCTAGGGTGAGTGTTGGACGGCATTTGGCGATGTTCTTGAGGTGGTAAAAAGCTGTCTTACAGAGGTGTTTGATGTGGGTGTCATAGGTGAGTTGTGGGTCAATTTTAACACCCAAGTTGGTGACAGATGTGGAGAGGGAGATGGTTTGGCCAGAGAAAGTGATATTGGTAATGGTGGAAGAGTGGAGCTGATGTGGTGTGCCAACCAGGATGGCCTCCGTTTTGGAGCTGTTAAGCTGAAGAAAGTTGAGCCTCGTCCACACCTCTATCTCCTGCAGGCAGATGGTCAGTGTGGAGGTTGGCAGGGGAGCAGAAGAAGTGGGCGTTGTCCTAAGGTAGAGCTGCGTGTCGTCCGCATAGCAGTGAAATGTTATGCCATGTCTGCTAATAATATTGCCAAGGGGGAGCATGTAGAGGGAAAAGAGAGTGGGGCCCAGCACTGAGCCCTGAGTAACACCACAGGTGACGTTGAGGGTGTGTGACTTGGCTTTGCCCAGGCCGACACACTCAGTTCTGTCGGTCAAGTAAGAGGTGAACCAGTTGTGAAAATTTTCTGAGAGTCCTATGGTGTATTGCAGGCGGTGGAGAAGGATGTTACGGTCTACTGTACCAAAGGCAGCTGTGAGGTCCAGGAGAATGAGTAGTGATGGGGAACCAATATCTGCTGCCATCAGGAGGTCGTTAGTGACCCTGACCAAGGCTGTTTCTGTGCTATGGCCAGGGCGAAAACCAGACTGAAATTTCTCTTACAGGTTGTTAAGTTTGAGGTCATTATGGAGTTGTGCTGCAATTATCTTTTCCAGAACCTTTGATAGGAATGGAAGATTGGAAATGGGCCTGTAGTTGGAGAGAACTTATGGATCTAGGGTGGGATTTTTCAGTAGAGGTCTGATGACTGCAGTTTTTAATGCAGATGGGATATGGCTGGCTAGGAGGGAGTGGTTTGTGGTCTTGATGATGAATGGAGAGAGGGCAGAGATATTTCCCTTCAGCATGGCTGAAGGGAAAGGGTCAAGGGCACAGGTGGACGGCTTCATTTTTACCATGATGTCCTCTACTTCCTCCTGCGTGGCATCAGAGAAAGTGCAGAGCGGCTGGACAATCTCAAGCGGTGGGTCAGCAGTTGGGAGGGTCAGGACTGCAGTGGTGGAGAGGTTAGAGCGGATGGTGTTTACTTTTTGTTTAAAGAAAGTGCATGTTGCACCTCTCTTCGATGGTCTCAGAGTGGGAGGGGGGTTTAAGAAGGTGATCTATTGTTGAAAAAAGTTGTTTGGAGTCACCAGGGCTGTTGTTGATGATGTTGGAATAGAACCTGGAATGTGCATCCCTCAGAGCTTCTGCATACGCCCTCCTATGTTCCCTGTATGCCTGTTTGTGGACAGTCAATCCAGAGGCCTTGAGCCGTCGCTCAAGGACATGCATCTTTCGCAGCTCGCAGGTGTACCAGGGTGCTGAGCACGAGAATGAGACTGTCCTGGATGTTAAGGGGGCGTGGAGGTCTAGGAGATTGCTCAGGGACTAGTTGTAGAAGTCCATGGAGTCATCAACAGAAAGGAAGTCAGTAGAGCCAGAGGAGAGAAGTTGAAGGTCCAGGGCCAGGGCATCCACATTAATGTTTTTCATTTTTCTGAAATGGATCTGTCGCTTTGGTTTGGTGTGGGTGGGGGGGAAAGGCAGCTCCATTAACCCGACTTTGTAATCTGAAACCCCAAGATTGTAGAACTGTAGGTTGCTGATGGGAGCGGAATTAGAGATGACCAGATCAAGTGTGTGTCCCCTGCAATGTGTGGGGACATCAACATGTTGTTGTAGGTTGATGGAGTCTAGCAGCTGAAAAAATTCAGCAGCTGGACAACATGAGGGGGTGTCGACATGAATGTTTACAACACCCAGGATTATGGTATTGGTGGAGGTAGTACAGAGTGTTGTGATGTGTTGAGAAGATCAGACATTTCTGGGATGAAGGCAGAATTTGGTTTTGGGGGTCGATAGATAAGGAGAACAGTCATGGGAAAGGGGGGCTTACATTTAAATGCAAGACATTCGCAGGAAGATGTTGTAGGCAGCGAGATGTGGGATAACTCCAGGTCCTGTTGGTAAATGACAGCTAGGCCCCCACCGCTGCCTCCAAGTAACTGTAGCTGGGGGGACAGGCTTCATTTAGGGCAGAGTAAACCTCGGGTTGGTGCCAGGTTTCTGTCAGACACATGAAGTTAAGTCCTTTCTCCCTAATGTGTTCTTCAGTCAATGTGGATTTATTGTTGATTGAGACTGAGTGTTAAAAAGTTCGAATTTGACCAGTGACTCTGGGGTGAATCTCTGTACAGAGCGCAAAACATTAAAATCCACTCCACGCATCTGGGAGGGATTAGCCTCCCCACCGGAGTCCGCAGTGCAGTATGCAGAATTGCAAACAGGAGTGGACCGTCCAGGAGAGCCGCACTGAGACTGCAGCGTCAGGATGGCATCCTCCGACGCTCGATGATGGATGGAGAGAGAGCGACGCGACCCTCTATGCATATAATGCTTCCTCCGAAGGATCCCTGTAGCCTGGCAAATGTGGAGCACATCTTCATCAGTGGAAGTGATGGCATGCTGTCGGAGTTGCTCAGAGGTGTAGACAAATCTGCCCATGTAATGTTAACATTGAAACGTTGCAAGACAAACACTCTGGAAAATGGAAACACGAACACAGCACAACTGTGACTGACCTAGCAGCTCGTCAAAAATCATACTCGGTGTCGAATCCGCCGACAGGATGGAAAGGGAGAGAGACACTGTGTAGCCAAAAGTCCAAAAACTACCAGCTCAGTAATAGTGGAGCGCAGCGCATTTATCAGCAGCGAGTAACGTCAGTCCTCCAAAAGATAAAACCCATGATGGAGTACGGTGCAAGAAAATTACACCAATGTCAGGATAAAAAATGTAATTAAATTGCGAAAAACTGAAACACCCAAACAAAAGCAAGCCAGGCGGAGCAGTGTCAGTCTCGCCAGCATCCCCATAGCACTTCTATTATTTCATCTCATAGAAACCATCAAACAGAAAAACTTTAGTTTCAATCAATATTTTCTACCACATGACATCCTAATAATCAAGTTTAAATAGAGTTTCTCTGACATTTTCTATCACTTGCTTGTTTCAGCTCACATGAAGACGAAATGAAAAAATTAACAGGAAAGAAAAACCACCAATTCATCTGTTGTAGTTCGAACAGGCTGCAGCATTAACCTGGAAACCCCAGACTTTCCACCAGTCCCCTAGAACTGAAGTTGAAGCTGAAGCTGAAGCTACTCAAATGAGTGGTTGTCATGTTCTCTGCCATATTTTTCTGTCATGTCTTCAGTCTTGTCTTCTGTCTTGTCTTTTTTTGTCTTTTTTTCACAGTCACTGTTTAGTTCTATCATGGTTTAGTTGTGTTTTTGTTGTATCTTAAGTTCTTGTTTTTTTCATAGTCATGGTTTGGTTTTTCAGTTTCCTGTTTTATTTTGTTAAGTTCCTTGATTTCTGGTTTGTCATGTCTGTGTGTGCCTTTTGATTGGTTAATTGGTTTCACCTTGTCTTGTCACCTGATTTGTTTCACCTGTGTCTCGTCATCCCTCTGTTCCTCATGTGTATTTATAGCCCTGCCTTCCCTTTGTTCCTTGTCGCGTCATACTTGTTACTTCATGTTACTGCATGTAGACCATGCTTCGTGTTACCATGCCATATTGTTTTTCCATGCTACGTCATAGTTTTGAGATTGTTTTTTTGGTTTTGGATTCCCTGCCAGGTCAGCAGCGACTTAAGTTTTTTTTTGTTAATAAAAGTGATCCTTTCGCCTACTCCTGCCTCAGCCTCTTTTGGGTCCTGCATCTGGGTCCAAAATCCCATTCCCCACTACCCTCGTTGTGACAGTGGTGAAACGTCTTCTCAAAAAAATCTACAAGTCCAGTTGCCTATTTTGAACCTTTCTGGATAGGATTCAGAGAGGCACACCAGGCTGGTCTGAATATAATACATCTGATAGAATTTAATATCTTCATGACTCTGTTACTCACTGAGTTCTACAGGGTTCTGTGATATAGATAATTTTATGCTGCATAAATTGATTTTTAACATGCTTTATTTTTCTGTGCAGACTGATTTAAAGTACACAGTTGGTAAAAGTTTGTTTATAATAATAATAATAATAATAATAAATTTTATTTATAGGTGCCTTTCATGACACTCAAGGTCACCGTAAAAAATTGTTAAAATAAACACAGTTCAAATACACAAAATAACACAATGAAAGTACACACAAGCATAATATAGAACATATAGTTACATACAAATTACAGATAGCATGGGAGATAGAAGTGAGACTATGGAATGGAGTAGGCCTGTCTGAATAAATAAGTTTAGAGCTGAGATTTGAAGGTGGTGACTGAGTCTGAATTTAAGTGTTCAGGGAGGGTGTTCCAGAGGCAGGAGGCTGAGTGGGAGAAGGCTCTAAACCCCATGGTGGTCACAGAGCAGGTGAGATGGTGAGTTGTTGTGATGAAGATGGCCTAAGAGTGCGGGAAGGAATGTTTATTTGGAGCAGGTTAGTGAGGTACTGAGGGGCGAGGTTGTTTAATGCCTTGAAGGTGAGAAGTAGGATTTTGTAGATGATACATAATTTGATAGGAAGCCAGTGGAGTTGCTGCAGGACCGGTATGTGACTTATGGAGGAGGTTCTAGTGATGATGCGTGCGGAGTAGTTTTGAACCAATTGTAGCTTATGAATGGATTTGTCAGGTAAACCAAATAAGAGGGAGTTGCAATAGTCTAGACGGGATGTGACCAGGCTATGGACGAGGGTGGAAGAGATGTTGCGTAGGTGAAAATAGGCTGAACAGGTGATGGTGTTAATATGGGAATGGAAAGAAAGTGTGGAGTCAAGGATGACACCCAGACTCTAAACCTGGGGAGAGGGGGAGACTGGGGAATTGTCAATTTGAATAGATAAGATAAGTTATTTATATTGGATAGGGTGTTTTTGGTGCCAATGAGAAGAATTTCAGTTTTACTACTGTTGAGTTTGAGGAAGTTGTTGGAGAACCAGGTTCTGATTTCCTGAATACAGTCAGAAAGGTAAGTGGGTGGAAAGGAGGAGCTGGGTTTGGTGGACAAGTAGAGCTGGGTGTCATCTGCGTAACAGTGAAAATTAATATTATACCTATGAAATATCTGGCCATGGGGGAGGAGGTAGATGATGAACAGAAGAGGACCAAGAACAGAGCCTTGTGGAACACCAGAGGAGAGGGGGGATGGGTGGGATGTAAATGTTTTTAGTTGAATGAATTGAGTGCGGCCAGAGAGATACGACATGAACCAGCTGAGAGGTGTGTCAGAGATACCGATGGAGGCTAGTCTATGAATGAGAATGGAATGGGAAATAGTGTCAAATGCTGCAGTTAGATCCAGAAGAATGAGGATTGAACGGAGTCCTGAATCAGCAGCCATAAGGAGGTCATTGGTGATTTTTAACAAAGCTGTTTCTGTGTAGAGGGCGAAAACCAGATTGAAATTGTTCATATAGGTTATTGTTGGAGAGGTGGGCATGGATCTTGGATGCAACTGTTTTTTCAAGAACTTTAGATAGAAAGGGCAGATTGGAGATAGGGCGGAGGTTATTGAAATTGTTGGGGTCTGCACCAGGTTTCTTAAGTATAGGGGTGACTGAAGCTGATTTAAGAGATGAAGGAACAAGTCCAGAGGTGAGAGAGGAATGAACAAAGGCAGTTATAAGAGGGATGAGAGAGTTGATGGAGGCTTTAACAAGACCAGTTGGCAGGGGGTCGAGCTGGCAGGTGGATGGCTTAGCTTTCCTGATGAGGTCAGATATGTCGGCAAATGAGGGTAGTCTGAAATTAGAAAATGTAGAGATAGAAGTTTGGGTGGGTGGGAGGGGTGAGATGGGTGAGCTGTGAGTTAGCTGTCGGTGAATAGTGTCAATCTTTGTGTTCAAGGATTCCATAATGGCATTGCAGTAATCAGTTGAGTAGAAGTGAGGAGGAAGAGAGTCCGGGGGTTGTAGAGTTTTGTTAACCAGAGAAAAGAGAGCCTTTGTGTTTCCATCACTTGAAATGATTTGATTTGCAAAATAAAGTGATTTGGCAGTAGAGAGCATGGCCTTGTAGTGGAGAATGTGGTTATGGAACATGTCCTGATGTATGGTGAGGCCAGATTTCCTGTAGAGGTGTTCCAGTTGACGTCCTTTAGCCTTAAGCTGTCGGAGTTCGGGTTTGAACCAGGGTGCAGAGTGGGTGAAGGTGACAGTCCGTGTTTTCAGTGGAGCCAGGGAGTCGAGGAAATTATGAAGTCCTTAATATTACAGAATGATATGATGCGAGGTAGTTTAGATTTAAATAGTGCAAGGTTAACATTAAATTATATAAGCTGATGGTCAGAGATGGGGAGGTCGATTGCGGAACGGTTAAAAGGAGCAATACCAGAACAGCAGATCAGGTCCAGAATGTGTCCTTTTGAGTGGGTAGGAAAGTCAATAAACTGCTGTAATCCAAAACTGTCCAGGCAGGATGTGAATGTTTTTGTGAGAGAGTTATTCACATTGTCAAGATGTATATTGAAATCACCAAGTAGAATTATGTTAGGGCTAAATGAGGATATGTGAGAGAAGAAGGTAGAGAATTCACTGATGAAATCAGTGTTGGGCTTAGGTGGACGGTAAACAGTGACTATTATAGTAGGAGATGGTCCATTTAGTTTTATGACTAGAGATTCAAATGACTGGTGGGCTGGGATAGAGACAGACGATACTTTCCATTTCTTGCGGTGAATCACTGCGATAGGGAATGCATTACACGAAGACGGCCTAGAGGGGGAGCTAGTGAGATCAGTAGTAGCTGCTGATTTCACACAGAGAGGAGAGCGAGGAAGAGAAGCCACGAAAGAACATAGGATGGGTATCCAAAAAAGTTTTCAAAAAAGGCAACTGGACATGCAGATTTTTGGAGAAGACGTTTCACCACTCATCCAAGTAGCTTCTTCAGTTCTGAGGGACTGGTGGGAAGTCTGAGGTTTAAATAGGAACTCCTCCTGAGAAACATTGCTTGCTACACCTGAAGGACAAAGGACACTCTTTTGAGGATAACAACGTCCGAATCTTAGCCAGAGAAGGCCGATGGTTTGAAAGAGGAGTAAAGGAAGCATCTATGTTAGACGGGAAAAACCTTCACTGAACAGAGGAGGTGGACTGAGATTTAATCTGCCATCTATTTATAATACAGTTTGAACTTCTGTCCCCAAGAAGTTTCAGTCTCATTCACACCTTGACACTGGAGCCTCAGACGGACAAGAGTCATAGAGAACCATTCATAGGGAAGAGGACAGGGACAAAACAGTCCCCCTCTACAACAGGTAAGTACCCAGTCGTTAATGGAAATTAGCTGCAGCAGTTTCTGGTTATTAGCATAACAAGCAATGTTTCTCAGGAGGAGTTCCTATTTAAACCTCAGACTTCCCACCAGTCCCTCAGAACTAAAGAAGCTACTTGGATGAGTGGTGAAACGTCTTCTCCAAAAATCTGCATGTCCAGTTGCCTTTTTTGAAAACTTTTTTGGATACCCATCCTATGTTCTTTCGTGGCTTCTCTTCCTCGCTCTCCTCTCTGTGTGAAATCAGCAGCTACTACTGATCTCACTAGCTCCCCCTCTAGGCCGTCTTCGTGTAATGCATTCCCTATCGCAGTGATTCACCGCAAGAAATGGAAAGTATCGTCTGTCCAGTTGCCTTTTTTGAAAACTTTTTTGGATTACCATGACCTGGATGACTGAGAACCTTCACAGACATAGGATGGGTAGTTTGAACATCCTTCCGCAAGAGGGCGTCAGTACTAAGTAAAGGTGCTCGACTGCATTGGGTGGGCAGGGGTGGAGGCGCTGAGAGGCCAGGTGATGATAATGATGATCGTGGTCACACTGATATAATACGGCATGCTGTATGTTAGCTGCAAACAAGCGGCTCAGGGCCGCGGCCCGACGTGGGAATAGGGCCGGAAATGAAAATGTATTTTCCGCTGCGGCTGGAAAATGTGTTGGACGTGGACAGCATGCAAGCTTTAGGCGGATGGGGGCAGTTGAGGAGTTTTCCACCATGCATAGCCCTAAAACGCACTTTTTTGAAACCGGGTCCCAGGGTGGAAAAATTTGTAAACGCACTTCTTGTGGATCGGTGTGGACAGTGGAAACCTGAGATTTTTGAAAACGATGATGTCATCGCCACGCCCCTGGAGCAGCCTTCCACCTCTTATATCCCGTGAGACGTCTCCTAACAACATCAACAACAATGGTGGACTACATGCTCGTGTTCCTGCTGGAGAAGATATTGAGCCTATTATGGTTACTAGGGCTAAATATCATTTCTCCTTGAGTTTGGTTTCTTCTAAAGCCAATTTGTAAACAGCGCTCAAGCTTTATGGCATGCTCCACCTCTTCCTCTCAGTTTTTGGTGAATTTCTGAAACTGAAACAGCGCCACCTATAGGCCTGGAATATGAAGTAGTGTTTTGAGACGGCTGAGACGGATCCGTCTGGACGCAGATATTCTTGAAACAATGCCAGGGAAGATGAAGGGGGAAAAGATCATTTTCGTACGTGTGGACGAGGCCTTATACGGTAACCTAGGGGCGTGACCGGGCAAGCCGGTGAGTCGTAAAGAATTATCCACGTACCCTGACATGCAGGGGAGGTCATTCCCCTTACATATGGAATATGTAACGTGGAGAGATAGTCTTGAGATGATAGAGAACATTGTTTAGTCCATGTCTGTCTGTATATAGGATTAGAAAGATTCTGTCAAACTGTCAGGTGTTCTAGTTCAATAAACACTATTTTGACCAGATTGTTAGACTTTTTCACAACCACATATTGTAGCATCACGAAGTAAAAGGTTTGGAAGAAAAGGAGTAACATAGAAACCTGAAACACTGACAGGAGAAGAGCTCCAGGGAAGTTTTTCCTTTTCTGTGTCATTCTGTGCTGTCCGTGCCAAATAAATTAAAATAAGATTTAAAAAATAAAAGCACAGATCTTCATCAAACTAAGAATTGTAAAGACTTAAAATAAGTAAAATGTAGGCAGTGTGACATAGGCTAGTTAAAATGAACTTAAAGCTATGTGTCAACTTGTGTGAGTCTGTTCAACCTATTGTTCTGTATATTTATGGATACTGCTTGGAGAAATGGTGACACATGAGAACGTGCTTCCAAATATTTGTCAAACATTCTTGAAAAAGTTTTAAACAGGCTAGCTAACTCCATTTACCAAACAAGTTTAGGAATAGCTAATGCTAGCGGAGCACGCAGTCAACCATCCATTAATGACAAAACACAATTTTGATTAATCTTTAGAACTAATGTCTGAGATGAAAATCCATACCTCTATATTTGGCTTTCTTCTCCTCCTCTTCTTTTCTCCGTTTTCACCCCTGTGCACCAGACAATTTGGTCCTTTTCATTTTGAGAATTCTACAAAACCATAACGTCGGCATCGCATCGTCGTCACCCCCGCCCCCCACACATATAATATTCCCCCCCCCCCTCCACATGTAATATTTTCATTTCAACTTATAGATTGGGGCATGTGTATTTGTTGTAATGAGGTAATAAGGGTTTTATTTCGCCAGGGTTTTATTCCATTTTATTTCGTTAATCAATGTTGTTAAGTGAAAGATGTATGCTTAAGGGTACCACAAGAGGGCGCCCCCCACCAATTTGGTGCCCTCGGCACGCGCCTAGGTGGCCTGTGGGAAGGGCCAGCCCTGGCTGTGCATAAAGCCTAAACACATAAAGACGTAAGTGATAGATTCTGTTTTACTACTTTTAATAACTCAGCTTCTGTCTTGTTGCCTGGAGGCCTCTCTGTTCCTGATCATGGTCATGTCTGCATTTTAGATTAGATTAGATCCAATTTTATTGTCAATGGGACTGGACACCCTTGGCAATCATCTGCTGTGATGTCCCTGCAGTCAGCATCCATGGCTTCAAGGAGGAACATCTGGTCATGTAACTCCTCTATGGGGTTGAGGAAAGGTGAATAGGGTGGAAGGAAGAGACGTACCAGTCTTGGGTGGACTTCAAACCATGTTGTTATTGCCTGCGAATGAAGGAAAGCCACATTGTCTAAGGTGATTACAAAGGTCCTCACGTTTTCACCCTCCTGATCCTGCTCTGGAACCAGGCACTGGTGGAGATCATCGAGAAAGGCAAGGAGGCGCTCGGTATTGTAGGGTCAACCTGACATCTGTGAAGGAGCAAGCCTGCATTTGCAATTGCTGCACACATGGTAACGTTTGCCCCTCTCTGTCCTGTCTCTCGTCCGACGACAGCTGGGATAACAGCCCCCCTGCAACCCTCCGGACGACAAGTGGTTACAGAAGATGAATGAGTGAATGAGTGAATGAATGAATGAATGAATGAATGAATGAATGAATGAATGAATAAAGCATAATGTGTAACACCATCACACCATTGTGTGTTACATATTTTTAGCCAACTTCATTATAAGTCATGAGAGAGAGACTGCACTCACTTTCACTTTCAGGTTTGCAGGCGAGGCTTTCCGGGAAATGGTCTGATTATTGTAAAGCCATTAAATCTGTGTGTGTGTGTGTTCTATATAAATAGATGCTACCAGAGTAAAGTGAAGCAGATCTCCTTCCTCTTCCTTCATGATCAGAGTCAAACTGAGCAGGTAAGAGTCTGAACATCCTGATCTGTTCATATCTTTATTCCATGTGTGTTATATGGAACAGACTCTGTAAATGTTGTCAGTGGATCTGCAGCAGCTTTACTGTCCAACAAATCAGTGTCAGTAACTAAAGTCCACATTAGAGCAGACTGGGAATGAAACTAGAGACAATGAATTCAGCTGGATGTAAATTCTACTGTCTGTCAACATGATTCCTGCGTTTTGTTGTTAACACAGAAGACATCAGTGGACGTCACACTGGACCCTTCACTGCCACACTAATGTGTCCATCTGTAGAAGACATAAAGACATAAAGACGTAAGTGATAGATTCTGTTTTCCTACTTTTCATAACTCAGCTTGTGTCTTGTTTCCTGGAGGCCTCTCTGTTCCTGATCATGGTCATGTCTGCATGAGAAGTATTGTGGGGGGGCTGGATCCACCCTTGGCAGTCATCAGCTGTGATGTAACTGCAGCCAGCATCCATGGCTTCAAGGAGGGACATCTGGTCATGTAACTCCTCTATGGGGTTGAGGAAAGGTGAATAGGGTGGAAGGAAGAGACGTACCAGTCTTGGGTGGACTTCAAACCATGTTGTTATTGCCTGCGAATGAAGGAAAGCCACATTGTCTCAGGTGATTACAAAGGTCCTCATGTTTTCACCCTCCTGATCCTGCTCTGGAAACAGGCACTGGTGGAGATCATCGAGAAAGGCAAGGAGGCGCTTGGTATTGTAGGGTCAACCTGACATCTGTGGAGGTGTGAGTGAATTGGTGTGTAGGGGTCAGCAGAGGGAAGTGGGGGGCAAGGGTCAGTGGGGGTTCAAGTTCAATAAGATCATATGATGGAACTGTGGTTATGATAATGTGTATTTGGTCTGGGGAAAAAGCTATTCCTCAGTCTGCTGCTCTGAAGCACCTGCCTGAGGGCAGGAGGGAAAATAGTCCATGTGCTGGGTGGGAGGAGTCCTTCAGACCCGGACAGGGCTCCTTCTGGACGTCCTCAATGGCAGGGAGTGGAGATCCTGTGATGCGCTGGCCAGTTTTCAGTTTGCCTTGTGGCACACCGGTGTTGAGTGTGACAGTGGTGGAGCAGGTGGAGCCTTACTTCACGTGCTGTGGTCTGTTTGTCAGAAAGTCCATGATCTAGCTGCAAATTGAGGTGTTGGTGCCTAGGGCTCTAAGTTTCGTGATTAACTTGGAGGGGATGACAGTGCTGAATGCTGAGCTGAAGTCAGCAAACAGCAATCGTGCTGTTGGGCCTACAGGGCCTGAGTGAGGCCTGTTGTACCTCATAAAGGCAGCCATGCCAGAGGGGCCAAATGAGAACAATGGGAGTCCTAAAGGGACTCCGTTTCCCATCATGCCTAGCGGTTTCACGGCCAGGTACAATATCCGGTGGAGTCAAACCACTGACTCTGATTGGCTAAGTGCCCTCAGGACTCCCGCAGGGTTTGATGACGTCAAATTGGATATATATACCGCCGCAGACTCTGAACACATTGCTTCCCGTTGTAACTTCGTTACCTTGGAGGTATCCCCGTACGTACGCCTGACCACACTATCTTCACCTCGCTGGACGAGACTAGATTCCTGTGCTCATCTACGCTCACCCCGAGCTACTTTTCCGGAATTCCGAGGACGCCGCCACTGCGATCCCTCGCATACCTGCAGAAGGAAGAATAAATGTCTTCAGCCAGTCGACTCCGCTGAGTTCCCCCGCGCTGCCGCCGAGGACCAGCTGCCGTTCGTCCGCCGTCGACGAGCACAACGGACCCGTCGTTTCCGAGCTGCACGGAGCGGGATTATAACGACGTCACGGACACACGCTATCCGCTCTCCGATCACCTACCAAGTAAGAGGTTAACGTCTGGGCAGAGTTAGGATATTTTATTTTTGTTTCTTTTATGCATTTCGTGTAATCCTTATTTGTTGCATGATTACGGACCATAAGGTCGTAATCAGTACGTGTTAATTGTAGTCGCGCTCCGTGCGCTTTGTGTGAGCCGATATGCTCCTTAGTTCTCGTGTGCGAAAGGGGTGATCGCTTCGTATCTGTCCGTGTCTCTCCATTCCGGACAGATAAAAGACGATCACCGTGATCCTCACGAGAGCAGTTTGGTAATCTTTGTTCTCTCTCCTCCCTTGGAGCTTTCCCCTAACCACACACACACCCATATACACACCCATATACACGTGGGTACTCCCGGTGGTAAATAGTCAGATAGAGGTAGATCACCCAGCGGTAGAGCCTCCCTCTCATTCTGCACTATAACTGTGTGAGTTACCGCTGATCAGCACGCGATCAGCCATTTTTGAATTGTCCGCCATTCTCCCGGGGCAAGGAGGGTTAGTGACGTAAACCCACTCGTGGGCGGAGTCAGCCATCTTGCCTTTCCCTCTCTCCTCCTCCTTCCCTTACATCATCACGCTCAGTCCCTTTTCCCCGTCCTCATTTACACACACACACACATTCAGTGATTCGGTATTGTTAACATTAACATTATTGTAATAAACTGATTTGTATTTAAAGTCAAGCTATTTGTGGTGGTTATTGTGTATTCATATTGTGTCAAGCTGGTTGAGAGAGTCTGTGCTCGGATCTACAACTTCAAATCTGATTTGAGACTGAAACCTATTTGGTTAATGTTCCCTGTATACAGGGTGGTGCCCCGTAATATTAATTTCGATTAATAAAACTATTCTTATAATTGATAATTATTATTAATAATTATCAATTACTCAATCTTAACCAAATTCGCATCACTAAAGCCCAACAGTGCATAGATGATAATGATTACATCCAGTCATGGTCACACCCTCATGCTGGTGTAGGCATCATGACTGTCTCTCTCAGACACTTCAGATGCAGTTCAGTCTGTTGTACATTATTTCTTCATCAGGATCAGGGAGTAAAAGGGTCTTGGAGACAGAGAGAAATCTGATTCCAGTAACATCTCACCTGATGAAGACCATGGAGAGACTGATCCTGAACCACCTCCGACCCCTTGTGAGCCCAAAGCTGGACCCCCTGCAGTTTGCCTACAAACCGAGTATTTGGGTGGATGACGCTGTCATCTACTTGCTGCTTGTTGCACCTTGAGGAGCCCAGAGGTACTGTGAGAGTCATGTTCTTTGACTTCTCCAGTGCCTTTAACACAATACCACCGTCGCTGCTCAAGGGGAAACTAGAGGGAGCAGGGGTAAACAGCCAGCTGACTGCATGGACCATCGACTACCTCACCAACAGACCTCAGTATGTGAGGCTTCATGGCTGTGTGTCTGATGAGGTGCTCTGCAGCACAGGAGCTCCACAAGGAACAGTACTCTCTCCATTCCTCTTCTCCATCTACACCTCAGACTTCCGCTACAACACGGACAGCTGCCACATCCAGAAGTTCTCGGACGATACAGCCATCGTTGGACGGGTAACGAACGGGAACGACCTGGAATACAGGAAGGTGGTCGAGGACTTTGTCGACTGGTGTGAACGCAGTCACCTTCACATCAACGGCACCAAGACAAAGGAGATGGTGATAAACTTCCAGAGGAGGGCAGCACACACAACACCAGTGAACATCCAGGGTTTGGATATCGACATCGTGGATGGATATAAATACCTGGGTGTTCACCTGAACAATAAACTGGAATGGTCAGACAACACCAGTGTCCTCTACAAGAAGGGACAAAGTCTCTTCCAGCTGCTGAGGACACTGAGGTCCTTTGGAGTGTGTAGGACGCTGCTCAGGACATTTTACGACACTGTGGTTGCATCAGCAACCTTTTACGCTGTGGTTTGCTGGTGTAGTGGAGTCACAGAGAGGGACAAGAACAGACTGGGCAAACTGATCAAGAGGGCCAGCTCCATCCTGGGCTGTCCTCTGGATTCAGTGGAGCAGGTGGGGGTAAGGAGGATGCTGGCTAAACTGTCCAATATCAGGAACAACCCCTCTCATCCCCTGTATGAGACAGTTGGGACTTTGGGAAGCTCTTTCAGCCAAAGACTGCTGCATCCACAGTGCAGGAAGGAACGCTTCTGGAGGTCTTTTGTCCCCTCAGCAGTCAGACTATTTAACATCAGCATTTCGTAACTCTTCTGCTGCTGCTGGGCTTCTTCTCATTGATTTATGCACAGTGTTCAGTGTGTATATATATATATATATATACACTAGAGATCAAAATTAGAGAACAATTTATGAACACTTGAGTTTTTACAAAATAATGTAATCCTCATTGTTCAACATTTAAAGTACTATTTGTTGTGACAATGCCATGCTACTAGAATAGTGTTTTACAACAAAACATAGACCATTAACAAAAACAACTTTATTTTGTAGAAAACCTGATGATCAAAATTAAAGAACAGCAATGCCTGATGGACAAAGAAACGTTATAACATAATTTTCTTGAGGATGTGACAATCAAACATTAGTAGGAAGTGTACAGGCCTTTGCTTTGAATGACTTCAGCACATCTGCGGCCACAGGACATAACCAGTCTCTTACACTGCTCTGGTGTGATTTTGGTCCACTCTTCTTCCAGTCTCTTCCACAGTTCAGTGACAGTAGTGGGTTTCTTGGCCATAACTTTGTCCCCAAGGATTTTCCAGAGGTTTTCTATAGGGTTTAGATCAGGACTCTGGGCTGGCCATTTCATTATTTCAATGTTTTCACTTTCAAGGAACTGCTTTACTTGTTTTGCAGTGTGACAGGGAGCATTGTCGTGCATGAACACTGCTGGCTGATTGGGTGATGAATGCAGGCAAGGAATCATATGTTGTAGAAGAAGGTTCTTATACACATTAGCATTCACTCTGCCATGTAGCTGTATTAGAGGCCCAACTCCAGTTGCAGAAAACATTCCCCATACCATAACACTTCCTCCTCCACCTTTCACTGACTTTTTTACACACTTTCGGTTCAGTTTTTCCCCAGTTTGACGACGAACATAATGTTTTCCATCGGATCCAAACAAATTAAACTTGCTTTCATCACTGAAGTGAACTTTGGACCAGTTTTCCTCTGTCCACACAACATGTTCCTCAGCTAAGGTTAGTCTAGCCTTTTGATTCTTTCTGCTAATGAGAGGTTTGGTCACTGCAGAGTGGGCTTTCATTCCAAATGCTCTTAAACGTCGAGACAGTGTGACGAGACACAGTCTTACCCTGTTCAGCACTGAACTGACGAGCAATTCCAGCTGCTGTGTTGAACCGATTGTCCATTGAGGTTCTCCGTATTATCCTGTCCTCTCTTTCAGTTGTCTTTCGTGGACGGCCGGCCTTCTTGGTGGACTTGAATGAATTTGTGGCTTTGTAGAAATGTAATATTCTGGATATCACAGATTTGGAACGACCAAGTTCTCTCCCTATTGCTGATAAGGTCATCCCTTTGACCTTCATCTGGACAACCTGCTGCCGGAGGGTTTCAGTGACTTTAGAACGGCTTGCCATCTTGTGAAGTTAGTGAAAATTGGAAGTTAGGTTGCCAGTTAAATAGGGGTTATCAGATGATTAAGGAAATTGGCACCTACTGTCAGACTAACACCAGTTACTGGGAGGTTTCTGAAAGTGTTCTCTAATTTTGATCAGTGTCCTTTTTAGAATATCTGATTAAAGTTTTTCATACTGTGCTACAGAATGTATGTAACTTGTGAAATATGCTTAAAACACTGCCCTTTTATTTGTGTTTGGATAATTTTATGAGGACAGTGGAGTGAAGTTGAATTTTAGGAAATTATGGGTTGTTCTCTAATTTTGATCTCTACTGTGTATGTATGTATGTATATATATATATATATATGTATAATATATACTAGAAATCAAAATTAGAGAACAATTTATGAACACTTGAGTTTTTCCAAAATAATGTAATCCTCATTGTTCAACATTTAAAGTACTATTTGTTGTGGCAATGCCATGCTACTAGAATAGTGTTTTACAACCAAACATAGACCATTAACAAAAACAACTTTATTTTGTAGAAAACGTGATGATCAAAATTAAAGAACAGCAATGCCTGATGGACAAAGAAACATTATAACATAATTTTCTGGAGGATATGACAATCAGAAATTAGTAGGAAGTGTACAGGCCTTTGCTTTG
>SRSE01000366.1:240000-442500 GCA_005024645.1 Planiliza haematocheilus | reverse complement strand
ATAGTTGTTTAGAATTAGCGACAA
The DNA here is from genome assembly GCA_005024645.1 of Planiliza haematocheilus. Lineage (NCBI taxonomy): Eukaryota > Metazoa > Chordata > Actinopteri > Mugiliformes > Mugilidae > Planiliza > Planiliza haematocheilus. The sequence continues at coordinate 442,476 of SRSE01000366.1, read as the reverse complement.
GAAAACTGGAGGAAATGCTGCCGTAATAGTCTGCAGCTGCAGTCGCAAGTACTTAAAGGCTATGGAGTTAGCAGCCAGTTTAAGCTTACTTTAGCGTCAGTATTATTGCTGAACGCTCCATAGAAGTCCATAGACATAGGGTATCGTTTGAATTTGAACGATTCCGATTCCGATTCCTTGTTTTCAGTGGTGTAGTGGTCCCTGGAGAAGTGGGTATACTCACAATTTTCCCTTTTTTTTTAAAAGTACCGATAGTCCAGAAACAGTGACATGTAAGACTATATTAAGTTTACCCAAAAATCTGTTATTTCTACATGCTCACTATTATAAAATGATCATGACTTGATTAGGAGTAGTTTGTAGTTACTACTGCTCACACAAACAGCCTGGATGAATGCAAAATGTATTTATCATGAGGCAAACATGGTGTTTTGGTTATTTTTTGAACATTTATTTAAATAAAATACTTCCTTACATCCTTGTTCATATTTCTTCTTAAATAAAACACACAAATCATTCTCTTCCAAACATAAAAACCAATCAGATAAATTTAAAAGTGCACTGTCATAAAACTGAAAAAAATATTTGGTTTTCAATAGCTGAACACTATTTTAGCATACTTCATTAGATATGTGTTCCAAATTGGAAACCACTTTAAAACTTACCTCAGGATATGTCCTCCATCAACTCGGCACACCTCCGCCTGTTGTTTGGTCACTCTGCCGCTGCCGTTATCGTTAAGTGCACCTGAGGCTTTTTTTTTTTTTCACTGGCACCTGAACCGTTAGCGGGTTTGCTCGGCATGACCCGCCCTACTCTGCCTCTGATTGGCTCATCAGTCCTCATGTCTAAAGTTAGCCAATCTAATCAGTGAAGGCAGCGAGTACCAGCCAATTAGAGGCAGAGGAGGGTGGGTCATGGCTTCACCATACTTGAGGAAGAAATTGTCAATCTGGCTCACAGATATTACTGATTGGTGCGCATCAGGGGGGATTTAGAAGTGGGTATACGCAATGCTGACTGAATAATAAGTAGGTATACGCCGTATACCGGCGTACCCCCTCGACTACACCACTGCTTGTTTTGATTCCTGTTCCTAACGATTCTCGATTCCGATTCTTTTAAGAGGCAGGGTCAAAAAAAAGTTTAGGATATTTTAAATGAGCTAGCTAGCCAACGGTCTTTCTGAGGAAAATAGTCTGACCTTCTCCATCAATTTTTATTCGATTAACTTTTTCCTTTTTATGAGCCTACTATGAATTTCTCACAGGGCTGTTTTCAACTACAATATAAATATCAAATCTATGAACTGAAATATTATAATTTATGAAAATATTTTCACAGGGGTACACTTCCCTTGCAAGCTTTATTTTTGAAAATCTCATGAAAACACATTTGCACATGAGTGTATGATGCTGCAGGCACTTAACCATGTTACTGTGCTCATGTACTGCATCTTCTTGCCGCTATGGTGAACGGAGTAGACTCAGCACATCTCTGAGTCGTGGAGTCATCAGCCTGGCTAACGTTCACAATCTCAGGTCGTAAATTGTCTATGAAAAAAATATGTGGGCTAATTTGTAAGCTGCCTCAATGTTGGCGCAAGACATATTATTTAATGTATATGTATTGTTTCGGACTGCAGTGTAGTCACTGCGGTGCCAGGCTCAGGGTCGAAGCCAGAGGAGGAGGAAGAGGCAGCGGAGGACGGCCGGCGCAGCGCACCAAAGACGGGGCACAAATTTATTTGTACTCCATGAACTCCGTGCACCCTCCTATGCACGAAACAATCTTATTGCAGATGTTGCATTTTGCCGAGACATTTTGTTTAGATAAGTGAAGCCACACTTTGGACCTCCGACGCACGTTATTCATGTTCAAATAGACGTTCGGTTAAGCCAACACTTCCGGTGGACACTTCTTCGTTGGTGTTCAGCGGTTTCTTCTTCCGGCCGGCAGACTGGGAATCGAAACTAGCAATCGAAAATTAAACTTTTAAACGATTCTGGGAAAATCACAAAGCTAGTCCCGGTTCCAATCGATTCTCGAATCTCGATACCCAACCCTAGTTATAATGTCCGCCCCCCCAAATGGTAAACCTTGAAGATCCAGACTCCAGATTCCAGCGTTGCACTCCTGTCCGTCTGTCGTGGACTTGTCTCTCTACTTGTCACGTAACGTGAACGTTACGTTACGCGCACATTCAGTTCAAATTCACATTTGAACAACACTTGTAAACAGTGATGAAATACTAACAAATATGTTTTGTTTATGTCAACTTTACATTAAAAGTGACATAACTTACTGAATGACACTTAATGACAGCTGTCATAAGTATTCATCAATGTTTATGACAGGTGTAATGTCATGATTATGACAGTCTTATGAATACGTACTCAAGTAAAGTGTTACCATCTACTACACATCGTCTCTTATGTCGTAGTTTCACTGTGAATTAACAGAAGAGTCAGAGTATCACTGCTTGTATGTACGATACATCCATCAGTTTATAGACATGACAGGCCCAGGCTACTTTACAGAATTAATGGCCAGGGCTCGTATTCCTAAAGATTCCTAGAATCCTTTCAGAGAACTTTAACTTAGCCTAAACATTCCTCACTAGAAGTCTTATATTAGGAGTCATTCCACAACATTCCCAGAGAACTCTGATCAAGGAATGGACAGAAACTCTGACCTTTGTGAGGAGGTGTGGTTGACCCCGTTGATTGGTTGATCCTAAAAGCTAGATGAATACACTGTTGGTGATAATGGGTCTAGAATGGAGCGTCACATCAATAGAATTAATCATAGAATCTAATCTCTATTAAAACTGTAGAATTATGAAAATTTGACATAAAATAAATAAATAGTACCTCTACTTTAAAATGATCCTGTGTCAACATGTGTGATTAAACTCAGGCCCACTACCACAGTGTTCACATGCTGATAGTTCTATCTATCTACTTTCATTCATTTACCATGCTGCTCATGTTTCATCATCTGCTATTAACAAGGGTAAAATGTCTCAGCTTTCATCAGTTTCTGTGATTGCTAACAGGTCTAGAAGTAGCAGTGATGGTTGGTGTTCAAATATTCCACAAACTAAACAGAGAAGAAGCAGGAAACCCAACTGGACAGAGGAACAGTGTTTGTTCTGGATCAACTGGTCAATGAGAATAAAAGTGTTTAAGACATAGATTTGTCTTCAGTGTCACACTACAAGACAAGAAGCATGCATGAGGAAATATAACACAACAGATAAATGACTGTGGGGGGTCTTTGAGGGGAGGGGCCTCTGGGGATCATCCCACAGATACTTGATCAGTTTGGGATCTAGTGAATGTGGAGGCCAGGTCAACACCTTGTGCTGTTCTTCTTCCTAAAGTGTTTTTGTGGCTGCATCCTGCTGGGGATGGCTGCTGCCATCAAGGAGTGTCAGACATAAATTGTTCAAATATAAAGAAAAGTCATTTATTTACAAGAATGAAACTAATTAACAGTGAGTGGATGGTAACTTCAGGGTGGAGTGAGGTCAAAATAACAGACAAAACAAGATAACATGATGGCGGCGCGCAATAGTGCAGCGGCTTCTCGTGCTCCTGGGGTCGAGCCCCCTTTTAGTACTTTTTCAGTTGGTTTTAAGACCGACTACAACTGCTTTGCTTGTGTAAACAAGCGTGTAAGGTATAGCCGAACTGAACTTATTAATTTAAGGGATGGTTCGGCCACGAACACAATAACTACAAACAACAACAAAAGTTGAAAAACAGCGGCGCTGGGACTCAGGACCTTGCTGGGCAGACTGCAGCTCTTGAGGACACCGGACTGGCATAGAAGATCACGCCGGACAGAGGGGAAGAGGAAGCGGTGTACGCGTAAGCAGAAGAGGGGCAAACGGGGCGGACTGCTAGCTAGGCTAAAGGCTAACACTGGGAAACCACCGATCCCGTCCCTGTTCTTGTCCAATGTCCGCTCCCTGGACAACAAGATGGACCTGCTTCGACTGCGGCTGGGGGTTTCTTGAGAGATGAGGAACTGTGCAGTGCTTTGTCTGACGGAAACCTGGCTTAACGACAACATGCCGGACCAAGCCTTCCAGATCGACGGCCGGCTTCTCTTCCGTGCGGACCGTAACCAGCTGTCGGGGAAAGCCCGTGGGGGCGGATTATGCGTCTATGTGAACAAAGGTTGGTGCACGAACTGTACTGTGGTGAACAGCCACTGCTCCGAGGCGATAGAGCATATGACTGTGAAATGCCGGCCACACTATCTGCCACGTGAGTTTACGGTGGTGTTTATTATGGCTGTTTACATCCACTGGGTGCTAATGCTAACGATGCGCTAAAGGAGCCAACAAAAAAGAGACGCATACAGAGCCGCCCCCCACCCCCACCTCGGCTTCTCCGACCACATCTCCATCATGCTGGTCCCGGTCTACCTTCCCCTGCTCAGACGCCAGACACCAACACAGAGGACCATCACCGTGTGGCCTAGTGATGCTGTCCCTGTACTGCAGGACTGTTTCCAGCGCACAGACTGGCAGATCTTCAGAGAGGCAGCTGTTTGTGGATCTAGAGGACTACACATCTGCTGTCCTCAGCTACATCAACAAGTGTACAGAGGATGTCACCACCACCAGGACAATAACATGCTACCTGAACCAGAAACCCTGGCTGAAGGCAGAGGTCCGCTCTCTGCTGAAAACCAGGGATGCTGCGTTCAGGTCTGGTGACAGTCTGGCACTCAGGGCGGCTAGAAGACAGCTGACTGCAGGAGTGAAGAGGGCCAAGGCTGCATACGCCCAGAGGATCGAGGGACACTTCTCATCCAGCGATCAACGGAGCATAAAGTGCATCACAGACTATAACACCAGAGATGCACAATGCCCCAGGGACCCCTCTCTGCCCAGCGCTCTCAACAGATTCTACGCCCGCTTTGAGGACTCAGACACCCCCCCTCTCAGTACCAGACTCACCCCCCCACCAGGAGAAGAGCCCATCAGCGTGACCCCAGCAGAAGTGAGGAGGACACTCCAGAGGATTAAGCCACGGAAAGCAGCTGGTCCCGACAACATCTCCGGGCGGGTGCTGACGGGCTGTGCACACCAGCTCACAGAGGTGCTGACGGACATCTTCAACACCTCCCTCCAACAGGCAGCGGTCCCCACCTGCCTGAAGACCGCCACCATCATCCCCATCCCAAAAACGTCCACAGTGACAGGCCTGAATGAATCGGCCAGTAGCCCTCACCCTGATAGTCATGAAGTGCTTCGAGAGACTGGTCATGGCTCACATCAAGGACTACATCGACGTCACTGTGGACCCACACCAGTACGCATACAGGAAGAACCGATCCACAGAGGATGCCATTTCTTCTGTGGTCCACAGCCCTCACCCACTTACAGAACAAGAACTCCTATGTTCGCATGCTCTTCGTGGATTTCACATCAGCATTCAACACCATCACACCACAGACCCTGATACAGAAACTGGCAACACTCGGACTGAGCTCCACCCTATGCAACTGGGTCCAGGACTTCCTAACAGACAGGCCGCAGTCTGTGAGGATCCACAATGTCTCCTCCTCCTCCATCACCCTCAGCACCGGCTCCCCCCAGGGCTGTGTGCTGAGCCCCCTCCTGTTCACCCTGCTCACATACGACTGCTCAGCGATTCACCCGAGCTGTCTGATTGTGAAGTTTGCAGACGACACAGCTGTGGTTGGACGCATCGTGAACAACGACGAGTCTGACTACAGGAAGGAGGTGGAACACCTGGAGGGTTGGTGCAGAGAAAACAACCTCTGCATCAACGTGAAGAAGACCAAGGAGATGATCGTGGACTTTAGGAGGAGCAGACACCTCCCCCCTCCCCTGCACATCAGAGGGACAGCGGTGGTCTCCTGCTACAAGTACCTGGGCGTCCTGACGACCTCACCTGGAGCACCAACACTTCCTGCCTGATTAGGAAGGCACACCAGCGCCTCTATTGTCTCAGGAGGCTGAGACGCACCGGACTGGGGAGCTCAGTCCTGACATCTTTCTACAGGTGTGTGGTGGAGAGCGTCCTGTGCTCCTGCATCACTGTGTGGCACGGCAGCTGCTCTGCAGCAGAGAAGAAGGATCTGCAGAGGGTGGTGAAAGCTGCACAGAGGACTATGGGACACAGTCTATCCACCACCACGGACATCTACACCTACAGATGCAGGAAAAGGGCCACCTGCATCAGGAGAGACCCCACCCACCCCGCACACACACTGTTTGTTCCTCTCCCCTCAGGCAGGAGGCTACGGAGCATTAAAAGCAGGACCACCAGACTGAGGAACAGCTTCTTCCCAGAGGCTGTGAGACTGTCAAACGCTGGAGGATCTTCAAAACCAGCAGTTTACTGCTACTACTTAAAGGAAACTAACAGAGCTAATAATCAACAAATGAGGTCAAAGTTCTGGCCGGCTGGGAGATGAGGAATGTCTGCTGCCATCACTGATCCACCATCTTGGCCTCTTATATACACCAGTGGCTCCCTGCTGCAGCCAATCAGGAGCCAGGATCAAGACCTTCCCACCAATCACCTCCTTACCCCTACAATTTTAAATATCCTGATCAAATGTTCACTGATCAATGATCAGCTGACATGAGAGCATGTTCAGGGGACACAGTCAGGGATGAGAACAACATCTGGACTGACAGTCACTATAGGAGAGACTTTAATAGGAGACATTTGAATGAAACAGCTGATCTGCTCTGCTTGATTGTTTGAAGATGAAACAAACTGTAATAACACAGGGCTGTGTACTTTCATATGATGGAACTGTATTTCTGATCATGTGTATTTGTTTCTTATCTTTCTCTACACACAGGTTCAGACCAGAAAAAAAACTCTGCAGTCTCTATGACATCAACACTCATCATGAGGATAGAAGATCTTCTCTGACCATTAACAGTTTGTCTTCTCATTAGAAATAACTACTGGTACTAACTGAGTGGAACTATCATATACTTGTTGGAATTCTTAACTATACCACAATGAAAGCAGGTTTGAAAAAAATAACATCATTATTTTCACGATCAAATGTTGCTGTACAAAGACAGCCAACTGAGACTTATGTTGATTCACAACCAAATGACAGTACGTCAGAGAAACAGGAGGTCAGTAAAAGACTTGCTGATGCTGTTAAAGAAAAAAGCACCCTGATAGAATCTGAGAAAGGGCCTCTCTCTGTTTATAAGATTCCCCTGAAAGAACAACAAACCAATGTAGATGGTTGCAGACGCTTCAGTTTTGGGGAAGACGTCACAAAACAAAGCCGTACCATAATGGTTCTTGGAGCAACTGGTGCTGGGAAGTCAACTCTCATCAATGGGATGATCAATTACATTCTAGATGTTAAATGGGAGGACTCATTTAGGTTTAAGTTAGTTGATGAGGATCAGTCAAGATCACAGGCTCACAGTCAGACCTCTGAAGTCACTGTGTACAACATCAACCACCAGGAGGGGTTTAACATCCCCTACTCTCTGACCATTGTGGACACTCCAGGCTTTGGAGACACCAGAGGAATAGAAAGAGACAGAGAGATCACAGAGCAGATACGTAATCTATTCTCTTCTAAACATGGTGTCAGTGAAATTGATGCAGTGTGTGTTGTAGCTCAGGCTTCTTTAGCACGACTCACACCAACACAGAGATATATCTTTGACTCAGTGCTCTCAATCTTTGGCAAAGATGTGGAAGAAAACATCAGAGTTCTGGTGACATTTGCAGACGGTCAACAGCCTCCAGTTCTAGAGGCAATCAATGCTGCAGGTGTCCCATGTCCTAAAACAAATAAGGGACTGCCACTTCACTTCAAATTCAATAATTCAGCGTTGTTTGCACACAACAGATCTGCAACTGATGATGAATATGGAGGATTTGATCAGATGTTTTGGGACATGGGGACAAAAAGCATGAAGAACTTTTTTTCTGCTTTGAATAAATTAGAAACTAAAAGTTTGACACTGACAAAGGAGGTCCTCAGAGAAAGAAAGCAGCTCCAGATTACAGTTGAACATTTGCAGGTGAATGTTAAAGTTGGTTTAGCCAAGCTTGAGGAAATAAAAGAGACAAATGAAAAACTTAAAGAGTTTGAGAAAGAGATCAACAGAAATGAGAACTTTGAGTTTGAAGTGACTGTCAGGAAGCCTTGTCAAGAGGACATTTCTGGTTCTAGATACTACATCACCAACTGTCAGCAATGTCATGTCACCTGTCACTACCCTTGTAACGTACCAGATGATAAAGATAAAGCACACTGTGCTGCAATGGGACCAGATGGATGCTGTACTCAGTGTCCAGGCAAATGTTCCTGGAATGTACATTTTAATCAGAAGTACAGATGGGTGTATAAAGAAGTTACAGAAAAACGAACTGTGAAAGAACTGAAGGAAAAGTATCTTGGAGCCACAAAAGCTAAGAAACCTGTTCAGGCATTGATTGATAAACTGAAGGATGAATATGATCATGTCCAGGATGAGGTGATGAATCTGATGAAGACATCTTCTAGGTGTCTGAACAGACTGAAAGAGATAGCTCTGAAGCCAAATCCTCTCTCCACTATAGAGTACATTGACCTGCTGATTGAAGGAGAGAAAGCTGAGGCCAAACCAGGCTACAAGGAACGAGTTGAGTCTCTGATGAAGATGAAAGAAGAAGCAGAGCTCATGGCTGAAATAGAGGAAGGAGTGAATCCTCTTAGTTCTCAGCAGGGCAATCAAGATCAAACAATGAACACTGTCCACCAAGACAAACATGAGACTAAGACTAAAGCCAACAGAGACCAAGACAAGAAGGACAACTGTAGTGACATTAAAAACCAAGTCAAGTCAGAGACTGATAGAAACCAAGAGGAAAAGACTGACGGAGATCAAGACAAGGACAAGACAAATAAAGACCAAGACAGTGGAAAGACTGACGGAGACCGAGACAAGGACAAGACAAATAAAGACCAAGACAGTGGAAAGACTGACGGAGATCAAGACAAGGACAAGACAAATAAAGACCAAGACAGTGGAAAGACTGACGGAGACCGAGACAAGGATAAGACTGACGGAGATCAAGACAGTAGAAAGACTGACGGAGACCAAGACAAGGACGAGACAAATAAAAACCAAGACGAGGACAAGACAAATAAAGACCAAGACAAGGACGAGACAAATAAAGACCAAGATGAGGAAGAGTCTGATTCCAGAGAATGAGCTCAGTTCTGATTTAGTTCAAGATGTAACTTGGGTTTTATTCAAATAGTCAGTAACATGATGTCCTGTCTTTTTTAAAACACCTTTCCTTTGGAGCACAATACAAAGAAACTTTTTTTTCATGAGTGTTATTCAGCTTTAAGCTTCTTTAAACTCTCCATGCTGATGATGACGACAGCAATGATGATGATGACGATGATGATGCTCCAGCTCTCATACCTCTGCTATTCTCTGCTTCTCTGGACTCTTCTTGTGTTAGTTAAAGTAGGTAGATGGTGACTAACATGGCAGTCACACCATTGTAGTGACTTCTAGAATTTTTAGTTTGTAGTATAAGTTTAATCATGACTGTGTTTTGGAGATTAAATCAATTTTAAATGTATGGATCTATGAGTTTTGCTTTGTCTCTGTTTTTTTTTTGTATGTTTTTTTCTGATTCACAACAAAGTGTGTTCTTATGAAACAGGGGGTTGAATACTTTGTGTAACTACAAGTTTCTATTTTTTAGTATCAACTGTCTTCTATATGAAACTTCCTTCTGTGATTGTCTAAAATGATTTCTATTTGAATCATGACTGTTGACAGAAGTTCTACTGGTGTGATCTGAATCAAATGTGATTGACCTGTGGTTTAATTTAGCAGCTTCAACTGAACTTTGAGAAATGAATCAAATGAATAAAAGTTGTATTTCTTTCTTTCATTGTGTTGGTCAGAGTTGGTTTATTTTAGCAACAAAGAGAAATTCACAGAGTTTGAGATCAGCTGACAACAATCCTTTCAAAGTGGATATTTCTGGTAGAAACAGCTACACCACCAACTGTCAACAATGGCAGGTCACACACACACACACATACAGTTGAGGCCGAAATTATTAGCCCCCCTATGACAAAAAAAAAAATCAAAATTTTCCTGGGCGTCCACATCAAAGATCAAAGTGCTTTTTAGTAGAGCATGGAATTTTCAACATAGCATTTCTAAACATACTAGTTTTCTTTAGAAAGCATTAATTACTTCAATTTGCACACAATAACAGAATTATTCAAAAAAAAAAAAAAAATGACCACGGTCAATATTATTAGCCCCCTTAAGAACTTTAGCCATAGCACAAACCACTGTTGTGCAATGATGTAAAATCAAGTTAAAATTAGGAGTTATCTCCCAATTTACACACAGTATAAATCCTCCAGTAAGTTTTGGCTGGCACTTGAGGAGGCATCATGCCAAAAACAAAAGAAATCAGTTTAGACTTGCGAAAGAGAATTGCTGATGCTCACAAAGCAGGAGAAGTATACACAAAGTTATAAGCAGCGTTTCCAAGTGTCAAGAAGTGGAGTGAGAGCCATCATCAAGAAATTAAAAGAGAGCCACATTGTACAGAACAAGCCTGGCAGAGGTAGAAAGCGAAGTATTTCAAAGACCCTGGAAGATGTGTCTAAAGACCCCAGAACAACCGCCAAGACACTAGGGAATGACTTAGCCTTGTCAGGAATTGTAGTCTCAAAGAAGGCAATCACTAGAGTTCTGCACAGGAATGGACTGCGAGGTTGCAGACCAAGAAAAACTCTGCAGAAGAGACCTTAAAGGCAGACTAAAGTATGCTAAGGACAACCTGGAAAGAGATGATGAATACTGGAAGCATGTCTTTTGGTCAGATGAGACGAAACGAGAGTTCTTTGGCCACAGAGATACTGCTTATGTTTGGAGAAAGACGGGTGAGGCGTATAACCAACAGAACACCATCCCCACAGTGAAACACGGTGGAAGGAGTATTATCCTGTGGGCATACTTCAGTGCATCTGGAATTGGGAATCTGGTCAAGGTGGAAGGAATCATGAAGAAAGAAGGATATGTGAAGATTTTTAAAGAAAATGTCAGTCAGCAGCAAAACCGGGTCTGGGTCATCGCTTTGTCTTCCAACACGAAAACGACACAAAACACACGTCTCCTGGTGAAGAACTACCTCCAGAAGACCAAAGTGAATGTTATTGAATGGCCTGCACAAAGCCCTGACCTGAATCCCATAGAAGATCTCTTGGGTGAATTAAAGACGAAGGTCCATGCCAGAATGCCATCAAATCTGGAAGAGCTTCAGAGATTTGCCAAAGAAGAATGGGCTGGTATTCCTCAGGAGACGTGTCAGGATCCTGGTAATTTTTGGTTTTTGTGAAATAATTTAATTTCTGTGTGGAAAGTAAAATAATGTAAGCTTCAAAAATAAAAGCCAGATTTTTGAAAGACGTGTGTTAAAAATTCTTTGCTTGTTTAACAGCACTTGGCAAATATTTTCAAAAGAATCAAATTTCCATAGGGGGGCTAATAATTTCAGCCTCATATGTATATGTCATGTAAGACATAACTTACACTTTTTCCTTTTGAGTTGATCAGATATACTTGTGTGTTTTCTCTGGATGAATGAGGCTAATCTCAGGAGCACACATGTAGCATATACTGTAGAAGGTCTTTAGTAGCCACACTTCTAAAGAAATGCAGACACATCCCAACACATGTGACCAGACTCTCCAAATGTGGTCAGAGATCAGATCTCTTAAATACTTCTGATCAGATTGTTCAGATCAGATCTTAAGGTCTGGACAGGCCCTAAGATTCAGACAGAAGGCTGCACGCTGCAAGATTTAACAAAAGAAGAGAAATAAAAGACACATTCCTGGTTCAACAGCTACTGGGGTTGTATAGAGTGCAGTATATTATTAGATCAAGTGTATGAACATTGTTAGGAGCTAAAATGGATAGCTCAGTAACTCGACCAAAACTACTCCACAAGCACAAGAAATGTCAGATAACAGGTTTGTCTCTACATGACCGTGGCCCTAAAAGGCCATCACTCATTCTAGTTCCCACATTTATGTTTCTTTAGTGAAGTATTTCCACACACTTGATGAACTGCTGCTAGTTTGCTGCAACGACCCACTGAGCTCCTCACCTGTCTTCTAGGAGGCGTCCATGTTGTTATTGTCATGTGATCAGTGACTAGTTGACTTGTTCCTTAAAGGGGAACTACCGTATTTTACAACCTGGACATTATTTCTGGAATAAAATATTTTTATTATTTATTCACCCATATAACGTTGATGTCATCCTGAGTCCTTTAGAAGATATTTAGATCCAGTGGAGCGCCGTGTATATCCATATAGTGGGAGAGACTGGGACACTGAAACACAACAAATTTGTTGTATTTTTCTGTTTGATGAAAACGTATTAATTTTAGTGAATAAAATGATTAATTTAAAAAATGTAGGGCAGTTTTATGTGATTCTGCATTTTTGATCTTTAACTTTGTTAAAACATTATAGTGTAACTTACAGAGATGTTTGGACACACCTACTCATTGAATGATTGAAAAGATAAATGTACACCTTAGAGTATGAATCATGTGGAATAAATGAATGAATGAGTCAAACCTATTATTGTTAGAAGACACTGACATGAGAAAAGAGCTGGAGGCAGAAAGACAGTATCACATACAGAATCATTTATTATCACATCTCAGTCAGTGCAGCAATAAAATGCTGCCTTCAAATAAACACATGAGTGGAACTACAGTGATACTTCAAATCGCTCTTCATATAGATTCTATTGATGCTTTACTTGAATGTGTAGCCCACTGTTACTGTTCCTCTGTAGCTTTGAAGCTGTGGTAAGTTCACTGCCTCATCCATTTCATTGAGTCAGCTCATTTCAGCTTCTTTGATTATTACAGTACTGAGTTCTCATTGGCTTTAATTCTTCCATTGTTATCTCTCCTCTGGCCTCAGAGAGCCTCAAGCTTTCTTTATTATCTGTGCCGGTGCACTGGCTCCCATTGCTGCGCAAACACATATATTGTTATTGCTCGCGTTTATTATCTGTGCCGGTGCACTGGCTCCCATTGCTGCGCAATGGGAGCCAGTGCACGCCCCTGCAGGCAGGGCGTGGCACATATATTGTTATTGCTCGCGTTTAATATTCTTATAGCTTCTTCTGGTACTTTTTTCGGTTCGCTTCTTCTCCCAGAGTTTTGGAGACATAAAGACGAATTTATATGGAGACGTGCGCATTGATCGGGAATGGTGTGCTATGTCTCACATAAGCAATCCGTCCAACGGGGCGAGAATAAACGGCGAAATTCGAGCGTCTCGTAACATGGAAGTGAATGGAGAAACCTGAAAAAAAACGGCAACATTCCAAAATGGACACCTTTGCTTTGCTGAGCAATCACTTAGCCGTGCTTTGGAGTAGAAAAATGTTTTGAAGTTTGTACGAGGCACGGGAAGTGTAGCTTCGTTTTTCTGAAAACGGCGTTTCGATAGCTTTTACGGTTTGGTCAGGGTCGCAGTTTACGTTTTGGTGAAATTTTGGAAAAAAGTTCAAAAATCGTCGTTTATAATGGAGCCCTATGGGCCCACTCTAAGTCCCCCTCTAGGTTCAGAGTTTCGGCCAAATTCAGAAAAAAAAAGGTTTCAATCTCAGGTGGCGGCCACAGGTTTTGAGCTACAGAGATGAAAACTACATAAAAACGTAGGGATTTTTGTCTGCTTTCAGATGATGTGTGTCTTATATGTGTGGGACGTACGGTTTGGACTGCAGGCTCCTCCGAGCGAGGAGTGCGCCGACAGCTTTTCGAATTTTTCCCCATTCATGTGTATGTGGAAACCGAGAGGGATTTCTCGACGATTTTTCTCGTCGCATGCCTTTCTTTCCAAAACGAGTACGGCCACAATTTTGGCAGCCCGCTCGTGGGAACAACACTAATTTGTAGAAAACCCTCGGCCGACGCTCACAATGCGTTCGTTTTCTCGATAGGACTTGTAGTTTTCGAGATGTGAGCGTTTGTTCTGACACAGATTTCTAGGGTGCAGGAGAGAGGAGAGTGAATATATAGAATATCATGTACGCATAGCGTAGCCATGGCAACAGCCCCCAACGAGCAGGCCCAGAACAGGTGCGCCGAGACAGTGGAGGGAAAAGCGTCACGATCTGCCAAAAGATTAGGGTCTGTCAGTGTATTACAATGGGGAGGAAGAACACCCCATACAGGAGCACATTCACACAGACGCAGAGTGCCATAACATTATGAACACTGAACCGATCCTGATGAACAAACACATCGCAGGTGTGCACACAGAAGGCTGAGGGACACAGAGGGAGATTATCTGCCATAACATTATCACCCCCCCTCCCCTTCCCACTATAGCATTACAGACACAGATTGACAAAACATTAGGGACTCTCCTCAGTCTATTACAATGGGGAGGCATAACACCCCATGACCCCCCCCCCCCACCTCCCTCCCTATCTCCCTCCCTCCCTCTCTCCCTCCCTCCTCAGTTAGTGCTTTCACACAGCCGATCTGCCAAAAGATTAGGGACTCTCCTCAGTCTATTACAATGGGGAGGCAGAACACCCCATGACCCCCCCCCCTCCGTCTCTCCCTCTCTCCCTCTCTCCCTCCCTCCTCAGTTAGTGCTTTCACACAGCCGATCTGCCAAAAGATTAGGTACTCTCCTCAGTCTATTACAATGGGGAGGCAGAACACCCCATGACCCCCCCTCTCCCTCCCTCTCTCCCTCTCTCCTTCCCTCCCTCCTTCTGTCGCTCTCTCCCTCTCTACTTCCCTCTCTCCCTCTCTCCTTCCCTCCCTCCTTCTCCCGCTCTCCTCCTCTCCTTCCTTCTCTCCCTCTCGCCCTCCTTCCCTCTCTCCCTCTCTCCTTCCCTCCCTCCTTCTCTCGCTCTCTCCCTCTCTACTTCCCTCTCTCCCTCTCTCCCTCCCTCCTTCCTTCTCTCCTTCTCTCCTTCCCTCTCTCCCTCTCTCCTTCCCTCCCTCCCTCTCTCTTTCTCTCCCTCCCTCCCTCCTTCCTCAGTTGGTGCTTTCACATAGCTGAAGCCATCCTGACAAGGAAACTCAGCACAGTTGCACACAGAAAGCGGCGGGAAAACTATGCCAAAACATTAGGAACACCCAAGCCATTACTGCAGTACTGTAGGTGGCCAGAACCTGACATTGTTACCCTCAGACTCCATTTTAGCGTTACAGTAATGGACAGCCAAAACATTATGACCACTTCAAGCATTACAGGACTATAGTACAGTGGCAGAATCTGACACTGACCCACCACTCCATTTCAGCATTACAGTAAGAGACTGCCAAAACATTATGACCACTTCAGTCATTGCAGGACTATAGTACAATGGCAGAATCTGACACTGACACCCCACTCCATTTCAGCATTACAGTAACAGACTGCCAAAACATTATGACCACTTAAAGCATTACAGGGGCATATTGGAGTGGCAGAACTCTATGACATCAAACTCACAATGAAACACCACGCACACATCATGACGCACACATCACCGGCACAGTCAAAATTTCCGCAGGAATTTTCTAGTTCTTATTTTTCTTCCGGACTTTTTTCGGTTCGCTTCTTCTCCCAGAGTTTTGGAGACATATAGACCAATTTATATGGAGACGTGCGCATTGATTGGGACAAGTGTGCTATGTCTCACATAAGCGATCTGTCCAACGGGCCGAGAATAAACGGCGAAATTCCCGCGTCTCGTAACATGGAAGTGAATGGAGAAGCCCGGAAAAAAGCGGCAACATTCCAAAATGGACAGCTTGGCTTTGCTGAGCGATCACTCAGCCGTGCTTTGGAGTAGAAAAATGCTTTGAAGTTTGTACGAGGCACGGGAAGTGTAGCTTCGTTTTTCTGAAAACGGCGTTTCGATAGCTTTTACGGTTTGGTCGGGGTCGCAGTTTACGTTTTGGTGAAATTTTGGAAAAAAGTTAAAAAATCGTCGTTTATAATGGGGCTCTATGGGCGCACTCTAGCCGCACTGTAGGTTCAGAGTTTCGTCGAAATTCAGAAAAAAAAAGGTTTCAATCTCACCTGGCGGCCACAGGTTTTGAGCTACACAGATAAAAACTACATAAAAACGTAGGGATTTTTGTTGCCTTTCAGATGATGTGTGTTTTATTCACGTGGGACGTACGGTTTGGACAGCAGGCTCCTCTGAGCGAGGAGTGCGCCGACAGCTTTTCGAATTTTTCCCCATGCGTGTGTATGTGGAAACCGAGAGGAATTTTTCGACGATTTTTCGAGTCGCACACTTTCTTTCCAAAACGACTACGGCCACAATTTTGGCAGTACGCGCGTGGGAACAACACTAAATTGTAGAAAACCCTCGGCCGACGCTCACGATGCGTTCGTTTTCCTGATAGGACTTGTAGTTTTTGATTTATGAGCGTTTGTTCGGACTGGTCGAGCTGGGGTTCACTTTTTTTGGGGGGATTTTCTGACTCAGGCAGAGGTGAGAAGGAAAAGGAGAGTTCAGCAGCAGGTGCCCCTGGTGACCATGGCAACGGCCCCTAACGAGCATGCAGGAGGAGAGGAGCACATTCACACAGACGCAGAGTGGCAAAACATTATGACCCCTGAACCGATCCTGATGAACAAACACATCGCAGGTGTGCACACAGAAGGCTGAGGGACACAGAGGGAGACGATATGCCAAAACATTATCACCCCCCCTCCCCTTCCCACTATAGCATTACAGACACAGATTGACAAAACATTAGGGACTCTCCTCAGTCTATTACAATGAGGAGGCAGAACACCCCATGACCCCCCCCCCCCCACCCCCACCTCCCTCTCTATCTCTCTCCCTCCCTTTCTCCCTCTCTCCTTCCCTCCCTCCTTCTCTCCCTCTCTCCCCCCCTCCCTCCTCTCTCCCTCTCTCCCCCTCCTTCCTTCTCTCCCTCTCTCCCCCCTCCTTCCTTCTCTCCCTCTCTCCCTCCTCTCTCCCCCCCTCCTTCCTTCTCTCCCTCTCTCCTTCCCTCTCTCCTTCCATCTCTCTCCCTCCCTTCCTTTCTCCCACTTTTCTCCCTCCCTCCCTCCTCCCTCCTTCCCTCCCTCTCTCCCCCCCTCCTTCCTTCTCTCCCTCTCTCCCCCCCTCCTTCCTTCTCTCCCTCTCCTCTCTCTCCCTCTCTCCCCCCTCCTTCCTTCTCTCCCTCCCTCTCTCCCTCCATCTCTGTCCCTCCCTTCCTTTCTCCCACTTTTCTCCTCCCTCCCTATCCCTCCCTCCCTCCCTCTCTCTCCCTCTCTCCTCCTCCTCCTTCTCTCCTCTCCTCCCTCTCTCTCTCCCTCCTCCTCTCTCCCCCCTCCTTCCTCCTCTCCTCTCTCCTTCCCTCTCTCCCTCCATCTCTCTCCCTCCCTTCCTTTCTCCCACTTTTCCTCCCTCCCTCCCTCCCTATCTCCCTCCCTCCCTCCACTCTTCCTCTCTCTTACAATTACAATGAGGAGGCAGAACACCCCCCCCCCCCCCCCCCCCCCCCCCCCCCACACACACACACACCCTTCAGTTGTTGCTTTCACACAGCTGCTAATCATAGCTCCTCTCATTGACTGAATGACAACTTCTCAGTCATGTTTGACGTTTTCCTTTACTTTAAATACAAATTATATCTGGCTGCTTTGCTGCAACTCTTGACAGAACATCCCTGACACGTTTCCTTCACCGTATTAGGTAAGTGAATTTCTAGAATTATCCATATGTTAAGTGTTTGTGCCCAACACAGCTAAACTGCTAACAGACGTTAACTGCAATGATTCAGCCGACGGCCAGCCTTCAACCATAGTTCATGTACGTTAGCGAGCTAGCTGCGGCTAACGCTGAGCTAGCGGCGGCTAACCGCTAGCTCCGAGCTAGCAGCGGCTAACGCTAACCGCTAGCTCCGAGCTAGCCGCGACCTTACGCGGAGGCTAGCGGACTTAGCCACCGGCTAATCCGCCGCGACGCTAGAGGGAGTTAATCACAGTCAACAGACCAGCACTGTAGTTGAAATATAAAGTGGCAGTCTTACACGTTGTAATAGTGGAATGGCCGTCGAACGTGTCTCCAGCTTCAAGTTCCTGGGGACCCACATCTCAGAGGACCTGTCCTGGACCACCAACACCTCCAGCCTGGTCAAGAAAGCTCACCAGCGCCTCTTCTTCCTGAGGACTCTGAAGAAGAACCATCTGTCTTCAGCCATCCTGGTGAACTTCTACCACTGCGTGATCGAGAGCATCCTAACAAACTGTGTCACAGTCTGGTACGGAAGCTGCTCTGCTGCGGAGCGCAAACACCTGCAGCGCGTAGTGAAAACTGCCCAGCGCATCACAGGAACTCCACTCCCTGCCATTGAGGACGTCCAGAAGAAGCGCTGTCTGCGTCGTGCCCGCAGCATTCTGAAGGACCCCTCCCACCCGGCACATGGACTATTTTCCCTCCTGCCCTCTGGCAGGCGTTTCAGAAGCCTCCGGACAAGGACCAGCAGACTGAGGAACAGCTTTTTCCCCAGAGCTGTGACCTTACTGAACTCTGACCCCCGCTGACACACCAATTCACAGTCACTCAGTCACTGACCAAAGACTTTTACACCATCACACTGCACTATTGGACTACTCTGCACATGCTCACTTTCACTTATACAATCTGTTTGCACAGTACTATGTACCGAACATTGCACTAGTCTAGTAACTTAGATAGCCACTGCTATTATTTATTTTTGCACTATAAGTTGCTCATGTCATCTGTCTTTGTATCGCCTAATTTATCATCTGTCATCTCCTCTATTGTAAATTATGTTATGCTAGTTCCTGTTTATAGTCTTCTCCCACTTAACGAACAATCCATCTGTATAATATGTTCATAGTACCTCCCTCAATCATTATGTATATCTTGCTCATTAACCTGTATATATGGTCTCACCTGTACACAGGTTCTGATCTGTAAATATTGTCCATACACTGTAAAAACAACATGTAACATACTTTTTATATACCACAATATTTATGCCACATGCACTTTACTGCCTATTGCACTTCTGGTTGGATGCTAAACTGCATTTCGTTGCCCTGTACATGTACATGTGTAATGACAATAAAGTTGAATCTAATCTAATCTAATCTAATCTATTGGCGGATAGTCGAGCGGCAAATAACGTGGGCTTTCACACCGGAGGCCAGGGTTCGACTCCCGGTTAGGGCAACATCTTTAATGAATGAGGCCTGCCTCGGGAACATGGGAGTATAGACAAATGATTCACATGCAATTTAATATATTTAATTTTTTTAATGAAATAAATAATGAGCTGAACACTTAATTAGTTAGTTGTATTAATTATGTTTCACAACATTATTTGACACGTCTACTTGTCTGTGTTTTCCTGCAGCCGATCCAGACAGACTGCAGTGACGTCCAACATGAGACAAAGAGCTGTAGTAAAGGGACAATTTGAAGGTCTTCACTTCATGACTGTTTCCTTCTTACAGCCTCAATTTGTTAAGTATTATAGAATGTTTTTCTAAATGTAAGACTGTGCCGTAAACTGTTGCTCAGATAGAAGCAATGACTTTTATTATTAAAATGATTATGATTAACATTCAGTTATTGTGATTTCCTCGTTCTTTCAGTAGAAGCCATTTGATTTGACTTGTTGTACAGAATGTATTTTGTGGGTATTGTGAAGCTGATGCTGGCTTTCAGGTGGAGCTGGGAGCGGTCTGCTGCATGTACCTGCCCTTGTGGGCTCGGTGGCTAACGGGAGCTATTCACATAACATAAGCACGCACACATCATGACGCACACATCACCGGCACAGTCAAAATTTCCGCAGGAATTTTCTAGTTATTGTTTTTCTTTCTTCAGAGCCTGAAGCTTTCATCATTGTGTCTCCTCTGACCTCAAACGTTCATTATTGCTCCTGTAGCCTCTGACGGCCTCAAGCCTTCCTCATTATGTCCTTTCTGGTTTCAGACAGACTTAAGCCTTCATCATTACCTCATTTCTGGTCACACAGCCTCAAGCTTTAATCATTGTCTCTCTTCTGGCCTTCAATGACCTCAAGCCTCAGCCAAGCTCCTCAGTCCTCTGACAGCTCTCAAACCTTCTTTTCTTACTTGGGTTCATTTATTTTTCCACTGTTGGATCTATTCTTGCACTTCAGTGTCTGCTTGTCAAGGCAGGTGTCATCATTGCAGCTCTAAATAAATGATCTAATGTTTTCGTTTTATTTTGAAAGGGTCCGTTTGACTTCCTGTGTTGTTATTCACGGCAGTTGTTTTCATGTTTCATCAGAAGCACACAACCCATTGGTAAGCTGCATTTAGTTAAAAATAGATTGATTATAATGTATGTCTTATTAGTATAATGTGTTGCACTGTTGAACCATCTTCGCCGCTAGCTCCCATTAGCATGCTTGGTTAATTTCATTAGCTTTGGGAGGCTAGCGCTTGGCCTTGCTTGTGTGTAGCTGTTAATGTTGATCAAACACTGTTTGAGGTTGTGAGTTGCTGTGTTTGCTGCAATTGATCACTTTAAATTCATAAGAAAACTTTGATATGTTTAAAAGAGTTAATGTTTATTTATTGTGAAAAAGATAATAGTTATTTTATAATTCACAATTTTATTAATAGTTTTGTAAGTAACCTGTTATGTTTGGTTTACTCAATCCAGGTTTATGACCTGTGGTCACCTGTGGTCATTTAATATAAAAATAAAAGAAGACCAAGGATAAACACTGTTAGAGAATAATATCTCTTCCCTGCAGCTGGGGTCAGTTATCTACCCTATTTTCTCTTTGAGGAACATGCCAAGGCCATGGTCCCTCTTATGGCGTCTTCAGTCTCACTGTCTGGCTGTCAACAGACACAGCTGTAGAGTTAGGTGATAATGTCCTCCGTCACTGTCTGACAATTTGTATTTCCTAGTTGGTGTGAATCCTTATCTTCATGTTTATGCACAATAACCAATGGGCTATTAACACATCTCCCCCTGCCTGGGTCCACCTTCTTAGTATAAGACTTTGAGTTTACTGTTTGTCCCTTAGAATTGAGGTGGACTCATGCACTTATATTGTGATGACGAATCTTCTGTTCTCCTCGTACGAGCTTAAATAAACTCCTTCAGGTATAAGACATACAGGACTCTGGTACTTCTTCTTCTTCATCGGCATCACCACAAATTTCTCCCTAACAATTGGCGTCACGAACAGGATCTCAATAGAACAACGACTCGGTAAGTGCAAATGTATAATGTCTTATTGTATATTGTGCCTTGCCGTGTCTGCGTTTGACGAGATCACGAACTAAAAACAATGTAAAATGGGAGCTAAACTTTTGATAAAGAACTCGTATTAATAGTGATACTTCATTATTAATTCTGTATAAGAGAAACATTTGAACTTAAAGCAAACCAATTTTGCAAGTGCTTGTATGGTTGTGAGGAAGAGCTGGGTGAGCTTATCACTTTTCTGGGTGCGGTGAAAGTCCGTGCCCGGCACGGAGGGGCCCACCTGAGATCTCTGGTCATAGGAAAGGGATTTTCGGGGTGGATTGAAAAAGGATCTGCTTCACCAGAGGTCAAGATCGGGGACTACCCGTCTGTGTCCGTTGGGAACAAAATGAAATGTGTATACACTGAGACTAAATGTCTACCTTCACACGTACAACACTGAAAATTTATGTAAGACCAGAAAACCTGTATGCTGCTGAAGTTGTTTTTGTATGTTTATTGTGTGTCCTGTTTGTCTGAATTTATACAATGGGTGCTCGTCAGTCCAAAACAGGGGGTGAAAAAAAATTCACACACAAAATTGACACACAAATCAGA
Organism: Planiliza haematocheilus; assembly: GCA_005024645.1. Taxonomy (NCBI): domain Eukaryota; kingdom Metazoa; phylum Chordata; class Actinopteri; order Mugiliformes; family Mugilidae; genus Planiliza; species Planiliza haematocheilus. Next base: position 420,590 of record SRSE01000366.1, on the reverse strand, counting down.
AAAACAAGATGACACACCACACTCTAAACGATCTGATGCAGAGATACAGGGTGCAGGCGATTTGCAGCCACAATATCTACAGAGTATGTTCTCTTTGAGAACACCAGCTGGCATAGTTGGTCGTCTAAAAGGTTGGAAATATGTGTATCCATTCACCACTCTTATGCAAGAATGGACACAAGGAGAATGGCCTATGGTTGGGTCATTTGAAACAGATAAACTGAGAGTGGCCAAAGAAAACATGGACCCCGCCGTGGGTAATGCTGTGTGGAGTTATCCATATATGAAAGAATGTGTACAGATGTGGATGAGTGTGGCAAAGCAGAGAAATGGAACAGATGTGTCTAAGGAGGAGAAAATCTCAGATGAATTGAGAGTTGCAATTGAGGAAGTAGCTGATCGTGTGAATGCATCTCTGATGCCTAGACTAGAAGTGAGTTTACAAACAAGAGCGGCAGAGATGACACGATTAAAACAAAAACATGTTGATGATGTGAAAGCGTGTGCGAAAGCAATGTTCTATGGATGGGTGAAAAGACAGTCTAAACAACCAGTTTCTCTTCAAGATTTTCAGAAAATGCTGAGTGAATGTGGAATGACTGAACTGGAGGGTGCTGTTGTTAATTGCCCGAAACTGGAAGTCTCCACAGAAATCCCACATCGTGTCGTAAAAAACGATGATGATTTGATTTTGCATGCTGCTGCAATGATTCAAAAAAGACGAGACAGAGAACAGGCATTAGCAGACAGGTCAGCAGAGGCACACACTAATGCAGGCGCTCACACCAGTGAAGATGCACACAGACAAGAGATGAAAAACAAAACACAAGCTACACACAGCTTCACAATTAGCACAGACATTGAAACAGAGCAACCACACACACACTCCACTGACTCTAAACAGTCAATGGAACACAAACCTGTGACAAAGTGTAAACGCAAAACGAAACATACATCACATGATAGTACAAGTGGCCCAGGAGAAGAAACATATGACACAGACGAAGACTTTGAACCGACTGACTCCAAAATGACTGAGAAAGAAGCCAGACCTAGGGGGGTGGAATTTAACACAGACACAGACATGTCAAGATCACAAATGCAGACAACAAGCGTAACAGGGCAAGGTGTAGCACGAGGACGCGGACGTGCCTCTACAGCACATTTAAGTGCCCCTAAAATAATGATAGGTGATACCCCTGTCTGTAAACCGTGGACCCCAAGTGAAATTTTGGATATGATCCACAAGGCCCCCAATCCAATCACACAACCTGGACCTTACTTGGCATGGTTAAAGCGAGTATGTTGCACATACGATTGTTTGATTCCTGATGTTGAGCAGCTGTTGTCATATTCATATGGTGAAAATTGGCAAATGTGTTCTGATGAGTTTTTGTTCCCTACTGCTGCTACTGGTGGTAGGTGGCCTGAAGGCAGGCCACTGATAGATTGGCTAGAAGAAACTGCAAAAATTGCCATTAATAAATGTGCTCGTCAGAAAATTGATTTCTCAGCCGTAGTCCACTGTATTCAGGGAGAGAACGAAACAGTGTCAGACTTTATTCAGAGATTTACAAAATCGTGGGATTTGAATTCTTCCATACCACGAGAAGAGATGCAACAGTTCTGCATCTCCACTTTCTTGGACAACATGATACCACAGTTCGCTGCTTCTTTCAAAATAGCACATCCAGCATGGACCACATTTGACTGGAAAACACTCATTGCTAGTCTGATTGGAATGCAGAGGAATGGTGTGTTTGTTATGGCGAAAACTCTTCCCAAACAGATGGTTCAGCAAACTCAGCGGAATGAAGAGAGGAGAGAAAGGAAGAAGAAGGGTAATTGCCGTAGATGTGGCAGGGCAGGTCATTGGGCCTATGAATGTAGAAGTAAATACAATAGATGGCAAAATCAAGGTCAACTTCAATATTACAATAGGATGGGTCCACAGACAAATCTGCCCCTATTGTACTGGCTCATGACTGCGTCGTCTATGCACCACATGCTGTTGTATCTATTTTGACCACTTCTGCAACACAACATTTGTCAGCTGCACGTCGTTCTGGCTATGAAGCTATCATTCTTGCAAGCACAAACATCACTCTGCGACGCTCACCACCCTTAAATCCCGCTACATTTCTTCCTGCAATTGACGATGTTTCTGATCATGATTGTAACGCCGTGATAAGTGAATGTGCCTCCCCCAGATTAGATTTGCTACAGACACCGATTCCAAATTCTGACCTTGTCCTCTACACAGATGGCTCAGCTAGTCGGCCATCTGATAATGTTCATCTAGCTGGCTACGCTGTCGTTACTGATTTTGACGTTCTGGAAGCTAACGCGTTACCACAGAAGACGTCCGCACAAGCCGCTGAATTGATCGCGCTCACGAGAGCTTGCGTACTTGCAACCGGGAAAGTGGCCACAATTTACACAGATTCTAGATATGCCTTTGGTGTCGCTCATGATTTTGGCCAAATTTGGAAAATGCGCGGATTTATAACGTCTTCTGGTAAACCATTGCAACATCACACATTGATAAATGACCTTTTGGATGCGATTTTGCTTCCCTCTAAACTCGCAATTGTAAAATGCTCTGCACACACTAACAGTAATGATCCTGTCTCAAGAGGAAATGCGAGGGCTGATGCATCAGCTAAACAAGCCGCACTTTCCTCTTCCTCTTTGGTTCACCAATGTGCTTCCACCCAACCTTGTGACCCCATCACACTACCTTTCATTAATGATGTTGTGGCCCTGCAAGGACAGGCCGATGAAAGAGAACGTATTCTTTGGTCAACTAAAGGTTGTTCTATTGATAAGGAGTCTGGCTTGTGGCTCCACCCTGATGGTCGACCGGTTTGCCCTCATGGTCTCTTACATGTGCTTGCACGTGTTGCACACGGCCGAGCGCATGTGGGGAGAGGGGTAATGAATGATGTCATTCGCTCGCAGTGGTTCGCCCCAGGTATCACGCAGGTATCTCAGGCACTTGTAGATGGTTGTATGATATGCCAACAGAACAGAAAAATGAACAGCTCTGTGAGACACGACCATTTAGAACCTCCATCAGGCCCTTTTGTAAATATGCAAATAGACTTTGTACATATGCCAAACTGTCAGGGTTACAAACATTTGCTTGTGATCACTGACCGTTTTTCTAAATGGGTAGAATGCTATCCAACGCGAAAAGAAGATGCGAGGACTGTTGTGAAATGTTTACTGAAAGAACTGATTCCAAGATTCGGAGTGCCACGAGCAATTGACAGTGACAGAGGTCCAGCATTTGTCTCAAAAATCACACAGGCTCTCTCAAAAGCTCTTGGGTTCACCTGGCAATTACATGTTCCGTATCATCCACAAAGTTCAGGTCAGGTAGAAAGAATGAACTCGACCATTAAAGACAGATTGACAAAAACAATGATGGCGACAGGTTTGAAATGGCCTGACGCACTGCCATTGGTGTTGTACTCCATCAGGAGTGCACCAAATGCAACAACAGGACTAAGTCCACATGAAGTATTGATGGGCAGACCCATGTCCACAGGTGTAAGCCCTCCCTTAACACCAAACAAGACCACTCTGATTTGGACAGATGAGTACATGTTGGACTATGTGAAGAAACTAACTGAAATCTTACGAAAATATCACTTACAGGTGGCAGACAGACTCCCGAGACCTTCGGATGAGCCCATTCACCCTTTCAAAGAGGGGGATTTTGTACTAATAAAATCTTTGGAAAAGGTGTCTTTGTCTCCTAGGTGGAAGGGTCCATATCAGGTGTTGCTATGGACAAGAACAGCTCTGAAAGTCGAAGGCAGACCAGAATGGGTGCATGCGACAAGGTGCAGATTTGCCCCGAAGGCCGAGGCCGAAAGGACAGCTCTCTCTGAGTCGTGATCAGAGGAGCTCTTCTCTTTGTTTTCCTCTGGGGATCCCTTTTTCTTTGGTTACAGATGGAGAACTGTCAGAGTATGGTGAAAAGTCATCCAAACACCAGCGACGTTGATTTCGAGCTGCCTAAGAGGGGAAGCTCTCAGCTGAGAGATCCTGCAGACATTGCAGTGATCTCATATGGTGAGAATGAACTGAGGAACCCTCCTGCACTTCACATTAACGTGAGTGTGAATAAATATGATACATTTGACACAAATGACCATGCTAAGACGTCCATGGATCAGCAGAAAGAAAGTTATCAAGATGAGTTTACTTATTTGATACACTACATATACTATATTCTCATTTAGTTACACTTAAATTTAAACCACATAGTAATTGTAAAGTAGCAGAGTAGTTCAAATTATTTATACTCTCTTCTGATTAGAATATCCTTGCGATTGTTACAATATTTGTGTTGTTATTGTTGTTTGAAGTCCTCATCATTCATTGAGGTAATAAATCATTGATGCATATGTCTACTTGACATATGAGGAGAAGTTGAAGATGAAAGAGATGGATTCCATCCCACCATGCATCGTATGTGCTAGTAACCTCTCCATGGTGGTGACCCTCTACTGTGCGCACAGCACATGGGTTGAAGATCATTCCTCCTGTCAACTGTTACTACTATTACATTATTATGATTGCTTTGTCTTGATTACTGTAATTCCATTTTGAAGGTTTCATATTTACCTTCATGCAATTAGTTTGATATTGATTGCCTATAATCATCACTGTTATGTAATCTTCATGTATTACTGTTATTGATTCATGTGTTGTACCATGTGATTACACACCCTTATGACATCATCTGGATGAGACTAGACTTTGGGTTTTCCTCCATGACTTGAGGTTTTTCCCGCAGGTCTAGCTCTATGGTTAGAATAGTTAGCGCAGGGGTCTTTTTTACCTCCTCTCGTCAAAAAAAGGGGGGTTTTTGGCTTCCTGTAAGTAGGTTCATGTGGCTGTGATTTCCATCGTGAGCCCTTCTAACACTTAGGTGTTTCAGGGGTTCTTTATCCCATTGAGGGTTTGCCTCCAGCGGTCCTTGTTGACGGGAAGGTGGGATTCATGGATTACATGTTAGATAGGCTGGCATGCTGTATAAGAGGGGTGTGAATATTACTGAATGATATTATTTGACTTATGTGATTCAGTGTTTAATTGTTTTATTTTACAACACCATCTTTATCAGTGTTGATGTGTTTGGTCTCATTGGGTTCTTGTATTGCATGATGGTCTTTGATTCTGATGGCTTGACATTAATTCACCCTTAAGGTGCTAAATTATAGTGTATTGATCTTATGATCAATAAGAGGGGATTGTTAGAGAATAATATCTCTTCCCTGCAGCTGGGGTCAGTTATCTACCCTATTTTCTCTTTGAGGAACATGCCAAGGCCATGGTCCCTCTTATGGCGTCTTCAGTCTCACTGTCTGGCTGTCAACAGACACAGCTGTAGAGTTAGATGATAATGTCCTCCGTCACTGTCTGACAATTTGTATTTCCTAGTTGGTGTGAATCCTTATCTTCATGTTTATGCACAATAACCAATGGGCTATTAACACATCTCCCCCTGCCTGGGTCCACCTTCTTAGTATAAGACTTTGAGTTTACTGTTTGTCCCTTAGAATTGAGGTGGACTCATGCACTTATATTGTGATGACGAATCTTCTGTTCTCCTCGTACGAGCTTAAATAAACTCCTTCAGGTATAAGACATACAGGACTCTGGTACTTCTTCTTCTTCATCGGCATCACCACAAATTTCTCCCTAACAAACACGAGTCATTGCTTCAGTGTGCTTCCTGTTAAGCCTTTTCGGAGGGCTGAATTTTAAAATCCGAACACTGCTGGATACAAACATGAGAACATTTATGTTGCTAGTGGACTGTTTCTCCTCTTACTGATTTTATTGATGAAATCCCAAAAGAGTAAACATTTACTGCTCAACATCCATGCTGAACACCATCAGTGGTTTTGGTCCAGATGTGCTGAGAGGTCCTCGTTGGGTTTTAATGGTCGGGGGTCGATGTCCAGCAGCACAGTGATCTGCTCACAAGGCTCCTCCTCCTCCTGAGGTCTCATCAGGGTTTGGACGTCTCTCTCAACGTTCTACAGGAAATCAGACGAGGATTTTATTTATTAACATTAAAAGAGATCATGCTTTCAAACTGAGGTTAGTCCAACTTACTAAATTAAACACACCTTATACAGTATATACACCTTTCAGGCATAACATTATGACCACCTTCCCTTGTGGTGACTCATCAGAGAATGGATATGGGTCTTCTGAGGGTGTCCTACATGTCTAAGTAACATCCACACCAATGAATGAAGCCAGGTCCAGAAGTTTCCCAGCAGAACACTGAACTGGAGCAAGATGGTTTAAATGTTATTGACTTCTCCTGCTGTCAGTGGTCATAATGTTGTGGCTGATGTGTGTATATACTCTTTAGGGCTTATGCTACTAATATGTGCTGTGTATAAATAGCCAGCATTCAGTGTGTAACCAGTGAGTGTGTATGTCTGTAGCACTGACCAGGGCGTCAGGCAGCAGCTCTTTGTTGAAATACGTTTGGCAGTCACGGGGCTGGCAGTGAACGATGAACCAGAACAAAACGAACAGGAAACCTGACATGACCATGACGCTCACAGTCACGGTGGTCGGCCTCTTCCAAGCAGCAGCGCCTGGACCTGCAGACGTGAAACATGCTTGTCACCGTGTGGACACTTCTGTTCAAAGGGTCATGTCATAAATAACTGCTAATAAAAGTCAAACACCTTGACGTGTTGTCACTAGTGTGTACCTGTGATGGACACACAGTGGGTGTCGCTGCTGCTGCTGCTGCTGCTGCTGCTGCTGCTGCTGCTGCTGCTGCTGCTGCTGCTGTGGAGCTGGGAGTCCAGGACAGTCTTGGCTCTGATGCAGTACACCGCTCCCTCCTGCAGGGCGGCGACATGCAGCAACTTCTGCTCAGCTGGCACCGAGTAAACGACCTGAGGGAGGAAAGAGAAAGAGAGAGAGATGGAAGATATACAACAGACGTGTAGGAGAAGGTGAGAGAAGACACGAAGAAAGAAAGAAAGGAGTAAAGACGAGGAGTTACCTTCTGCTCATCACCTTTCTTCCACACCGTCACGCTGACGGCGCCGATGAAAGGAGGCCTGTTAAAGGACACCTGCAGGACGTCAGCCACCGTCTTCACTGTCATCGCTGGCGCTGTCAGGACCGCTGCACAAAAGATTTACACTCTCAACCTACTGCAGCTGAAACACAACATGTCTCCACCTACCGGCCAGTTCATTAGGTACACCTGTTTACCTGCTCATTAGTGTGCATATGTAATCAGTGAATTTAGGCATGTAGACCTGGTCAAGACAATCTGCTGAAGTTTAAACTGAGGGAGAAATGTGATTTAAGAGAGAGAGAGATTTAAGAGTGTCCAGAGTTCAGAGAAAGGTCTAAAGAAGAAGAAGAAGCAGGACGCCAGGAGAAAATGTCTTGTTGAAGCCAGAGGTCAGAGGAGATAGAAAAGGTGACAGTAACTAAAGCAGCAGGAGACCACATTGAGTGTTAATGTCAGATGAGAACAGGAAAGAAAAACTACCTCCATGTCACAAAGATAAAATCACCTCAAACTCTTTCTCGGAATGGACTTATGACAGAGACCCTTTCATATGTGGTTGCGGTTTTCATCCTGGATGTTCAGCAGTGTAATGCTGTCATGTCAACATGGACCAAACTCTCTGAGGACCGTTTCCAGCTCCTAGTTGAGTATCTGCCACAGAAAGGCAGTGCTAGCAAGGTGTACCTAATTAACTGGCCAGAATTATTAGAACTGTAGACTTCACTGCACCCTCCTGCTTTTCTTGTACTTGATAATGTCCTTCTCTTGAGTGTAACTGTCCTCAAATATATCAGTCCATCTAAGTGACATGGACGTATCAGAAGCTGCCGTCTTACTCTCTTTCCTGTTGAAGGGCCGGCTCAGTTCGGCCCAGGCTGAGAGCTGTGACCTGCACTGCGCTCTGACCCGGAGGTTGTAGTCGGAGTCGGATCCCAGGTCTAAGCTCAGGTCGCAGTGGGTGCGAGGGATGTTCTGGCACTCGGGGGCGTCCACCCAGCTGCCGTTCTGGATCTCCAGCTCAAACCGTCTGGAGGACGAAGAGAGACGACGCTGGTCAGACAGACGCAGGTGGAGGTACTACTCTCAGTTTATATGACACTATTTGAGATGTTAATTAAATGTGTGCAGGCTAGAGGTCTTCACGGGTCCAATTTGACGGACCCGAACCCAAATGGACCCGTGAAAATTCGACCCGGAGCCGACTGGCCCCGAGCCATTATTGTAAATACGAGTTCCGAAACCGAACCGAACCCTTAAAAACCCGTGGACCCGAAATGCCCGAGTTGCTTTATGATTTAATACAAGTTGTCTTAAGACTTGTTTTTATAAGCTATTACTTTCTGTTTCTTACCTAAACGTAGTCTTCTTCTACCTGGTTCCGCCCCCACCCCTGGCCTAGCCTCGCATTGGAGTCGGGAAGGGGGGAAAGGGGAGGGCGGCGGTGATTGACAGCTGTGACCGCCAATCGCCGGGTCCTCTCGGGTACTGTAGGACCCGGCCTTTCACAATAAGAGACCCGAGACCCGAGACAAACTCCACCGGTTCCGACCCGGCCCCGGCGTCACTTCTTGTGAGTGGACCCAAACCCGAGCCGGGTCGGGTCGGAACCTCGGGTTTTCGGGTTGTCGGTTTTTTCCGAAGACCTCTAGTGCAGGCATTAGAAGAAGAATGACCTTTAGAAAACAAATTACAAAATGCTTTGAAGTAAAACCAAAGAATAGATCTCAATCCTTAAACAAAGTCAAATTATTTATGTTAGCTGCCAGTTACTGATTCTCATGTGCAGCAGTTACATCACCCCATCACCATAACGTTAGTGTCCATTTGTTGAATCTACGTTTGACTTTTAGCTCTGGCTTTGGTCTCCACAGACTGACCATCTCCTGGCGAGCACAAGATGGCCGCTCTCACCTCAACACACTGCCTCTGCTGTAGTTTAAAATGTGTCGGCCCCTTTACTGGCCCCAACCAGTCACCCACGCTTGAAAACGAACCATATGTGGATTAATCCTCTGTAGAAAATAGTCCCCAACAAACACACTCCTGTCTCCTCCTGTTTGTAGCAGATCGACAGTGAGGAGCTGTTTCAGGAGGTAGTTTGACCTTTTTGAAAAGAAATGAAACTAAATAGATCAGTGAGCAAGACTTGGATTGGATTAAATCACCAGAAAACCCAGTTTCCAGAGTAGCTCTTCAGTCTTAATTGTCACAGTTGGAATTTAGTTTTCTGTGTAACAGTCACTCAGTGTTCAGAGTCGACCTGTTAGGTGACGTTTATCAGTCTGCTGCATCAATGTCGGGATGATGGGACAGCTCCTCTACTGTGAAGCTGAAACAAGTATAGCTCCCCCTGGTGGCTGGCTGGTCAAGGGATGAATGTTCAGGTGTTCATGTTTTGAATAAGTTCAGTTCAATTCAATTCAATTCAGTTTTATTTATATAGCGTCAATAACAATACAAATCGTCTCAAGACGCTTTACAAGACCCGACCTGAAACCCCCAGAGCAGCCTGAAGGAGACGGTGGCAGGAAAAACTCCCTTTTAACAGGAAGAAACCTTGAGCAGAACCAGAACCAGAACCAGCTCATGGAGGAACCATCTGCCTAAGGCCAGCCGGGTACAGACAGAGAAAGAGAACAGCAAGATAAACATACATCTGTCATAGATACACATATCTGACTAAAGCATACAGGTTGGATGCTATGATTCAAACTAATGATGTTACATGACAGTTTGAAAATATAAGGGGAATCATAGGCAGGTTGGAGAATTGTTCATTCTGGTAGGAGTGGATAACAGCAGGATTCCATGGAGACTGGGCAGAATGATGAGACCATGACAACAGATGTAGTATGAAGCTCCACAGGAAACACTCAACTCCAGGCCAGAGATACTCGGAAGAAGGGAGAGCAGCAGTAAACATTCTATATAGTAATAGCACAGAATTGCATGACTAGTAGCAGATAGGAATTTAGAGGACAAGAGCTCTGAGCCAGAGAAAAGAAAGTGGAGGACACGAGAGTGGAGAGAGAAGAAAGAAGGAGAACATGTGTTTGGTGCATTGTCCCCCAGCAGCCTAGGCCTATAGCAGCATCACTAAGGGATGGTTTAGTCCAGCCCTAACTATAAGCTTGATCAAAAAGGAAAGTCTTAAGCCTGACCTTAAAAATAGAGAGAGTGTCTGCTTCACGAACCCAAACTGGGAGCTGGTTCCACAGGAGAGGAGCCTGATAGCTGAAAGCTCTACCTCACATTCTACTCTTTGAAATTCTAGGAACCACAAGTAGGCCTGCACTTTCAGACCGAAGTGATCTGTTGGGATAATATGGTACAATGAGGTCTTTAAGATATGATGGAGCTAGGCCTTTGAGGGCCTTGTATGTAAGGAGGAGGATTTTAAATTCTATTCTAGACTTTAAGGGGAGCCAGTGAAGAGAAGCTAAAACTGGAGTAATATGATCTCTCTGGTTAATTCCTGTCAATGCTCTGGATGCAGCATTTTGAATCAGTTGGAGGCGTTTTAAAGAGTTATTTGGATCCAGACAGTAATGAATTACAGTAATCCAGTCTGGAAGACACAAATGCATGAACTAGTTTCTCAGCGTCACTCTGAGACAGGATGTTCCTAATTTTGATGATATTACGTAGATGAAAGAAGGCAGTCCTGGTTACTTGCTTAATGTGACATTTAAAGGACATATCCTCGTCAAATATAACACCAAGGTTTTTCACAGTAGTACTGGAGGCCAAGGTAATGCCATCCAAAGAAACCACATGATTAGATAATGAATCTCTGAGATGCTTAGGACCAAATACAATAACTTCTGTTTTGTCTGAGTTCAGGTCATCCAAGCCTTTATGTCTTTAAGGCATGCTTGGAGTTTAACCAGCTGATTAGTTTCATCTGGTTTCATGGATAAATATAGCTGGGTGTCATCTGCGTAACAATGGAAGTTTATGCCATGTTTTCTAATAATCTTCCCTAATGGCAACATGTATAATGTGAAGAGTACTGGTCCTAGCACAGAACCCTGAGGAACTCCATAACTTACTTTTGTATAAGCAGAGGAATCATGGTTGACATGAACAAACTGGAATCTGTCAGACAGATAGGATTCAAACCAATCTAATGCAGTTCCTTTAATCTGGATCTCACTTTCAAGTCTCTGTAGTAGAATATTATGATCAATAGTGTCAAATGCAGCACTAAGATCTAGCAGAACCAGTATAGAGACAAGTCCACTATCTGAAGCCATGAGGAGATCATTGGTAACTTTAACCAGAGCTGTTTCTGTACTATGATGAACTCTAAAACCTGATTGAAACTCTTCAAACAGACCATTCCTGTTTAAGTGGTCACACAACTGATTAGCAACAACTTTACTAGAATTAAAAGGAAATAAAAGGAAGGTTGGAGATTGGTCTATAGTTGGCTAAAACATTTGGATCTAGAGTGGCTTTCTTAAGTAGGGGCTTAATTACAGCAATCTTAAAAGACTGAGGCACATATCCTGTTAATAAAGATAAATTTATCTGGTTCAATATGGAGGTGTTAATTAATGGAAGAACTTCTTTGAGCAATTTAGTTGGGATTGGATCTAGAAGACAGGTTGATGGTTTAGATGCTTTAATTGTTGAAGATAGCTCGAGAAGATCTACTGGGGAGAAGGATTCCAGATGTTGATAAGGTCTAACAGAAGTTTCTAAAGTCACTGTATTTACATCTTTGACAGCCGTCGGAAGGATGCCTTGAATGTTTTCTCTAATGCCAACAATTTTATTGGTAAAGAAGCTGATGAAGTCATTACTACTGAGGGCCGAAGGAATAGATGGCTCAACAGAGCTGTGGCTCTTTGTCAGCCTGGCTACAGTGCTGAAAAGAAATCTGGGCTTGTTCTTGTTTTCTTCTATTAATGATGAATAGTATGCTGTTCTAATACTACGGAGAGCTTTTTTATAAGTCGTTAAACTATCTTTCCAGGCTATATGAGCTTCTTCAGAAATAGTGGAGTGCCAAATTCTTTCTAGCTTTCGGGCTGCCTGTTTTAAACAGCGCAACTGTGAATTATACCAGGGAGCTAGCCTCCTCCGATTTTTGACCTTCTTTTTCAGAGGAGCAACTAAGTTTAGAGCTGAACTAAGCGATGCTGCAGTGCCATCGACAAAATCATCTAATAGTGCAGGAGTTAAATTGTGGTTGCTGTTGTCCACATTATTGACACATGGCACTGGGATATATAAAGAAGGAATTAATTCTTTATATCTAGTTACAGCATCATCAGATAGACATCTACTGTAATGATATGTCTCTTCAATTCTTGCGTAATCCATTATAGTAAATTCAAAGGTTATTAGAAAGTGGTCAGATAAAAGAGGGTTATGGCTAAATATAGTTAAACCTTCAGTTTCTATGCCGTATGTTAATACCAGATCTAAGGTGTGATTAAAACTGTGAGTTGATCCGTTTATATTCTGAGAAAAGCCACTTGAATCTAATAATGATGTAAAAGAGGAGCTAAGGCTGTCACTGACAACATCAACATGGATGTTAAAGTCACCTACTATAATGACTTTATCTGTTCTAAGAACTAAATCACATAGAAACTCAGAGAATTCAGCTAAAAACTCAGAATAAGGAGCAGGTGGGCGACACACACACACACACGCACACACACACACACACACACACACACACACACGCACACACACACACACACGATGATTATGTAGCAGCAGACATATTCTATGTGTATTTAGCGCCACCGGTGGGCCAGTATAAAACCCACCACCCTTCACTGGCGATTCCTCTTGCGCCTCTGTCGTCACTGGTGCATCACTTCCAGATTGTAGGTATAGGCCCGACAGGCATGGTTGCCCACTGCTGCACCACACTGGTTGCTCGGTCCTTTCTGTATCCTCACGGCGTTTGTGTTCGTTTGTAGGGCAGCTGCTCATGTGCTGCTCCGTGTGTCCCGCATGTGCGCCGTGGTTTGTGCGTGGCAAGTGTCCTCCTCCCTTTCTCGTCAGTGTTGATGCTGTCTGAGGGCTAACGCTAGTGTGGTCACAGGTACACGCCAGTAGTGGCCGGTCTTCTTCTACCTCCCTCCTCCTGTGCGAATGGGTGTATCACTACACAGGTATGTGTGTTAGTGATAGAGAAACTGAAGCTTTGCGAAGCACTGAACCACTTTAAAGCATTTGTGTTGAAATGGTTCAGTGTTTCGAAGCATTTGATCCAATTGAATGTGGCGACATCTGCTGGATAAAACTATACATAGCATTCACATGAAACGGCAAAGGATCGTGAAACAGAAAAGCACTGTTGTTTGTTTAATAATAAAGGATCTACAGTATGTGCGTCTTGAAATGCCTGATTTCTTTTTCATTCATAGAAAACATTAATATACTTTGAGTTTGTCATCATATAATACTGTATGTTTTGGATATATGCTTTTGTAAGATTGATAGAAATACAGAAAATTACAAAATAAAGTGAAATGTTTGTGCATCTAGGGACTGTGACAGTAGCTGTACAAAATGCTTGTGAAACTGGAAAGAGGATTTGGGTGGTTCACAGCTTGTAAAGACTGGGATAAACTGCCACTCTTTGCTGCCAGTATTTCAAAGGGTCTTCTCCTCTGGAGAGGTAGGGTTCAGATAAATAGCTCTGAACCTCAACTGTTGCCTCTGCTGAAGCATTTTGGACTCTCTGAGTTGCACCTGCAAGAAATCAGAACAGAAGAGGGTGAAATCCATTGTATGTGTTTTTGTCTCAAAGAAGGTTTTTATACAGACTGTGTAACCAACCAACTCGGCAGTCCAGGAGTTCCCACAGGTTGTCAGGGTCGGTCGTTGGGTTGATGGACCGTGGATTTCTTCCGCTGTGGACTGTAAAACAAATGGAAATCCACCCAGTTGTTAGAGCATACACTACCGTTCAAAAGTTTGGGGTCACCCAAACAATTTTGTGTTTTCCATGAAAAGTCACACTTATTCACCACCATACGTTGTGAAATGAATAGAAAATAGAGTCAAGACATTGACAAGGTTAGAAATAATGATGATTTGTATTTGAAATAAGATTTTACATCAAACTTCGCTTTCGTCAAAGAATCCTCCATTTGCAGCAATTACAGCATTGCAGATCTTTGGCATTCTAGCTGTTAATTTGTTGAGGTAATCTGGAGAAATTGCACCCCACGCTTCCAGAAGCAGCTCCCACAAGTTGGATTGGTTGGATGGGCACTTCTTGCGTACCATACGGTCAAGCTGCTCCCACAACAGCTCAATGGGGTTCAGATCTGGTGACTGCGCTGGCCACTCCATCACCGATAGAATATGAGCTTCCTGCTTCTGCTCTAAATAGTTCTTGCACAATTTGGAGGTGTGTTTAGGGTCATTGTCCTGTTGTAGGATGAAATTGGCTCCAATCAAGCGCTGTCCACTGGGTATGGCATGGCGTTGCAAAATGGAGTGATAGCCTTCCTTATTCAGAATCCCTTTTACCCTGTACAAATCTCCCACCTTACCAGCACCAAAGCAACCCCAGACCATCACATTACCTCCACCATGCTTAACAGATGGCGTCAGGCATTCTTCCAGCATCTTTTCATTTGTTCTGCGTCTCACAAACATTCTTCTTTGTGATCCAAACACCTCAAACTTAGATTCGTCCGTCCACAACACTTTTTTCCAGTCTTCCTCTGTCCAATGTCTGTGTTCTTTAGCCCATCTTAATCTTTTTCTTTTATTGGCCAGTCTCAGATATGGCTTTTTCTTTGCCACTCTGCCCTGAAGCCCAGAATCCCGCAGCCGCCTCTTCACTGTAGATGTTGACACTGGTGTTTTGCGGGTACTATTTAATGAAGATGCCAGTTGGGGACCTGCGAGGCGTCTGTTTCTCAAACTAGAGACTCTAATGAACTTATCTTCTTGCACAGTTGTGCTACGCGGCCTCCCACTTCTTTTTCTACTCTGGTTAGAGCCTGTTTGTGCTGTCCTCTGAAGGGAGTAGTACACACCGTTGTAGGAAATCTTCAATTTCTTAGCAATTTCTCGCATGGAATAGCCTTCATTTCGAAGAACAAGAATAGACTGTCGAGTTTCAGATGAAAGTTCTCTTTTTCTGGCCATTTTGAGCGTTTAATTGACCCCACAAATGTAATGCTCCAGAAACTCAATCTGCTCAAAGGAAGATCAGTTTTGTAGCTTCTGTAAAGAGCTAAACTGTTTTCAGATGTGTGAACATGATTGCACAAGGGTTTTCTAATCATCAATTAGCCTTCTGAGCCAATGAGCAAACACATTTCACCATTAGAACACTGGAGTGATAGTGGCTGGAACTAGGCCTCTATACACCTATGTAGATATTGCACCAAAAACCAGACATTTGCAGCTAGAATAGTCATTTACCACATTAGCAATGTATAGAGTGTATTTCTTTAAAGTTAAGACTAGTTTAAAGTTATCTTCATTGAAAAGTACAGTGCTTTTCCTTCAAAAATAAGGACATTTCAATGTGACCCCAAACTTTTGAACGGTAGTGTATATACAAGCAATGATCAATAAAGAGAAAGCTATTAGCTGTGATGTTGAGGGTGACAAATGCACGGATCTCCTCAGTTCGGCACATTCCGCGGTTACTTTGGCAACTGCCTCCTGTGCGCTGGACTGGTTGCCAAATACTATCGTTTTGAAACGTGGGTCAAGAACTGTGGCCATTGCCAGGACCTGAAAAATTCACAGAACTTTTTAAAATGTATAATTGTTGTTTTGTATATTTTACATTTAAACTCTGTCTTTTTAATACATATACATGCTAGATCCCATAGGATAACCATGTCCAGTTCCTGCAGGAGCAGCAGGAGCAGCTGGATTGGGTGTAGTCTTAGCGTGTCTTGAGCGCAGGTGCCTCAGCATTGAAGAGGTGTTGTTATTAAAGGCCAGCTCTTGAGCAGAGATCAGACACTTGACCTTTGTTGGGGTAATAATGTCAAAGTGCTCCCACACATAAGATCTGGCTCTTTTAGTTGGCCTCGCCTCCATTATCCTCCTTTACTCACTGTCAAACACTATCACAATCACTTTACGCTCACACTTTCACAACTGACTAAATGAATAAATAATAAGTCAGTGTGAATGCCTATGTGTCACTCTCCCTCGTTCTAAATCACTGAAACTACGTAACGATTGCAAAACTCTTCTCTCGAAAACCCACAACCATCTAAGGGATTGTGCCCATTTATAAGCATTGTGAGTTTGACAATCCCGCCCCGCATTCAAAACTGGAGTGACACGTGGCTGATGACGGCCGATACGTGTGTGTGATGTAATGAAGCTTCGTTTGGGGAGTCAGTCGTGATTTTTCAACTGATGAAGCGATGCATCGTAACATCTTGTTGCGATACTTCTGCTTTGAAAGCTCAATATTGTGTCGAGCTTTCTGCTTCGAGCATAACATCTCTGTGTGTTAGTATAGCAACCAACTGCAGTAGGGATTAAATGTAGGGATGTTAATGATATGTTTTCTGTTATTAGAATGGAAGCATTTCGCTCTATTTTTAAAAAAAACGGCAATGGAAATCATTCGAGCAGTGCCTATGTTCTTAAACTTTTACTGTACCAGCAATCTCTGCATTTTATTTCCTGCATCTTAAATTTTCGATTTTTTATGTTTTATTTTTCACTGGTTGTTATAATTGTTGTTTGTCTGTATTGATCACCACGACGTGTGCTGCTGCCTTTCTTGGCCAGGTCACCCTTGTGAAAGAGGTCTTGATCTCAATGGGTTTTTATCTGGTTAAATAAAGGTTATAATAATTAGGTATAATGTGCGTTCTGCTGCTTTGTTCTGGTCTAAACTTCGAGACTCGACTGTTTTGTCCTGTTCTGCTTGGACTTTTAACTGTTTTGCTTTGTCTCGACGCTGCTTGTGTGGGACGGTCTGCTGCGTGGCTGCTCCGCTCGGCCTCATCGGGCCCACACCATACCCCCGAGTCGCTCTGTCAGACTCAAGCCTGGGTGTTTTTAACTAGGGCCTGGCCCTCATGTGTGCCTTTCCAAATTAATTCTCCGGGTGAAATTCCCAGGGTGGTGTTGTCGGTTCCTTTTCCTAATTTGGTTAAATTTCTTTTTTTTTTTTTCACCGTATCCTTGCCACAATTACATCCAGTCATGGTCACAGCCTCATGCTGTTGTAGACATCATGACTGTCTCTTGGACACTATTGATCCAGCTCCATTCGTCTGTTGTACATTATCTCTTCATCAGGATCAGGGATGGAGCTGTGTGTTTCAGGATGTATTCCAACTGTTAGCTGGTCTTAGAGCCAGAATGACTGGCTTCTTGTTCAACCAGGGATCAGGGATTCAGTCTGGTCCTCCACATGTAGTCTGAGTACTGCAATCACTTCAACTTGATGGCTTCAGGAACATTACAGCTAACTTCTCTGCACCTGCAATGAAGAAACTGTCAGAGAACCACCAAGCACAGAGACCAGAGGAACTTTCAAACCAGTTTGACCCATTTCATTGAAAAGTTAATAGAAATCCTTCAGCTTCTTATTTCTCTCATGTTCCGTTGGAAAAAATAAATGAAGATGATTCTTCTGCTGTTTGTGATGCCTCATTATAGTGTCAATTACAATTATATAATATAGTAGTTGTTTAACCTTGCATACACTGATCAGTAGGGGTGTAACAGTACACACAAGTACGACTGTGGCTCAGTAGGTAGAGCGGGTTGTCCACAAACCAGAGGGTCGAAGTGTCCTTCGACACTGAACCCCCAGTTGCTCCCAGAGCGTGGCACTGGTGTGTGAATGTGTGCGTGCTTGTGTGAGTGAATGGGTAGATATGTCTCTGAATGTAAAAGCGCTTTGAGAACCAATAGGTAGAAAAGCGCTATATAAAAGCAAGGCCATATACCATTTACAAGTCACAGTTCGGTACAACGCAAAAAACTCAAAAAAAAATAGGATAAAACATCAAACAAATGCATTAAGAGGGTTCTCATACCATTCATTCATTTTGTTCATTCAGAGGAAAAGAAAAAAAGCACAATTTCTTGGGGGATAAACTGAGGTAGTCAGGTAGCAACTGGCAACTTTGTTAACTTCATTAGAAGAAACTAACTCAACTAACTTGTTGCACACACGTTTTTTTTTCCCTCTCACCAGTGGCAAACATATCGGGGTGATGCGGTCTAATGTGCGTTAGCATGTTTGATGTGTTTCCAGCGACGTACCGCACCTCCACCATGTCACGGTTTGGTCTGAGGGAAGTGTTAGGACCCAAGTGCAGGACAAGTAGGCACAACTAGTTTAATTAAACAAAAGGCAACAAAAAGCGCTGCTGATGTGGCAGGAATACAGAAAAAAAACGAATTTACAAAAAGAGCAAAAGGAAAGGAGAATTGCTGGAAAACACAGGAGACACAAGGGGGGGAAAAAAACACAGGAGCCTACCGCTGGGGCCAGTTGTCTGTGCCTCGGCCGCCGGCCACAGGGACCACCCGGGAGACGCCCGCCTGCAACACACAAACCCACGAGACCAGTACGGGGTCCGCACAACGCTTACGCCGCCGCAAAACCCACATGTCGGAGCGTTACTAACATCTCCATAGGAGTACTCACCCGCCTGGCAGAGCGCTATGCCCTGCCGCTGCGAGTGGTTCGCGTTGCAACGCTCCGGGGCTTCTCCTTTCCGGCGGCGGCGTCCCTGCTTCCTGGCCTCGTGTGCAGTTCCCTCGGCGGCGGCCCGGCCCCCCTCTGCCGTCCCCCCGGCCCCCCTCTGCCGTCCCCCCGGCCCCCCTCTGCCGTCCCCCCGGCCCCCCTCTGCCGTCCCCCCGGCCCCCCTCTGCCGTCCCTCTCCTCTCTGTTCGACTAGATGCCGATGCCGATGCCGCTGGGTTCCAATCCGACCTTCCTCCTTTTCCGGTTCCATGGTATCGCTTATATTTCCGGGCCCAGCCCTCTGTGCTCTTCCGATTGGTCTCTCAATTAAGCACAGAGGGCGGGGCCCACCAGGTGCTGTGCATGCATAAAAACAAAACATTAAAAACAGCACACACACATGCAATTAAAAATATAAAAGCAAAAAAACACAACCCATCTAAAAACCATCTTCCTGTCCCGTGACAAAGACAGGAAATCAAAAACTTAATAAAGTTGTTCTGACTCCTGTCAGTGACTAAAAAAAAAGAGGTTAAGTGTCCCCCTGGTGGTGATTTTGAGTTACTGCAGTTTAAGTACCAGAGCAATCGTGAATGCATCGGTTGCACGTACTCCATACCACAGAGTGTTGGTTGTCGGAGCCTTGCAGTGGAACCAACAGTGAGTAAAACGCACTTGGTTTATTTAGTTGTTTCACAGCACTGTAGCCTTTAGGGTGGTGTTTGAGGCATTTATTTTGAGTTGCGAAGGCCATGCTAACTGTGCTAACGTTGATCGCGAAGCTAACCGTTAGCAAGACGCTAGTTAGGCTGCTTTGGCTAATTAATTCATTGTTGAGCTTTATTTGTTTTGTATGGGGTAATTTGCATCTTAATTGCATTTCTAGATTATGATTGCCTTTATAAGGGTGCATTTATGTGATAATGGTGTATGTTAACTGTGATGTAATGAGTGTTTATTTCTGTACTGTAACATATTGTATATGTTTCATTTGTATTTCAGTTTTACAAAAAATATCTGAGAAGATTCAGTAAAGCAACCTCAGTGACATCTACTGGGTCTCTCATTTTGTTCGCTATCTGTCAGCCAGGACAGAATAAAAGTAAAATAGGAAACAGGGAGACAAAACACTTGACAAAACATGAACACAGAAGACACAGGAACAGAACCATAACACACCACACCTCCATCGTCAGCAGATGTTTGGCATCCCATTACTGTTGTGTTGCACCGGTTAACCTAAGTGTTCCCATACTGGTGATTTAGATGAATCTTGACTCATCAGACCAAAGTCCAGATTTCCTCTGCTCTAATGTCCACTTGCTGTGTCTTGGTATCAGTCTTTATTGTTGATATTTCTGTTTTTAACTGAATTCCCAGCAGCAAGTGACAGGACCCAGATAATTTTGGTGTTTTCTTTAAATTCAAGAAAACCAGTTTTTCTCTTGTTATTGTTATGGGCCTGTCTACAGTGGTATGCAAAAGTTTGGGCACCTCTCTAAGATTTCATAATAATTTGCTCTAACTTTATAAAAGACGATCACAGCAACAAGATTTTATTTCCTACAGAGATGTAGACATTTGAGTGTTTTCCAGACCAAAATTCTTAGAGTATCATTCCAAAGTTTTATTATAATAAATTAAAATGTAAAAAATGGCATGTGCAAAAGGGCACCCTTTTAATCACATTGATTTCAAGACCTGTAGGGATTTGTAGCTGACATGTTGCAGCTCAAAACTGCTTTGATTAGCTTGTGAGACCTTCAATTACAAAGACAGGTAAAACCAATCATGAAAAAGACTATTTATCAGAGGCAGTTGCTGGCTGTGCTTGTCCTATGCTCCTGGCAACATGGGGGCATCGAGACAACTCTCCACTGACCAAGAAACTAAGATAATTCATTATCATGAATTAGGAGAAGGGTACAAGAAATTATCAAGAAGGTTTGGGATGTCTATCTCCACAGTCAGAAATGTGGTGCAGAAATGGAAGGCCAGAAGAACAGTCATTGTGAAGGAAAGATGTGGTAGGACAAAAAAAATACTGGAAAGACACAGACGAAGGATGGTTAGAATGGTCACAGACAAGACACAGACCACCTCCAGAGAACTACAAGAACATCTGGCTACTGATGGTGGAGTTGTTCATCGTTCCACAATCCAGCGCACTTTGCACCAGGAAAAGCTCTTTGGAAGGCTGATGCTCAAAAAGCCTTTCCTGAGTGTTCGTCACAAGAAGAGTCACATGAGGTATGAAAAGCACATCTGGACAAGCCAGAAGCATTTTGGAAAGAAATACTGTGGTCAGATGAGACTAAGATGGAGTTATTTGGTCAGAACAAGAGGAGGTATGCATGGAGAAAAAAACACTGAATCCCATGAGAAGAACTTATTGCCTACTGTGAAATATGGTGGAGGGTCCATCATGTTATGGGGCTGTGTGGCTAGCACAGGGACTGGAAACCTTGTTAAAGTTGAGGGCCACATGAATTCCTCTCAGTATCAGCAGATTCTTGACAAGAATGTTCAAGAATCTGTCACAAAGTTGAAGCTACGCTGGGGTTGGATTTTTCAGCAGGACAATGATCCCAAGCACTGTTCAAAATCCACCAAGGAATTCATGCAGAAGCACAAGTACAATCTTCTGGAATGGCCATCCCAGTCCCCAGACCTTAACATCATTGAAAATGTATGGATTGATTTGAAGCAGGCTGTTTACGCACGGAAGCCAAGAAACCTGACTGAACTAGAGGTGTTTTGTTTGGAGGAATGGGCCAAAGTACCACCTGCCAGACTTCAGGGACTTGTCAGTGGCTATAGGAGGCGTCTACAGGCTGTTCTTGCTGCAAAAGGAGGGTCTTTTAAATATGAATTGCTCCATAAGGTATAACATTTGTTAAAATAAAGTTGCTGCTTCAAAAGCTCAGCAAGTGACAAACTGCATGATTTTCCTAAGGGGTGCCCAAACTTTTGCATACCACTGTATACTAACTATTCCTTCTGCATTGCTTCCACAGACAAATGAACAGATGTTGAATATCAGTTGAGTCTCAGACCTGATATCATCTGCATTCATCAGACCAACAGATGGACCTTGAAGCCAACAGAATGATGGAGGTGGCAGCATTGGGCCGGCCATTCAGCCTCGGGATGCTTTATGACTGCCGCAGAGACTCACTCATCCCTGGTAATCTCACCTCTGATTCACTGCTTGAAAATATAAACCACGAAACCATTCTTTAAAACAACCAAAAGATTTAGTTTCCACTCATATCCATTTCCTTCCTGGTGATGAATAAACGATTATCCTACTTCATCTTAATAGTTAGCAAGTTAAATAATGAAATAGTGCACCACTGATAAGACTGCATCATGGACATATAAACTCAGATGTCTGAAACTCCCAAGGAAACGTTTTACAGAGATGTACAAGTGATACAGGCCCTGCTAGAGGACAAGTGAAGCGGGACACAAGGACAGAGCTGTGCAAATGTGTATAATACATACATTTTCTTAGCTTAATGAACTCAGGACCTAATCAACAACATGGAAAACATTCATTAGTTAAAAAATAAATATATTCTATCCAGTTTTACTGAGTTTCACTGAAATTGATGCAGTGTGTGTTGTAGCTCAGGCTTCTTTAGCACGACTCACAGCAACACAGAAATATATCTTTGACTCAGTGCTCTCAATCTTTGGCAAAGATGTGGAAGAAAACAGAGTTCTGGTGACATTTGCAGACAGTCAACAGCCTCCAGTTCTAGAGGCAATCAATGCTGCAGGTGTCCCATGTCCTAGAACAATAGACGGACTGCCACGTCACTTCAAATTCAATAATTCAGCGTTGTTTGCAGACAACAGATCTGCAGCTGATGATGAAGATGATGAAGATGGAGAATTTGATCAGATGTGCTGGGACATGGGGACAAAAAGGATGAAGAACTTTTTTGCTGTTTTGAATAAAGTAGAAACTAAAAGGTTGATACCAACAAAGGACATCCTCAGAGAAAGACAGCAGATTAGAGCTGAACTTTTCAAAAGGTTTTTTCAGCCAAGCTTGAGGAAATAAGAGAGTAAGAGTTTGAAGCAGAGATCAACAGAAATGAGAACAAACAACTGTGAAAGAACTGAAGGAAAAGTATCTTGGAGCCACAGAAGCTAAGAAACCTGTTCAGACATTGATTGATGAACTGAAGGCTGAATATGATCATGTCCAGAATGAGGTGATGAATCTGATAGAGACATCTACTCTGAACAGACTGACAGAGATAGCATTTCTCTCTGGTGCCTGGCTGTCAGTGTGTGTGTGTTGGTCAACATGTAATAGTTGGTGAAGCTGTATGCAAACATACTTTGATGCCACAGAGAGAATACATTCAAAACAGCCAAGACTTACAGCTGTCACAGATGATTTGCTCGATAAATTATTGAATTGGACAGACTGTGCATCGTGCCACGGTGCATTGTTACTCCAGTGTATCCCCTGAGAACTGCAGGTATGTCCTCAGTTTCTAGAGAATGGTCTGAAATGCAGGAGCAGGTCAGAGTTGGTTTGAGATCAGCTGACAACAATCCTTTCAAAGCGGATATTTCTGCAGCCTTGTAGCGTACCAGATGATAGACATGAAAACTTAGTGACTTAAAATGACACAAGTAAACTGTGTCCATCAAGGCTGCAGAAAGACATGACTGACATCAGGAGTGAAGTAGTCACAGTGCTTTAACTGAACAATTATATTTACAGGACTGGAGAGTAACTCGGTACACACACACACACACACACACACACACACACACACACACACACACACACACACACACACACATATATATATATATATATATATATATATATATATATATATATATATATATATATATATATATAGCAGACATCACGTATGGTGCTTTTTCTCTTGGTGATCAGATATACTTGTGTGTTTTTTCTCTGGATGAATGAGGCAAAACTCATGTGGCATATCGGAGGTCTTTATTAATCACACTTCTAAAGAAGACAGACACATCCTGTCCAGATCAGATCTTAAGCCAAGGTCTGGACAGGCCCCAAGATTCAAGATAAAGGCTGCACGCTGCAATTTAAAAAAAAAGAAAAAAAGAAGCTGAACCTGGACCTTAGTTCTGGAATAAAATACGATCGTTTATTCACCCCTATAACTTTGGTGTCATCTGGAGTCCTTTAGAAGATATTTAGATCCAGTGGATCACAGGGTCGCAGCACAGCATTGGCTTTAACCATATCATTCATATGTTGGAGCTGAGAACAATTCTGGATGAAGGTTCAGAGTTGGAGAAGTTGTTGTAGACACACAAGAATGTCTAACAAACTAATGACAAACATGAACAAACAGAGAAATAAAAGTTAAACCATGGCCGTCCCCTTGGTGCTGGCATGCTAGCTAGACACAATTACTGAATGAACAATTAAAAGATTATTATATTAGACCTTCAGACCAATTAAATATCATTATAAATTCATTATAAATATGTAACTGATGTAAATTAGTTGATTAATAAACATGTATAACATTTAAAAATGAATATTATTCCTTGTGTCAGTATGTTCTATATTATTGGTAAGAGACTTAAAGATGTCAGTTTTATTTTTCTGTTTGATGAATACGTATTAATTTTAGTGAATAAAATGATTAATTTATAAAATGTAGGACAGTTTAATGTGATTCTGCACTTTTGATGGAAGGAAAAATCTTAAACTTTGTTAAAACATTATAGTGTAACTTACAGAGATGTTTGGACACACCTACTTATTCAATGATTGAAAAGATAAATCTACACCTTAGAGTATGAATCATGTGGAATAAATGAATGAATAAATGAGTCAAACCTATTATTGTTAGAAGAAGACACTGACATGAGAAAAGAGCTGGAGGCAGAAAGTCTCTGTGTCTCTACCTGTTTTCTTCTGATAACACACAAAAGATTATGTGTCCGTCTTCCAGAAGCATCTCTAAAGAGTTTGGAAGCCACAAATAATCCACAGTCAGACAGATTGAAGACGACTGTTCCCCTCCACAGGAGTGGTCCACCAACAAAGATCACTCCATAGGCATGAAGTATAAGTCAGAGTCTGCTTGTGCAGCAATAGCATCAACTAAATGTTTCTGGTAACTGCTGATCAGTGGTCTACAGCAGCTTGGAGGAATCATTCCTCAGAACAGAACCACTTCAGTTCTGACATGTTTTTATACGTCCTCACATGCTTCCATCAACAGGTAAAACGTCTGTAACATAAGACTTTTGTAAAAAAACAAAAAACAAACAAACACAGTGGAGAGGTGGTTAGCACTGATGCCTCACAGCAAGAAGGTCACCGGTTCGAATCCATGGGCCGACTTGCCTTTCTGTGTGTAGTCTGCATGTTCTCCCTGTGTCTGTGTGGGTTCTCTCCGGGTACTCCGGCTTCCTCCCACCATCCAAAGACATGCTCTTTAGGTTAATTGGTGATTATAAATTGCCCGTAGGTGTGAATGTGAGTGTGAATGTTGGCCCTGCGATGGACTGGCGACCTGTCTAGGGTGTACCCCTGCCTCTCGCCCGATGACAACTGGGATAGGCTCCAGCAGACCCCCGTGATCCCTAACAGGACTAAACGGGTTTAGAAAATGACTGACTGACTGACAAAAGCATTTCAGACATTTCAAAGACCGCATACAGGTGAGAAACCATACTCCTGCAATTCTCGTAGGAAAGGTTTCAATATGGTAACAGTAATGAAATATGAAGGAATCCTCGCAGTTGAGAAGCCGTACCCTTGTAACATGGGAAAAGATTTACTGACTATGTACTGTTGTGAAACATGGCAAAAGTTGTGGTCATAATAAGTAATAATAAGTAATAATTTGTATTTCCATGTAAAATCTCACATAGGTGAGAAACATCACTCCTGCAGCTTCTGTGGAAAACAGTTCAAAGACGCTTCAACACTGAAAAGTCACAGGTTAGAGCCTCTAATCTTGGGAAATGTGGGAAAATATTTATTAATTCATCAATGGCATGGAGATATGTTATACACATATAAAACACACAGGTGAGAGACTTCACATAATGTATATTTTTTTTTCTGCATTGAACTAATTTCAGTAAGAACTGCTGTTCAACATTTATTTGGTGCAACTCCAACAGTGTCCACTTAGTTCCAGTGGACAAGAATATGCTAGCAGATTGTAGGTCTATCAGGTGGATGTTTGTATTATTTTATCAGGTTGTGTCAACTATATAAATGACAACCCAACCCAAACACTCTCGCCCTACGTGCTTCGTGTCCCATAATGTCATTGCCCACGTCAGTTCCCAGGCTACACAAAATGAGCAAGATGGAGACAACAAACAAAAAATATGCTTCAGAGTTTCAATCTGCGTGGTGTGACACGTTCACCTTTTCACCTTTGTCGTCGCAAGTTACATAAATGTCTCCCATGACTTTTGTGAACTGTGTCAGGCTGACTTCTGAGTGGAACACTCTACAACTCTAAGAAGCTGTAGAGTCATTTCAGGATGTTGTAGCACATTTCATTATAACTCTGGATGTAAGTCTCATTAAAAGTTGCTTTGTTTACAACGTCGTGGGGATGTTGCTAGTGGAGCAGTCCAACCGCTACCCCAGAAAATCTGCCTCTTTTTCATTGCTCAGCGTTGGCAGGTTTGAATCAGTTGTAATGACACAGTCACTCTAATGCAGCCTCACGCACGCTTCCACCAGGTCTTCTCCACCAGTGAGGAAGAGACGTTGAGCCATGGCTAAGAGCGGAGGAAAGGTTAATGTTTGTCTGCTGAACTGCAGTTAAAACTTCCATTTGAACAATAATCATAATAATAAGTTTTGACTTTGTGAAAAAGAAAATTCAGTAGTAAACTAAATATATATTAGAGACAGCATACAGGTGAGAAACCATATTCCTGCAATACCTGTTGGTACAGAATAAATGACAATGTTAATCAAATATCACAAAGGAATCCACACAATTGAAAAGCTGTACCTCTGTGGGAAACAATTTACTAACGCTCCACATTGAAAAGGCATATGAGAAACCGCAGAGCTGGGAAACATTGACAAATGTGTGGGAAAAGAGGCTGCATACTTCTCCTCACATTAATAATTTATCTGTCCGCATAAGATCTCACACTGTGTAGAGAGACCTTATTCCTGCAACTCCTCGTGGAAACAATTGCATAATGTATATTAAAAGTTTTTATTCTCGAACATTGATTATGAGAAGTAAAACCACCAGAAGTATTCTCAGCTCTGTGGAGACCAATAAACGTACACATGTATTACCAGCCTCTTGCAAAGAATTAGAAGAATAAATCTGTATTGTAACTCTCAGCAGTTTAACAGCTTATTTTTGTTTAATAAAAAATAATTTAGTCTTGACAGTTATGAGAGAGAAACAGATCAATTGATAAAAATAATCATGTCACATCATGAAATAAATAATAAAGATGAACCAGAATTTGACTTCATCAGACTTTAATGACATTTTAACACAACTGGAGAATTAAAACAACTTCAGCCATCAGTTCATTAAGTTCATTTCTTTACTACTACAGTAATAATCAATTTAACATTTAAGCTATTTTCAAAAACACATGTCAAATATTCCATCATGTCAACCACTGAGCATCAATAACATCACTAGAGTTTCAGAGAGTTTCAACGGAAAAGATTTAGGTTCAGCCAATATTTTCTACCAGATGACATCCTAATAATCAAGTTTAAATGGAATCATTTCTGACATTTGCTTGACATTTAATTTCTATGACTTCACTTGCTTCTTTCAGCTCACATACAGAATAAACAGAAAACATAGACCACAAATTAATGTGCAATTAAAAGTAAATGTTAAATTTTGTTGTTTTCAGCTGGATCATTCTGTAAAGGCCTCTTAGAGCCGATGACATGTCTGCGGACCTGGTAATGCGCTTCTCTAATATCCAAAAAAATTTAAAAATTTCTTGCTAAGACTTTTCTTTTCTTTTTGCTCCTGTCTTTGTTGAGATAATTCTTGCTCTGTTTTTGTAAGCTCTTCTTTTTGGGCTACTTTGGAGATGAGTTTTGCTCTCTCTTTCATCGCCTCCAAAGACTGAATCCGAGCCTTGAAACCAGGTTTGGCTTCAGATTTCTCTCCTTCTATCAGCTGGTCGATGTACTCTGGAGTGGTGAGAGGGTTTGGTCTCAGGGCGATCTCTTGCAGACGGGTTATACTGTGCGCTGACTGCTCTATTAAGGACAACATCATGTCTTGGAGCTGAACAATCTCATTCTCTTGGATCTCAATCAGTTTCTGAATCGTCATCTTGTCTTTTGTGGCTTTTTCATACTTTTGCTTTAGCTCTCCTAATGTCTGCTTCTCTTTCACTTGAACATACTCCCATTTGTATGTCTGGTTGAAATGCACACTCCAAATGCATTTACCAGGGCAGACAGTGCACATCCCTGTCCCATCCATTGATGCACAACCTTGTTTCTCATTATTATCTGCTATTGCACATGGGTAGTGACATGTTATTGAACATTTCTGACAGTTGGTAATGTAGACACCTTTCTCTGTGAGCTTTCTTTGGACTGACTTAATAACATCAATCTCAATCTCAAAGTTTTCATTTGAAGTCATGATTGTTTCATGCTCTTTGATCTTTTCTTGGGTTGTCTTAATTTCATCAAGTTTGGCTAGTCCAGCTCTAACTTGTGGTTGCAAACCTTCAATGGCTGCTTCAAGCTGCTTTCGTTCTTTTAAAACCTCTTGAGTCATTAACAAGCTTTTGGTTGTCATCGTACCCAAAGCAGTGAAGAACTTCTGCATACTTTTGGCCCCCATCTTCCAAAACATTTCATCAAAACCATCATTATCCTCATCAGAGTCCTCTTCAGAAACCTCATCAGAAACCTCATCTTGGGGCTTGTTACTCTTGCCACTGTTGTTTGCAAATAATGCTGAGTTGTTGAACTTAAAGTGAACTGGGAACCCCAGCTCATTTTTTGGACATGGAACCCCAGAGACATTTACTGCCTCAAGAACCGGTGGCTGCTTGCCATCAGCAAAAGTCACCAGCATCTGAATGTTCTCTGCCACATCTTTGCCAAAGATTGAGAGCACCGAGTCAAACACATACTTCTGTGTTGCTGTCAGTCGTGCAAGAGCAGCCTGAGTAACAAAACATACTGCATCTATCTCACTGACTCCATCAACAGAAGTAAAAAGCCTTCGGATTTGTTCTGTGATCTCTCTGTCTCTTTCTATTCCTCTGGTGTCTCCAAAGCCTGGAGTGTCCACAATGGTCAGAGAGTAGGGGATGTTAAACCCCTCCTGGTGGTTGACTTTATACACAGTGACTTCAGAGGTCTGGCTGTGAGCCTGTGATCTTGACTGATCCTCAACAACTAACTTAAATCTGAAACTATCCTTCCATTCAACACCAGCAATGTAGTTGATCATTCCATTGATGAGAGTGGACTTTCCTGATCCAGTGGCTCCAAGAACCATAATAGTGCGGTTCTGCCTCATTCGTTCTTTACCAAGCTTGTACCCCCGGCAGCCATCTATGTCCATATCATCGAATTCCAGAGGCAGTTTGTAAACTGAGGGGACGATTGAGTTTATAGCCTTGCTGATGTGTTTGAGGTATTCAGCAATACGTGGAAATTCACACTTCGTTGTCCAGACACTAACAGTGATGCTTTCCTTGCTCCTACCACCTTCACCACAATCACATCTGACCCTGACTGTATACTCTGTCTCTGACTGAAGCCCTGAAAGGATCGCCTTTTGACCTCTTGATATTGTTTGCTGCCACTTGACATCTTCCTCTTTTAAACTGTTATCTATTTCTGCATACTCTACAATGTAGCTCAGTATCTGGACATCCTGTCCAAGCTCAGCAGGTCTCTCCCAGCTAACTGATATCTCAGAGGAGGTTGGTTCAACCTGAGGTTTTCCAGGAGGGCTGCAAGGTAAAGTTTTGATGAAATCACTGACTCCACTGGCTGGCCCGACTCCTGCTGAGGTCACTGCTCTACATCTGAACACATACTCTGTGTTTGGCTTCAGATCACTCACTGTGACTTCTTCAGCTCTTGATTGGCTCTTCTGTTGCCATTCATCTTCTCCACGGACACAGAACTCAACAGAGTAGGAGGTGATGTTTTCTGCTCCATATCTGGGAGGAGAAATCTTCAGGGTCACACTGTTGTGGTTGATGTCTCCTACTGTCACAGTTTCAGGCTTTGAAGGCGGCTCAAAGTTCTCACTGACAGGAAAGCCTTCTTTATAAAGGTAGATGCTTGAACCTTTCTGTCTCTCGTTGGTTAAACCCACTGTCAGGAACTTCACGTTCTTGTTCTCCTTGTTGGCCTCTGCAAAATCAATGAAGAGCTTTACCTTCATCCTCATTTCATCTGCTGCTTCCTTTGAAAGGAACCATTGTTCCTTCTCTATGTCATAAATGTGTGGTTGTTGAGACGCGTCTGCTTGGTTTGATCCCTTTAAGTAGTTTGATAAAGCTGAGAGGTACGGTTCAGGACTTCCCAGGGAGGTGAAGACAAAACACACGGCATGTTCTGCACGAAGAAGTTCCTCCTGTAGACCACTTGTAGAAGGAACGATCTTGGTGTTTTTCATCTTGTATGTGAGAATTTTTAAGGTGCTGATTTCTCTTTCTTTACAGTCCATCCACTCATTCAGGGCTTCAATGTTAAAAGGTGAAGCATGTTTCTTCTTCAGCACGTCTGCCAGCTCAGACTCCTCTTCTCCTCCTCCTCGGATTGATGGAAGCTTTTTGGACAAAGTTCGTTGGAATTCCAGCTTGAACTCACAGCACATTTCTTTAAAACCTTTAATCTTTTTACAGACTTGTGGGAACTGCTGTGCAGTGGTGGTATTCAGTGCATCATTGTACCTGAGTTCCAGCTCGATGAAGTCCTCCAGGAATTTCTGTGCTTCTTGAACTAATCCGATACTTATCTGACGGACCAGTTTTGCAGCAGAAGAATCTAAAGTTGTCAGTGGCAACAGCCAGACCTTCATTGGTACGGCATTTTCTCCGTTGGGTCCCAGTAGTTTTGGCAGGCTTTGGTAGACCTCCACTGCATCCAAATAGGACACTGGATTTTTTGGTAGAGAAAAGTCTCCAAGAAACTTGCAAGAGAATTTCTCAACATTAGCTTTGTCCTTATCTTCCATCTTCAGGGAACCTTCACCCTCTATAGAAATGGTGGGTATCTTGTTGATCATCACTTTCAAGTTGCCCTGAATGTCTTGATGATTTTCTTCTTCAGACACCTCACGGTCAAACACAAAGAAGGCTTGTGCCCCATAAAGAATACCTGTGACTACATGAGTTGCTAAACCTTGGTCAAAAACGTATGGATGTTTCACATTGCCTCTTCCAAGATGATTCATCGACAGTTCCTGGAACTTTGTGGTAGTTTTGTACTTCAGTGTCACTCTGGCCTGTTTTTTAGAGGTCTTCTGATCATTCAGGTATTTGGCCGATCCTCCAACTTCTACCAAACCACACAAGAAGCTTGCTTTCAGAGACGCTTCAACGTTTAGCACTGATAATTTACCCTCAATTGATTCAGATGCAACTATCTCAAAGTCACTGTTAGGGCTGGGTCGTTCCCTTGTATCTTTATCAAGGTCATTCTGGTCCCACAGAGTCATTCCTGCAAAAATAATGGAACAAATTACATCCACAACGGGTTAGGCTTAGGGTAAAGATGTACTGTATCATCAAGTACAGTGGCAGTAGAAACATCTGGAATTTCTTTCCCTTATACCTGTCTGAGCTAATTTCAGTAATAACAACAATAATAACAATAGCTGTACTAAACCATCAATATGTCAGTATGTTTGTGAATATTTCTTAGTGATTCAGGTCAAGGTATACAGTTCTGGAAAAACATGAGAGACCTATGCAAAATGATCAGTTTTTCTGGTTTTGCTATGTATTTATTAAAATGAACATTTTTGTTTCATTCTATAAAGTGCTGACGACATTTCTCTCAAATTTGAAATAGTGCCATTCAGAGCACTTATTGGCAGAAAATGGCAACTGGTCAAAATAATAAAAAAGAGGCAGTGTTTTCAAACCACTGATATTTTAACTTTAAGTTTAGAAATCATTATTGGTGGGATATCTCAATCTTTAATCAGTGTTTTTAATGATCTTCCTCATAAAATATCTAATCGAAATCTTGTAAGTAGAATGAGGAGGCTTGTGTTGGAATTGAACAAACACTGGAATGCTGATTTAAGAAACATTTGTGAGAGTGGTCTTTTAATTTTTCCAGAGCTGTATATAAAAACTCAGCTGGAACTTCTTGGTCCAGCTGTCACTGGCCAAAACACAAATGTTTGTTACTTCACAAAAACTAATCAAGTAACAAACATTTTATGCGTAGGCCCTGTAATGGGGAAATAGCTGATTTTAGTGTTGAAAACTAAAAATAACAAATTGGACTGTTTTTCTCAACAATGAAACCCGAATGTTGTGGAATGAATGATTATATTATGGTGGTGAGATTAAATAACATGGTTATTATGGGAGTCAATGCGACATGTTTTCTCCCCTATAGATTCCCTACAGACATCATCTCAGATCGTGAACTCCAGTTCATCTCCCAGACCCAGAATCTGAGAAAATGTACACTCGATACGTCATATCATTTCTGTTTAAAAATGTTATTCGTTAAGTCTCTGAGGATTTATCACACTTTCCATTGTCTGTGTTTGAAACAAAATAGAGAACATTTTTTCTTGATCAATGTCACTGTCTGGGGGTATTATTTTATAGACAGACATTTATAGATATAGTAGAATCGTATAGAATCCCACAGTTTTAAAATGTGAATACTTAGATAGAAATGCTAGCGCTTCTTTTCAACATGTTATGTTTTCTTACCAGGGATGAGTGAGTCTCCACGAGAATCGTAAAGCATCCCCAGGCCAAATGGACGGCCTAGAGCTGCCACCTCCATCGTTGTGTTGGCTGCAGGGTCCATCTGTTGGTCTGATGATTATACATAATTTAGTTTTTAGATCCATCCATCATCATCATCCACCATGAAGCTGGATGGAAGGTGCTATCTAAGTAAGAATCTAATTATATAGTATTCATGTCATTACATTTCAGTAATTACAATTCATTATATTGGAAACATAAGTCATTATACGGAAAGTGCATCCTCATAACATTATTAACATGTACGTTAATAAGCCTTTTTTTTCTTTTTCTTTCTTTTTCTTTCTTTTTTTTATTGCCTGTGTGCAAATGTCTGCCAATACTGTCAAATTCTCTTCAAGGATCTAATCTTTTAACATTCAACTTCCTTTATAAAATTATCGCATTATTATTAGATATTCAATCACTTTTAGACACATGATACAAAACTAAAACATGTGTACTCACAGTATGAATATGTGCAATCCTCTGGGCAAGTGCTGTTGTTTCGATGTTATATCCTCTGTGAGAAAGACACACCTCCAGATCTTCAGCCCTTATTTAGACTGAGATGCAGCAGAGACGAGAATGAGCCTAGCGTCTCGGAAATTACTTGACTCACTTTGGCTTTGTGTTTTGATGGGGTGGGCTTCTGGGAAATGGTCACACATGTTGTAAAGTCATTAAATCTGCTTTGCCAAGACTAAATATAGAAGTATCTCAAGCAATGGTACTTGGCACTCACTTGTTACTGGAACTTTATATAAGTTTTTAACTGTATTGTGTTGTGTTTTATTGTTTTGCTTTTAGCTGTTCTGTTTTCATTAGCTTTGTTTCATGTGCCTGTTTTTAAAACTGCTAATTTGTTTTTCCATGTTTTTACGAACAACTTACTGATGTTAACCAAGTACTATGCAAATAAAGATTTTTTTTTTTTTTTGTGGATCGTTGTTTAAAATTATTGCTGACTCTTGAATTTTAGATAATCAACTCAGCGATTACTTATATGACACTGTTGAAATGAACCATCTATGAGGGAGGAACTTGCAGTGAGAAGGTTTCCACTTACAGGTTGGCAGTGTTTATTTTTGACATCCAGAGTGGGAGGAGTCCATCTGTGTGTGTGTGTGTGTGTGTGTGTGTGTGTGTGTGTTTCTCTATATAAATAGATGCTACCAGAGTAAAGTGCAGCAGATCTCCTTCCTCCTCCTTCATGATCAGAGTCAAACTGAGCAGGTAAGAGTCTGAACATCCTGATCTGTTCATATCTTTATTCCATGTGTGTTATATGGAACAGACTCTGTAAATGTTGTCAGTGGATCTGCAGCAGCTTTACTGTCCAACAAATCAGTGTCAGTAACTAAAGTCCACATTAGAGCAGACTGGGAATGAAACTAGAGACAATGAATTCAGCTGGATGTAAATTCTACTGTCTGTCAACATGATTCCTGCTTTTTGTTGTTAACACAGAAGACATCAGTGGACGTCACACTGGACCCTTCACTGCCACACTAATGTGTCCATCTGTAGAAGACATAGAGACATAAAGACGTAAGTGATAGATTATGTTTTCAGCATGTTGATGGATTTTACATTCATAAATATGACTAAAATAAAATCACTGAAAGAGTATTTAATGCAAGTCCGTTTTAATTGTGTATCATAGAAATGTTAGAAAAGTTGAGAATGTGAAAATTAAAATTATATTTCTACTAATGACTTAAGCCACCAGAGAGAGCAAGATCTCCAGCTTAATGGAAGTCTACTTGGCTGTCAGAGGCATGGATCAATTACATCCATTAATGATCACATACTCATGCTGCTGTTGTAGACATGGCTGTCTTAAGGCAGCTTCTGAAATGTTGCTTTCCTTCCCCATTATTCTGCTGTACTATCTCCTAAATATTAAGAACTAACTTGTCATAATTGAGTTCAAAAGAAAAAAAAAAGAACAACAGGCAACAACTTGCTGCTTTTTGAGTTTATAGTAGTAAAGACTTCAGACTTGCCGATTTTTCTTCTTCTTCTTCGGCTCCTTATTTTTATGTTTAGCTAAAGTGTCTGGCAGGGCAAACTACAAAGGCAAAATGCATCAAACCTGGTAACTGGGTAGAGGTCCTAGCATGTCACTTTGCCAAGCTATCAATACACATGCCTGCAGCTAGGTGGCGCTATAATAAACCAAATTATGTTTTGCCTCATATCTCGGGAACCGTGTGCCCTCGAAACAAAATTCGTTCTCCCTCTGATTCCTTATGCTGCATTCCAGAAAGCTGGGATGTCAGATTTATCCCACTTGGAGTGTACGAGATACAACCTCAAAGCATTCCAAGAAAACGAAGTTGAACAGAAAACAACAAACATGACCGACTGCGATAAGATAATTTGTTTTGTTTCTGAAGTTACTGACAATGATCAAAATTGAGGTCTCTCAATTTTTTTTTCACCATCAGTAGGTAAATACTTCTCTCTGTGCTGAAATCTAACAGTAGACGCTGAACAAACCTCTTTTTTTGTCAGACTCATTCGTTGTTGTTTTGTTACGTTATGTTAGACTACACGTCAACTTCAACTTTATGCAGAGAGATTATAGTGACATATCTTCACACACAAAAGTCATGTTGTGTAATAGGACGATATCTAGTATGACCGAAAAAAAACAGATGAATGCATTTTGTAGTCTAGTAAATTAACATTCACGGTGTGCATGTCCATGGACACCGCCATTCTTCTGTGACGTCAGGCTGGTCTTGTGAACTTGGGGTAGATTTATTTTATCCGACTTCACTAGTAGGACATCCGACCTCAAGTGGCATTCCAGAGCACTTTTCCTAGTAGGAGGTTGTGCATTTTCTGGAACGTATCATTAGATAGCCATGGTTCTAATGGACAAGGCCACACCAATTTGTTAGTCCTGCCATTTATTTTTCCACCATTTTGAAAAGATTGAACCTCAAAGCAAAATAACCTCCGCCTTCAACCAGTTCTCACCAAACTTCGCATGTATCGTTTATGGACAAAGATAATAAAAAGTTCTCAAAAGAACTTTAGCAGGGTTATTGATTACAAAGTTAAGGGCTAATTCGTTTTTTATGACATGGCACAGTATAATTCCAAAGCTAACATTTTGTGAAGTATAGACCCAAACTTAATCAAACTTCTTATCTGGCTGGGATAGAGTGTGAGCAAAATAATGACTGGTCCCGCAAGAAGAAGTTATAATGTGCAGGAATGTTTCAATTTTGCAAGAATATTGCATTCACCCACATACTGTATGTTCCTATAAAAACCTGCACTCCCCACCATCCATTTCAACCTGTTTGTTGGATACACTATGACCTGTATGGCAGAAATGAATGTATAAATACTAACTTAATATGTGTGCTTTTAGTGGCTGAGACACTTTACAGCTTGTTCCAAAATTTGTTTCATGTCCCCATGTTCAAATGCACACACAAACAGCACTGCTTGTGGGTCTGATACTATGGTATGGATCCATTAGAAACAGCAGCTCTTAGCAAAATAGGCCACTGTGCTAATGACGTTGGTGATTATTTGTGTACAAAGCATGACAGTGTGACTGCATCCCATGTGGTGGCATGAAACAAATGTGGAGATCATTTTAATGAATATAATGTTTGTCAACACTGATATTGGCATAGCAATTAATTTGAAAGGGATGTGAGGGCCTAAATAGGTTGAGAAACACTGCATAGTCCAACATTAGCTACTTTGCCACTCTATGGCTCTACAAAGTCTCCTGAAAGTCGACAGAGAGAACCTCTTCTGTTTTATAGATATTTTGCTCGTATCTGAGTTGAGAGTATGTGGATGCTTCTTTTCTAATGTGATTCCCTATTTCCCCAAAAATAGCAATTAAACATTTCTGGTAACTGCTGATCTATCATCTACAGCATCAGTTCAGTCACCCTTTTCCCTCTCAGTATTTTTCCATTTATTTTAACTAGTTTGATTAACTAAAGGCATCAGAAAGAAAATGTTGCATTAAATTTGAACACATTTATTCTTGTCATGCTAACGGACACAAACATAACTTGACTATTTATTCTTCAGAGAAGTCAACTACCTGTTTCAAAGAATTCTGCTTGGTTTGAAAATGATGTCTAGACAAGATGAGCTGATGCACAATTATGGACTAACCTGATTTTTCTTTGCAGACAGATTCAGACCAGAAAGAACTCTACAGTCATAGAATCAACACTAATAATAAGGATGGAAGATCTTCTCTGACCATGAAGAGTTTGTCTTCTCATTAGAAATAACTGCTGGTATCAACTGACTGGACTTGTGCTGTTGGAATTCTTAACTATACCAGAATGACTTCTGTTGATTCACAACCAATTCATAATATCTCAAAGAAGCCAGAGGTCAGTAAAAGACTTGCTGATGCTGTTAAAGAAAACAGCACTCATTTGCAATCTGAGAAAGGGTCTCTGTCTGTTTATAAGATTCCCCTGAAAGAAAAACAAACCAATATAGATGGTTGCAAGCGTCTTTGTTTTGGGAAAAATCTCCCAAAACAAAGCCGTACCATAATGGTTCTTGGAGCAACTGGTGCTGGGAAGTCAACTCTCATCAATGGGATGATCAATTACATTCTAGGTGTTAAATGGGACGACTCATTTAGGTTTAAGTTAGTTGTTGAGGATCAATCAAGATCACAGGCTCACAGCCAGACCTCTGAAGTCACTGTGTATAAAATCAACCACCAGGAGGGGTTTAACATCCCCTACTCTCTGACCATTGTAGACACTCCAGGCTTTGGAGACACCAGAGGAATAGAAAGAGACAGAGAGATCACAGAGCAGCTACGTAATCTATTCTCTTCTGAACATGGTGTCACTGAAATTGATGCAGTGTGTGTTGTAGCTCAGGCTTCTTTAGCGCGACTCACACCAACACAGAAATATATCTTTGACTCAGTGCTCTCAATCTTTGGCAAAGATGTGGCAGAAAACATCAGAGTTCTGGTGACATTTGCAGACAATCAACAGCCTCCAGTTCTAGAGGCAATCAATGAAGCAGGTGTCCCATGTCCTAGAACAAAAGGCGGACTGCCACTTCACTTCAAATTCAATAATTCAGCGTTGTTTGCAGACAACAGATCTGCAGCTGACAGAGGGAGTGGAGATGATGAAGATGATGAAGATGGAGGATTTGATCAGATGTTTTGGGACATGGGGACAAAAAGCATGAAGAAGTTTTTTGGTGCTTTGAATAAAGTAGAAACTAAAAGTTTGACACTGACAAAGGAGGTCCTAAAAGAAAGAAAGCACCTTGAGATTTCAGTTGAAAATTTGCAGATGAATGTTAAAGTTGGTTTAGCCAAGAGTGAGGAAATAAAAGAGACAAATGAAAAACTTAAAGAGTTTGAGGCAGAGGCCAACAGAAATGAGAACTTTGAGTTTGAAGTGACTGTCACGAAGCCTTGTCAAGAGGACATTTCTGGTTCTGGATGCTTCATCACCAACTGTCAGCAATGTCATGTCACCTGTCACTACCCTTGTGGCATACCAGATGATAAAGATAAAGCACACTGTTATGCAATGGGACCAGATGGATACTGTACTCAGTGTCCAGGCAAATGTTACTGGAATGTACATTTTAATCAGAAGTACAGATGGGAGTATAAAGAAGTTAAAGAAAAACAAACTGTGAAAGAACTGAAAGAAAAGTATCTTGAAGCCACAGAAGCTAAGAAACCTGTTCAGGCATTGATTGATAAACTGAAGGTTGCATATAATCATCTCCAGGCTGAGGTGATGAATCTGATAAAGACATCTGCTAGGTGTCTGAACAGACTGAAAGAGATAGCTCTGAAGCCAAATCCTCTCTCCACTCCAGAGTACATTGACATGATGATTGAAGGAGAGAAAGCTGAGGCCAAACCAGGCTGGAAGGAACGAGTTCAGTCTCTGATGAAGATGAAAGAAAAAGCAGAGTACATGGCTAAATTAGAGAAAGGAGAGAAACTTCTATAGAGTCCACACACTGACCCCAGCATTGGAATCAAGGCCAAATAAAGAAGTAGGTCCACCAAGACAAAGACTGAGACCAGGACCAGAATGATCTGTACAGAGACATCAGAAACCTGGTCAATGAAGAGACTGATACCAACCAGGACTAAAACTAGATCAACAGTAACACAGACCAAGACCATTCACAGACTGATTCCAAAGACTGAGCCCAGTCCAGATTTAGTTGAAGGTGAGACTGAGGATGTGGTCAAATAGTCCAGTAGATTATGACCAGCGTCTTTTACAAACCACCTTTAATTCATAAAGACTTAGGAAATGATGATGATGATGGTG
Organism: Planiliza haematocheilus; assembly: GCA_005024645.1. Lineage (NCBI taxonomy): Eukaryota > Metazoa > Chordata > Actinopteri > Mugiliformes > Mugilidae > Planiliza > Planiliza haematocheilus. The sequence goes on along the minus strand of SRSE01000366.1, from coordinate 381,532 downwards.
ATGATTTCTATGAGTATTTTTGTTTGTATGTTTTTTTTCTGATTTACAACAAAGTGTGTTCTTATAAAACACAGAGTTGGATACTTTGTGTGATTACGTTTCTATTTTTTAGGTTTTAGTCTAAAATTATTTCTATTTGAATCATGACTGTTGACAGAAGTTCTACTGGTGTGATCTGAATCAAATGTGATTGACCTGTGGTTTAATTTAGCAGCTTCAACTGAACTTTGAGAAATGAATCAAATGAATAAAAGTTGTATTTCTTTCTTTCATTGTGTCTCTTGTCTTGTTGTGTAAAACTGTGAAGCTTCTTTGGAAATCCTCCAGTTAAGACTGTCTGCACACTGCAGTCATGGAAAGAAACAATGACTTCAATCATTATTGTCCAGCTTGTCTCCTCAGTTTCTAGAGAATGGTCTGAAATACAGGAGCAGGTCAGAGGTGGTTTATTTTAGCAACAGAGAGAAATTCACAGAGTTTGAGATCAGCTGACAACAATCCTTTCAAAGTGGATATTTCAGTAGCCTTGTAGCCTACCAGATGATAGACATGAAAACTTATTGACTTAAAATGACACAAGTAAACTGTGTCCATCAAGGCTGCAGAAGGACATGACTGACATCAGGAGGGAAGTAGTCACAGTGCTTTAACACACACACACACACATATATATATATATACAGTATATATATAAACGTCCCTCTCACCCTCCTCGGGTGATATCTGTTTCATCCTCAAGCTCGGGTCCTCTACCAAAGGCCTGGGAGTTTGAGGTTTCTATGCAGTATCTTAACTGTTCCTGGGACTTTTCTGTTCTGGACTGAGGCTTCTGATGTTGTTCCTGGGATCTGTTGGAGCCACTCCCCCAGTTTGGGCATCACTGCCCCGATTGCTCCCACTACCACGGGGAGTGTGATGTTGTTTTACAGAGAATGGGAAAGGATTTACTCCTTCAGATATGCAAATTGTTTAATTGAGACTGATGAATTGATTTAAACCGTGTTCCTCCTATGATAAAGGGAGGTGATGCCCAAACGAGACATTTAAAAAGTGTAATAAACTCTACAAGCCAATCAGGAGCCAGGATCGGGACCTTCCCACCAATCACCTCTTGGGCATGGCACACACCTAATATACAAAATGAAAGCAGAGTAAATGTTCACTGATCATCACTGAGCTGAGATGAGAATGTGTTCAGGGGACAGCTGCACAGTCAGTCAGGTGTGTGTATGCGCGTGTGTGTGTGGGCGGACTTACATTTATTACTTCATGGGATCCCACGACAGGTAGCACACTAACAGTGTGGGGCCCAAAACTGGTGTGGGGCCCACCATTCTGGGCAACTAAAATGAGCTCAGGAGCTCCCCCTGGTGTTCCTCTCGCTTTATTTCAGCTTGCCCCACAAGGTGACAAACACTGGAAACGTGTATGTAAGTGTGTGTGATTTTTTTGCTCACTAGCAACTCCGGGGGCCGTAAGTGGTATTGCACCCACACACACAACCGGAAGTTCTGGTTGTACGATCGGCCGCGAATTCGAGAGAAGAAGAAGAAGAATCAAGGTTAAAGAGGAGGGAAACAGCAGAAGATGGAGCGTTTTGTTGACAAATTATTGGATATTTTACCACATTTACTGCAACGTGATATATCTACATGCAACAGATAAGCATGATTTTGTTCAATTTCTATCTTTGGTGGCGTTAATTTCTTTATTGCTAGCTATCGTTGGCAGTTAATTATCGTTAGTTACCGTTAACTAGCGTTAGCTGCTAACTAGCGTTACTAAACAGTAACTTTCAGCTTCAGCAATGATCGCTAGCAACTAATATTAGCATTGCAAAAACTTCTTGTTATGCTATAACCAGAAGCTGGTACAGCTAATTTCCATTAACGACTGGGTACTTACCTGTTGTTGGGCGGGGTGAACTTGCAATTCAGGTGAAACTGTTGTGAAAAAAACCTGTGATGAGGCTGCTTTTATTTTTTTCATTTTGATTACTATACTATCAAATTGCATAAATAAATACATGCTCCTTCAGGATAACTTGTTGTAATTATTTTATTTTATTGTTAGCCTCGTAAACATAGTTGCCTAAAGTCATATTTTTGTTTTTTGTTGTTTTTGTTTGTGTGCATTATAATGCATGGTGCATTTGATTACTATGCTACTGACCCATCTTCTTGTTAATTATCTTTTGTTAATCCAAAAAGTTTCAATAAAGGCAACCAACGGAGATTTTTAGAGAAGACGTTTCACCACTCATCCGATTAGCTTCTTTAGTTCCAGGGGACTGGTGGAAAGTCTGAGGTTTAAATAGGAACTCCTCCTGAAAAACTTGCTTGTTATGCTAATAACCAGAAACTGGTGCAGCTAATTTCCATTAACGACTGAGTACTTACCTGTAGAGGGGGGGACTGTTTTGGTCCATGTCCTTTTTCCTGTGAATGGTTCTCTAACGACTCTTGTCCGTCTGAGGCTCCAGTGTCAAGAGTGTTAATGAGACTGAAAATTCTTGGGGACAGAAGTTAAAACTGTAAATAGATGGCAAATTAAATCTCAGTCCACCTCCTCTGTTCAGTGAAGGTTTTTCCAGTCTGACATAGATGGCTTCCTTTACTCCTCTTTCAAACCATCTGTCTTCTCTGGCTAAGATTTGGACGTTGTTATCTTCAAAGGAGTGTCCCTTGTCCTTCAGGTGTAGGTGGACCGCTGAATCGTTACCTGATGAGCTGGCTCTCCTGTGCTGGTACATGCGTTTATGGATAGGTTGTTTCGTTTCCTCAATGTATAAGTCTGTACACTCCTCACTGCACTGAACAGCGTACACCACATTACTATGTTTCTGCCTGGGTGTGGCCCTGCGATGGACTGGCGACCTGTCCAGGGTGTACCCCTGCCTCTCGCCCGATGACAGCTGGGATAGGCTCCAGCAGACCCCCGTGACCCCCAACAGGACTAAACGGGTTTAGAAAATGACTGACTGACTGACTGCCTGGGTGTTTTGTCTTTAGGGTGGACCAGTCTCTGCCTAAGTGTGTTTCCGGGTTTGAAATAAACTGGAATACGGTGATTTCTGAAAATTCTCCTGAGTTTCTCGGACACTCCAGCCACGTAGGGGATGAAGATGTTTTTTTCTTTTGTCATTCTCCTCCTCTCTGTCCCTTTTCTTCTCCAAAAATGTACAAGTCCAGTTGCCTTTTTTGAAACTTTTTGGATTACCATGACCTGGATGACTGAGAACCTTCACAGGCATATCTTTTGTTAAGATGATAGCACACACAGTAGTTAATGAGCTAACAATTTCCAGATGTAAAAAAAAAAAACAGAAAAGAGATGAAATGAAGGAATTACACAATTTAATTTGAAATATAGATATCTAATGCTGTCTGTTTCTCTGTGCAATAGAAACTATCAGTGGGCCCCAGATAGTAACCTAACACCCTGCAAAGATATAAAAACAAGAAATGTATGTGTGTGTGTGATACTGGACCCTACAACTACTGTATGTTGGAAGCTGGCCCCACAAGTGACCAAAAACAGGCATTTTTTTTTTTTTTTTTTTTATCTTACTTGATTCTTTACAGCAGTGTAGAACCATGTCAAAATGGACACTGAAGCCTCGAGGCCTTGAAACAAAGAAACAAAGTTCCTACAATATGTAGGATCACTCAGACAATGTGGCGGCTGAGTGTATGTGTGGAATGTGATAAGAGTTTTATGAGGTGCCAGGTTAGAGGTAGAATGGTTAGCTTGAGACCCTGAGTCTATGTGTTGCATAATCTAAACTAATATCAACTTAACAATGTGGCAGAGCCAGCTATACTATAACCTTATGATCACAGCAACTCAGTAAAAGCAAATATCACATCAGATCAAAGTTTCTAGTTGATTCATTAAGGTTCCTAGGGTCCACAATTTCATGGGACCTGAAGTGGCCCACATAGACTCTGTGAGGAAGAAGGCCCAGCAGAGGCTGTACTTTCTGCGTCAGCTCAAGAAGTTCAACCTGCCTCAGGAGCTGCTGATCATCTTCTACACTGCAATAATCCAGTCTGTCCTGACCACATCCATCACAGTCTGGTTTGGATCCTCCACCAGGCATGACAGGGACAGACTGCAGAGAACAGTAAGGGCTGCAGAGAGGATCATTGGCACCGATCTGCCCTCCATCCAGGATCTGTACCAGTCCCGGGTCAGGAAGCAGGCCAGGAAAATCTTCACAGACCCCTCACACCCTGGTCACATTCTGTTTAGACTCCTCCCCTCAGGCCGGCGCTACAGAGCACTGTACGCCAAAACCACCCGCCACAAGGACAGTTTCTTCCCCCGGGCTGTGGCTCTGTTGAACTCTGAGCAGTCACAGAGTGGGAGACCATCCACATGAACAGTAGACAAGGACTCTGCACTGTATATACGCACTGTACAATAACCCCTGTTGGGTATATATATTATCCTATATTTTATATGTACATAGTGAGATTTATTTTATTGTGTTTTATTTTATTTTATTTAAGCTGTACTTTATTAGAGAAAAGTCAAATTCCTTGTATGTGCACATACTTGGCCATTAAAGCTGATTCTGATTCTGATGCTTAGCTTAGCTTGACTAGTGGGAGGTCATACTACCAGTTTTGGGGGGAAAGTCGATTTCTGGTGTATTGCTCCTGTAGCTGGTGTTCCACTGCTGAGAGGCAGTCTTTGTGGTCCTAGAGGCAAACGTTGGAGGGAAACTGCCCGCTCCTTAAAATCCTTTAAAATTGCTTGTTAGCAGCTCCGTGCTAACTAGCTGTGTGGGGCTTGTTGTGAAAAGTTAGCCTGCAAACCTTCTGTTTGGTGGCTAATAGACTTGAGCAGGCTCTGATTTCTGCTAGCTGCCCTGCTAGCAGGCAGCTGAGGCAGCCAGATGCAGCTGAGCAGCTGCGGGTTTCCACAGATGAGGTGTGGAGATGAGGAGAAGAGGGGAGAGAATAATGACCATGTAGAGATTTTATATAACCTGATGACCTCAAAGGTCGCATGCCACTGTTAGCCAGTGATAACTGTTGGGTCAGTTATCACACCTGAAGGATTGTGGGACTTGAAATTTCCAGTGCTTTCCTTTGTTTCCAAGACAAAGTTATGTGGTTTACAATTTGGTTATGCATGGTGAGATTCCATCCCTCACCACCAGGTTCAGGTCCCAACACTTTCAGGGTGTCTGGAACTGTATTTATGATCATGTGTATTTGTTTCTTGTTTTGTCTGCACACAGATTCAGACCCGAAATAACTCTGCAGTCATAGAATCAACACTCATCATGAGGATGGCAGATCTTCTCTGACCATGAAGTGTTTGTCTTCTCATTATAAATAACTCTATTGGTAGAATCTAACTGGAACTATCATACACTGGTTGGAATTCTTAACTATGCCACAATGAAAGCATTTTGGTCATTACGGAAAACTTTTACATCTTATTCTGGAGACAACCAAAGAAATACTTTTAAAAATCAACATCCTAATAAAGTGAAGCCTTTAAGTATCTTTCAGTGTGTACAGCCTGTGAATGTGAAATAATAAATAAACTGGTCATCATGAATGAATCAACAGATGTCTTATGTTAAATAAATCCAGAGTCGTTGTTTCTTCAGAGCTGCAAACAGAGAAACAAGGCTGTATAATGAGCACTAGGACACCAAGCTAACATTAATGTCTCTGGATGTATTTCCTGCTTTCCACTCCTTACCACTGAGGACATCCAGAAAAAGCGCTGTCTGCGTTAAGCTCGCAGTATTCTGAAGGACTCCTCCTACCCGACATATGGACTATTTTCCCTCCTGAACTTGTGGATATCCAGCTCATTCACCTATATGGTCTCACCTGTACATAGATTTTGATCTGTAAAGATTGTTCATATACTGTAAAAAATCTGTACCATATTTATGTACCATGCTATTTATGCCACATGCAATTGCTGCCTATTGCACTTCTGGTGAGATACTAAACTGCATTTCGTTGCTCTGTGCCTGTTCATGTGTAATGACAATAGAGTTAAATCCAATCTAATCTTGAGTCGGAATGTAGTTGCAGAAACTCCGCCCTGCAAACCTGAAAGTGAAAGAATGTCATTATACATTCCATGCCCAAATAACTCAGTTCAAGGTTAATTTTCAATGCGTTGTACTAGTCATTCATTAATACACAGGATTAGATGTTATACTACTTTGAGCCAAAATCCAAGGCGAAACACATTTAGAGACCCTGTTCAACTGAGAAACCCTAACAAACCTATAGTCATGTGATATGATGCTTAACCTACTATCTAAATGAACTAAGTAAATGCTGCTGGCTTGTAGGCCCACAGAGCAGCAGAGGATAGTTTGAGCCTTGTGAAATATGAGCTAACCTAACGCTGCTGACATGTATGTGCTGCTCAGCAGCTAACCATAGCTACCAAGCAACATGAAGACATCAGGAACCTGACTTAAACAACAGCGGTATGCAGCACTGGGGTTTTCAACTGTACCTCCCTTCATCAATGTTTCATTAAGTTAGGCCCATGACACCTTGAGAAGGCTTAACGGTGATTTCCAGCATCCTGGAGTCACCCCCCTCCACACCGCCACTGCAAAACGCTGTTTTCCTCACCATTCTCATCATTAATATTAGACGACAGACAACAACGGACTGAACCATGTACTGAACCACTCAACAAACAAGCAATCACGTTTCACCCTGTTGATGCGGGCTGAAACACAAACCAAACAAACAAATCAACCATGGTTCGCCCCGATAATGTGGACTGAACCATGAACCAATCGACCACATCTATAATAATTTGTAAACACACTAAAGTCACGCAGCCACCCTTACCTTTAGCTAGCTCCCCAGCTAACATGCTTCCTACATGTCCAGAGCCACTCACTCGCTCTCTCTGCTGCCTGAGATATGCTAGATACCGCAGTTTTCTGGCTTTTTCCACGTATCCCCAGCTCGCTCAGAAGGGCAATCGGCAATTTTGCCAAAAATCCTCGACAGCCGACTTCTACCGGGCGGAGATAAGCACTCCAGTCATTGGGAACATGAGTACAAAAACAGAGTAACTGATGTTGAAGTCAATGATAATGGATGAGCTGTTAGTGTGTTTTATTTCTCAGAGTTACTCAGCAATGGCTCATAAAGGTAGTGAGGAGTGTGATTGACTTACAGATAATTATGAACTCATCATTAAAATTCACTAATATACTTTCTCTCAGCTGGTTTTCTAGAATCTAAAATGATGTGGTATATAGTTTTGGATTGGAGGTATTTGATTAATTAGTTACTTAACTAATAAATGTTAATTGTTTCAAACAGACCTACAGTTTATTGACGTCTCTACTCTCCGTCTGGTTTAGGTTGAATGACTTTAAAAAAGTGAGACCAATCCCTAAGAAGTCAAACCCGAAAAGTCAGTTCTACAAGTTTTTGTTTTCTAGAAGCCATTTACTGAGAATCAGTTTCAGTTCTCAGTTGTGCTGCCTCCTGTTAAAGAGTAAAGATGTGCAACAGAGGAATATAATGAAGAAAATGACAAGACTCCACCAGAACATCACACGTTTCTAGTGTAAGTACTAACTGTTTTAGTCAGTTTGTTGTTTGCTGAAGAAGGAGACCATCAGTTTTAATTAACCAAAGACTGCAGTTTCATTCCTATTAACAGTAACTGGATAATCTAGCCTGTATGCAACATGAATTCTCTTTTAATCAGGTGTAGAAACATCACATGAATCATACATGGTATGATAATTTTATTAAAAAAATAAATAAATGAAATGAGGAAATACAAATGTTTGGATTCTTCACTGTACTGACAGAAATGTGTACATGGTTCCACTTTAATTAGAAAGACATGCTAAAAGTTTTAATGCTATAAACATTCTTCATTGTGGTACCCCACATACAAATACTCTCACCGTCTTTGTATCTCACAAAGACAAAAATGTATCTTCCAGACCAAAGTCCAGATTTCCCCTGGTCTAATGTCCACTCGTTGTGTCTTGGTCTGAGTCTTTATTGTTGATATTTCTGTCTTTAACTGAATTCCCAGCAGCAAGTGTCTTTCCTGTTTATTTAATTACAGTAATCCTCTCATATGAATAGAGTCTCATGCTCAAAGACAGGACCCACATACTTCTGGTGTTGTCTTCAAATCGTGGTTAAACCAGAACCAGAAAACCAGTTTTTCTCTTGTTATTGTTATGGGCCTATTTATACTAACTATTCCTTCTGCATTGCTTCCACAGACAAATGAACAGATGTTAAGTATCAGTTGAGTCTCAGACATGTGTTCATCAGACCAACAGATGGACCTTGAAGCCAACAGAATGATAGAAGCAGCGGCACTGGGCCGGCCATTTGGCCTCGGGATGCTTTATGACTGCCGCAGAGACTCACTCATCCCTGGTAATCTCACCTCTGATTCACTGTTTGAAAATAGAAACCATGAAACCATTCGTTAGAACAACCCAAAAATTTTGTTTCCACTCATATCCATTTCCTTCCTGGTGATGAATAAAAGATTATCCTACTTCATCTTAATAGTTAGCCAGTTACACAATGAACTAGTGCACCATTGATAAGAGCAGAGGAATACATTTACTGTGAAATAATGAATTTAGATACAGGTCCATTTGTCTGAATATTTTCATTTTGTGTCTGAGAACTATCAAAGGCTTACTGGGAAGAACAGGTCATTTAACCTTTATGTGATTTGGCAGGAATGACACTGTGGGACCAGAATGACCTGGAGAAAGATGCAAGGGAACGACCCAGCCCTAACAGTGACTTTGAGATAGTTGCATCTGAGTCAATTGAGGGTAAATTATCAGCACTAAATGTTGAAGCGTCTCTGAAAGCAAGCTTCTTTAGTGGTTTGGTACAAGTTGGAGGATCGGCCAAATACCTGAATGATCAGAAGACCTCTAAAAAACAGGCCAGAGTGACACTGAAGTACAAAACTACCACAAAGTTCCAGGAACTGTCGATGAATCATCTTGGACGAGGCAATGTGAAACATCCATACGTTTTTGACCAAGGTTTAGCAACTCATGTAGTCACAGGTATTCTTTATGGGGCACAAGCCTTCTTTGTGTTTGACCATGAGATGTCTGAAGAAGAAAATCATCAAGACATTCAGGGCAACTTGAAAGTGATGATTAACAAGATATCCACCATTTCTATAGAGGGTAAAGGTTCCCTGAAGATGGAAGATAAGGACAAAGCTAATGTTGAGAAATTCTCTTGCAAATTTATTGGAGACTTTTCTCTACCAAAAAACCCAGTGTCCTATTTGGATGCAGTGGAGGTCTACCAAAGCCTGCCAAAACTACTGGGAGCCAATGGAGAAAATGCCGTACCAATGAAGGTCTGGCTGTTGCCACTGACAATTTTAGATTCTTCTGCTGCAAAACTGGTCCGTCAGATAAGTATCAGATTAGTTCAAGAAGTACAGATACTCCTAGAGGACTTCATTGAACTGGAAATCAGGTGCAATGATGCACTGAGTACCACCACTGCACAGCAGTTCCCACAAGTCTGTAAAAAGATTAAAGGTTTTAAAGAAATGTGCTGTGAGTTCAAGCTGGAATTCCAACAAACTTTGTCAAAGAAGCTTCCATCAATCCGAGGAGGAGGAGAAGAGGAGTCTGAGCTGGCAGACGTGCTGAAGAAGAAACATGCTTCACCTTTTAACACTGAAGCCCTGAATGAGTGGATGGACTGTAAAGAGACAGAAATCAGCACCTTAAAATCTTTCACCAGCAAGATGAAAAACACCAAGATCGTTCCTTCTAAACGTGGTCTACAGGAGGAACTTTTTGATTCAGAACATGCCGTGTGTTTTGTCTTCACCTCCCTGGGAAGTCCTGAACCGTACCTCTCAGCTTTATCAAACTACTTAAAGGGATCAAACCAAGCAGACGCATCTCAACAACCACACATTTATGACATAGAGAAGGAACAATGGTTCCTTTCAAAGGAAGCAGCAGATGAAATGAGGATGAAGGTAAAGCTCTTCAGTGATTTTGCAGAGGCCAACGAGGAGAACAAGAACATGAAGTTCCTGACAGTGGGTTTAACCAACGAGAGACAGAAAGGTTCAAGCATCTACCTTTATAAAGAAGGCTTTCCTGTCAGTGAGAACTTTGAGCCGCCTTCAAAGCCTGAAACTGTGACAGCAGGAGACATCAACCACAACAGTGTGACCCTGAAGATTTCTCCTCCCAGATATGGAGCAGAGAACATCACCTCCTACTCTGTTGAGTTCTGTGTCCGTGGAGAAGATGAATGGCAACAGAAGAGCCAATCAAGAGCTGAAGAAGTCACAGTGAGTGATCTGAAGCCAAACACAGAGTATGTGTTCAGATGTAGAGCAGTGACCTCAGCAGGAGTCGGGCCAGCCAGTGGAGTCAGTGATTTCATCAAAACTTTACCTTGCAGCCCTCCTGGAAAACCTCAGGTTGAACCAACCTCCTCTGAGATATCAGTTAGCTGGGAGAGACCTGCTGAGCTTGGACAGGATGTCCAGATACTGAGCTACATTGTGGAGTATGCAGAAACAGATAACGGTTTAAAAGAGGAAGATGTCCAGTGGAAAGAACTAAAGTCAAATGGTCAAAAGACGATCCTTTCAGGGCTTCAGTCAGAGACAGAGTATACAGTCAGGGTCAAATGTGATTGTGGTGAAGCTGGTAGGAGCAAAGAAAGCATCACTGTTAGTGTCTGGACAACAAAGTGTGAAGTTGCAGTTGATTGTTGTGAAGCTGGAATAAGCAACAAAAGCAACATCTATCATCCAAAGAAGCTGTATGTCAGTAAAAGACTTGCTGATGCTGTTAAAGAAAAAAGCACCCTGATGAGATCTGAGAAAGGGCCTCTCTCTGTTTATAAGATTCCCCTGGAAGAACAACAAACCAGTATATATGGTTGCAGACGCTTCAGTTTTGGGAAAGACGTCCCAAAACAAAGCCGTACCATAATGGTTCTTGGAGCAACTGGTGCTGGGAAGTCAACTCTCATCAATGGGATGATCAATTACATTCTAGGTGTTAAATGGGAGGACTCATTTAGGTTTAAGTTAGTTGTTGAGGATCAGTCAAGATCACAGGCTCACAGCCAGACCTCTGAAGTCACTGTGTACAAAATCAACCACCAGGAGGGGTTTAACATCCCCTACTCTCTGACCATTGTGGACACTCCAGGCTTTGGAGACACCAGAGGAATAGAAAGAGACAGAGAGATCACAGAGCAGCTACGTAATCTATTCTCTTCTGAACATGGTGTCACTGAAATTGATGCAGTGTGTTTTGTAGCTCAGGCTTCTTTACCACAACTCACACCAAGACAGAAATATATCTTTGACTCAGTGCTCTCAATCTTTGGCAAAGATGTGGAAGAAAACATCAGAGTTCTGGTGACATTTGCAGACGGTCAACAGCCTCCAGTTCTAGAGGCAATCAATGCTGCAGGTGTCCCATGTCCTAGAACAAAAAAGGGACTGCCACTTCACTTCAAATTCAATAATTCAGTGTTGTTTGCAGACAACAGATCTGCAGCTGATGATGAAGAAGATGATGATGATGATGAAGATGATGATGATGGAGGATTTGATCAGATGTTTTGGGACATGGGGACAAAAAGCATGAAGAAGTTTTTTGGTGCTTTTAATAAAGTAGAAACTAAAAGTTTGACACTGACAAAGGACGTCCTCAGAGAAAGAAAGAAGCTAGAGATTTCAGTTGAAAATTTGCAGATGAATGTTAAAGTTGGTTTAGCCAAGAGTGAGGAAATAAAAGAGACAAATGAAAAACTTAAAGAGTTTGAGGCAGAGGCCAACAGAAATGAGAACTTTGAGTTTGAAGTGACTGTCACGAAGCCTTGTCAAGAGGACATTTCTGGTTCTGGATGCTTCACCAACAACTGTCAGATATGTCAGGTCTCCTGTCACTACCCTTGTTGGGAAGTAAATGATAAAGATAAAGCACACTGTTATGCAATGGGACCAGATGGATACTGTACTCATTGTCCAGGCAAATGTTACTGGAATGTACATTTTAATCAGAAGTACAGATGGGTGTATAAAGAAGTTAAAGAAAAACAAACTGTGAAAGAACTGAAGGAAAAGTATCTTGAAGCCACAGAAGCTAAGAAACCTGTTCAGGCATTGATTGATAAACTGAAGGATGAATATGATCGTGTCCAGGCTGAGGTGGTGAATCTGATGAAGACATCTACTAGGTGTCTGAACAGACTGAAAGAGATAGCTCTGAAGCCAAATCCTGTCTCCACTCCAGAGTACATTGACATGCTGATTAAAGGAGAAAAGGTTGAGGCCAAACCAGGCTGGAAGGAACGAGTTGAGTCTCTGATGAGGATGAAAGAAGAAGCAGAACTCATGGCTAAAATAGAGAAAGGAGAGAGACTTCTATAGAGTCCATACACTGACCCCAGCATTGGAATCAAGGCCAAATAAAGAAGTAGGTCCACCAAGACAAAGACTGAGACCAGGACCAGAATGATCTGTACAGAGACATCAGAAACCTGGTCAATGAAGAGACTGATACCAACCAGGACTAAAACTAGATCAACAGTAACACAGACCAAGACCATTCAGAGACTGATTCCAAAGACTGAGCCCAGTCCAGATTTAGTTCAAGGTGAGACTGAGGATGTGGTCAAATAGTCCAATAGATTATGACCAGCGTCTTTTACAAACCACCTTTAATTCATAAAGACTTAGGAAATGATGATGATGATGATGATGATGATGATGATGATGATGATGATGATGATGATGATGGTGATGATGGTGATGATGATGATGATGATGGTGGTGATGGTGATGATGATGATGATGATGATGATGATGATGGTGATGGTGATGGTGATGATGATGATGATGATGATGATGATGATGATGATGATGATGATGGTGATGATGATGATGATGATGATGATGATGGTGATGATGATGATGATGATGATGATGATGATGATGATGATGATGATGATGATGATGATGATGGTGATGATGATGATGGTGATGATGGTGATGGTGATGATGATGATGATGATGATGATGATGATGATGATGATGATGATGATGATGATGATGATGATGATGATGATGATGATGATGATGATGATGATGATGATGATGATGATGATGATGATGATGATGGTGATGATGATGATGATGATGATGATGATGATGATGATGGTGATGATGATGATGGTGATGATGATGATGATGATGATGATGATGATGATGATGATGGTGATGATGATGATGATGATGATGATGATGATGATGATGGTGATGATGATGATGATGATGATGATGATGATGATGATGATGATGGTGATTCACAACAAAGTATGTTCTTATCAAACATAGAGTTGAATACTTTGTGTAACTACAAGTTTCTATTATTTAGTATCAGCTGTCTTCTATATGAAACTTCCTTCTGTGATTGTCTAAAATGATTTCTATTTGAATCATGACTGTTGACAGAAGTTCTACTGGTGTGATCTGAATCAAATGTGATTGACCTGTGGTTTAATTTAGCAGCTTCAACTGAACTTTGAGAAATGAATCAAATGAATAAAAGTTGTATTTCTTTCTTTCATTGTGTCTCTTTTTAAAACTGTGAAACTCGTTTCACCAATATTTTGTTATCGTACTCTAGTGCTATTTCCCGTTGAGTCTGGAGTTACCTGTTATCATCATCCAGGGTCTGTAGACTGATCTACTAACCTCTGGTTTTGACTAAGTATGAATGATGTGGTCTTTCTAATCCTGGAGCTCATCAATAATTTACACTTTGGTGGGAAACCTCTCTTTCTGCTCAGTGTTCCTCTCTTGGATGCATGTGGTCGTCCCGTCCACAGGGTGGCAGCACAGCATTGGCTTTAACCATATCATTCATATGTTGGAGCTGAGAACAATTCTGGATGAAGTTCAGAGTTGGAGAGGTTGTTATAGACACACAAGAATGTCTAACAAACTAATGACAAACATGAACAAACAGAGAAATAAAAGTTAAACCATGTTAAAATACAGAGATGAATGATTGAAAAGATAAATCTACACCTTAGAGTATGAATCATGTGGAATAAATGAATGAATGAGTCAAACCTATTATTGTTAGAAGACACTGACATGAAAAAAGAGCTGGAGGCAGAAAGACAGTATCACATACAGGATCATTTATTATCACATCTCAGTCAGTGCAGCAATAAAATGCTGCCTTCAAATAAACACATGCTCGCCAGGAGATGGTCAGTCTGTGGAGACCAAGCCAGACCTCACCCCAAAAGTCAGACGTAGATTCAACAAATGGACACAACGTTATGGTGATGGGGTGATGTAACCGCTGCACATGGCCTCAGAGAGCATCAAGCTTTCTTTATTATTGTTTTTCTTTCTTCAGAGCCTGAAGCTTTCATCATTCTGTGTCCTCTGGCCTCAAACGTCCTCAGACCTTCATTGTTATCACTCCTGTAGCGTCTGACGGCCTCAAGCCTTCCTCATTATGTCTCTCTTCTGACCTCTAATGGCCTCAAGCCTTAGCCAAGCTCCTCAGGCCTGTGACAGCTCTCAAACCCTCTTTAGAGATTAGATTGGGTCCAACCACATCACATCATAACTGTTCTATGTTCATACATTTGTCCTTTCTTACTTGGGTTCATTTATTTTTCCACTATTCTTGCACTTCAGTGTCTGCTGGATACAAACATGAAAACATTTATGTTGCTAGTGGACTGTTTCTCCTCTTACTGATTTTATTGATGAAATCCCAAAAGAGTAAACATTTACTGCTCAACATCCATGCTGAACACCATCAGTGGTTTTGGTCCAGATGTGCTGAGAGGTCCTCGTTGGGTTTTAATGGTCGGGGGTCGATGTCCAGCAGCACAGTGATCTGCTCACAAGGCTCCTCCTCCTCCTGACGTCTCATCAGGGTTTGGACGTCTCTCTCAACGTTCTACAGGAAATCAGACGAGGATTTTATTTATTAACATTAAAAGAGATCATGCTTTCAAACTGAGGTTAGTCCAGCTTACTAAATTAAACACACCTTATACAGTATATACACCTTTCAGCCATAACATTATGACCACCTTCCTAATACTGTGCAGGTCTCATCAGAGAATGGACATGGGTCTTCTGAGGGTGTCCTACATGTCTAAGTAACATCCACACCAATGAATGAAGCCAGGTCCAGAAGTTTCCCAGCAGAACACTGAACTGGAGCAAGATGGTTTAAATGTTATTGACTTCTCCTGCTGTCAGTGGTCATAATGTTGTGGCTGATGTGTGTATATACTCTTTAGTGTGTAACCAGTGAGTGTGTATGTCTGTAGCACTGACCAGGGCGTCAGGCAGCAGCTCTTTGTTGAAATACGTTTGGCAGTCACGGGGCTGGCAGTGAACGATGAACCAGAACAAAACGAACAGGAAACCTGACATGACGATGACGCTCACAGTCACGGTGGTCGGCCTCTTCCAAGCAGCAGCGCCTGGACCTGCAGACGTGAAACATGCTTGTCACCGTGTGGACACTTCTGTTCAAAGGGTCATGTCATAAATAACTGCTAATAAAAGTCAAACACCTTGACGTGTTGTCACTAGTGTGTACCTGTGATGGACACACAGTGGGTGTCGCTGCTGCTGCTGCTGCTGCTGCTGCTGCTGCTGCTGCTGCTGTGGAGCTGGGAGTCCAGGACAGTCTTGGCTCTGATGCAGTACACCGCTCCCTCCTGCAGGGCGGCGACATGCAGCAACTTCTGCTCAGCTGGCACCGAGTAAACGACCTGACGGAGGAAAGAGAAAGAGAGAGAGAGATGGAAGATATACAACAGACGTGTAGGAGAAGCTGAGAGAAGACAAGAAGAAAGAAAGAAAGGAGTGAAGACGAGGAGTTACCTTCTGCTCATCACCTTTCTTCCACACCGTCACGCTGACGGCGCCGATGAATGGAGGCCTGTTAAAGGACACCTGCAGGACGTCAGCCACCGTCTTCACTGTCATCTCTGGCGCTGTCAGGACCGCTGCACAAAAGATTTACACTCTCAACCTACTGCAGCTGAAACACAACATGTCTCCACCTACCGGCCAGTTCATTAGGTACACCTGTTTACCTGCTCATCAGTGTGCATATGTCATCAGTGCATTTAGACATGTAGACCTGGTCAAGACAATCTGCTGAAGTTTAAACTGAGAGAGAAATGTGATTTAAGAGAGAGAGAGATTTAAGAGTGTCCAGAGTTCAGAGAAAGGTCTAAAGAAGAAGAAGAAGAAGAAGCAGGACGCCAGGAGAAAATGTCTTGTTGAAGCCAGAGATCAGAGGAGATAGAAAAGGTGACAGTAACTAAAGCAGCAGGAGACCACATTGAGTGTTAATGTCAGATGAGAACAGGAAACAGCAGTAGATTGTAAGAAAAACTACCTCCATGTCACAAAGATAAAATCACCTCAAACTCTTTTTAGAATGGACTTCTGACAGAGACCCTTTCATATGTGGTTGCGGTTTTCATCATGGATGTTCAGCAGTGTAATGCTGTCATGTCAACATGGACCAAACTCTCTAGTTGAGTATCTGCCACAGAAAGGCAGTACTAGCAAGGTGTACCTAATTAACTGGCCAGAATTATTAGAACTGTAGACTTCACTGCACCCTCCTGCTTTTCTGCTACTTGATAATGTCCTTCTCTTGAGTGTAACTGTCCTCAAATATATCAGTCCATCTAAGTGACATGGAGGTATCAGAAGCTGCCGTCTTACTCTCTTTCCTGTTGAAGGGCCGGCTCAGTTCGGCCCAGGCTGAGAGCTGTGACCTGCACTGCGCTCTGACCCGGAGGTTGTAGTCAGAGTCGGATCCCAGGTCTAAGCTCAGGTCGCAGTGGGTGCGAGGGATGTGCTGGCACTCAGGGGCGTCCACCCAGCTGCCGTTCTGGATCTCCAGCTCAAACCGTCTGATGGACGAAGAGAGACGACGTTGGTCAGACAGATGCAGGTGGAGGTACTACTCTCAGTTTATATGACACAATTTGAGATGTTAATTAAATGTGTGCAGGCATTAGAAGAAGAATGACCTTTTAGAAAACAAATTACAAAATGCTTTGAAGTAAAACCAAAGAATAGATCTCAACCCTAAAAACAAAGTCAAATTATTTATGTTAGCTGCCAGTTACTGATTCTCATGTGCAGCAGTTACAGCACCCCATCACCATAACGTTAGTGTCCATTCGTTGAATCTACGTCTGACTGTTAGCTTTGGCTTTGGTCTCCACAGACTGACCATCTCCTGGTGAGCACAAGATGGCCGCTCTCACCTCAGGGATGTTTGGTTTTTCTGGATTTTTAGGGAACTACAAAGGTCTCAGTTCAGCGGTGTGGTGATTAGCACTGGTGCCTCACAGCAACAAGATTCTGAGTTCTAATCCATCATGGCCGACTGGCACCTTTCTGTGAGGAGTTTGCTTGTTTCTTTATTACAAACTCTGAGTCTATGGGGCCTTTGGCTAAATTGACACACAGCCACTCAGAGGATAGTGGTAAAGTTTAGTCTCACAGTTGTGCAGCTGTGTGCGACTGAACCGTTGGGTTAAACAGCCACAGGAATGTTCACGAGACTTTAATTACATCTCTGTGACTGACAGACACACCTGCTTATTATCATTATTATTATTATTTATCTGGAAGGATTTAAAAAGAGAGACAGAAAAATATAAATGGATGCATGAAAGAGAGGCAACAAAGAGAAAGTGTTAAGTTGGTATTATGTGATGGTTGTGATAGTGTAGCAGTAATATATAGTAGTAGTAATATATGTGTTAGTGTAATTATATGAATACAGGCAGGTAACACATGTTCACACAAAGAAAGACACAGATGTGTGTCATATTAAAGATTAAATCAGAGATCCTGCTGAGGAATCTACACCAGCTCTTTAGCCAACAAACAGAAGGTTTGCAGGCTAAACTCCCAAACAACAGGAACCACACGGCTAGTTAGCACTGAACTGCTAACAAGCTACTTCAAAGGATTCAGGGAGCGGCCGGTTTCCCTCCAACGTCTGCCATCAGGACACACAGCAAGGACTACAACTTTCCCCAGTTTGGCTTCCATCAGGAACTACCAGCTACAGAAACTGACTTTTCCACCAAATCTGGTAGAATGACCTGGGTCTACTTGATGTGATATTCGTTTTTATTGAGTTGTTTAGCGTAGTGACTTGATGTTTAGATTATGCAACACGCATACTCAGGGTCTCTTGCATGCTAAACCATTATATAACCATCCTTTCTCTAACCTGGCACCTCTTATTACAGTCCATGAAAGCATTCAGCCAACACATGGTACATTAGTGTCCCCACTCAGCAGCCATCTTGTTTCCTTTGTGTTCAAGGCCTCAAGGCCCCAGCCATAGACATATATACATAGACGCCTCATTGAGTGCTGCCCTGTAGGCACGCCGCTCCACAGCGTGCCTACAGGGCGGCCATCTTGGAACAGGGCCAGTTGCTCCTACAGTGCATTACATCTATGGAGGAATAGTGTTTCTACTCAATAAAAGTCATCATAAATCACTCAGTTGAAGTCCGGCATATTTTCTTTACAATCCTCTGTCAGAAGCTGCTGATAACATTTGTATTTGGGTAGTAAAACCATATTTTTATCATAGCTACATGTGTGATGTTTTTAACTGTTTAGAGTACACTGTAGTTAGATTGTATGTTTACTTTTTATTCTTGTTAATAAATGTCTTAAACATACCTGTTGTCTGTTTAATAGTGCACAAGAGTGAATACTGCCAACCTCTACACCGTCAAGAACTCTAAATTCCTTCACCTTAACTAGTTGCTAATGTGGTCATTTTGGTTCTAGTTATTAAGTTAATTATTAATCAGAAATACAAATTGACAATTTAGACTAATCGAGGTCATAATAAAAGAACACACTTTATTATGGCTTTATGAGGAAGTTGTTTTTACACTCTATTGACAGCCCTAATACATACAGATGATTAACTTACCCCTGGTACTGGACGGAGTACAGGACTGTAGTGTTACATGGAGCCTGCAGGGGGCTCCACTTCAGTGTGTGTCTCATGTTGACAGACTCCATGGAGACGCTGCGGGGGGCTGGGAGCATCCAAATCTCTGCAGGCATAACATCTATTTGTTAGAGTACACCACAGATCAGCTGACTGTTGTTTTTAATGCACTCTGACGTCTCTGAGGAAACTCCACGGCTCTGACATCCTGCCTGAATCAACGAGCAAAGCAAAGTAACCCCTGTGACGTGCATGCAGGAGCCCATTCCCTCATAATGAGACTGTTGGGTCGTATAAAAAACACTACAGCTTCTAATTAAATGATCAGCCGTAAAAAATACTTCTAGTGTGGACTGAAATGGAAGCAGCACCACCGACGACAACAAAACCCTGAACAAAGAAATAAAGCTTGAGTTTATCTGAGTGAGTGAGAAGAAGAAGAAGAAGAAGAAGAAGAAGAAGAAGAAGAAGAAGAAGAAGAAGAAGAAGAAGAAGAACTGCTCGGACCATGAAACACGAGGAACAGACATCAGATCAGAGGAACTGTAAAAGTACGCATGCAGAGAGAGAAGCACCTTCTCCCGCGTCTCTTCTCGGCTCAAAGTGAACTCACCGCGTGTAACGTCCAGCAGGATCATTCCCATCACCGTGACCATCAGCAGACTCCCAGGCCTCACAGGTCTCAGCACCATGACCGTCTCAGAGTTCATCAGCGGAACAGGAAGAGGAAAACACCTTCACAGCGCTTCAGCTCCTTCATGTCCAAACTGTAGACAGACCCCTGATCCACGGTGGAAGATGCAATCCAGACTGTGGTCAGAGTATCAGCTGCCAAAAGAAAAACCTGGAGACTCCTCGTGTTGTTCAAGTCATGCACATGTCTGGATGCATCACTCAGCTCGTCCAACAGCCAAATAAAAGAAGGTGGTTATAGTATCCCCGGTAAACGTACAGGAGTCTGTTAAATCCGGTAGAAGTCTGAGTTTTCCTGATATATTTACTGAAATTTAACTCAAAACACAGAAGAAGCAGCTGTTCTTTGACACGTGGGAGTCGGAGCAGTCTGTCCTGGATCTGCAGAGAAAAGCTGGTGTGTCTGGATGCTGAGGTTGGCCCCGGCCCCGCAGAGCCGGTCTAACTCGTCCTGTGTTTCCTCGAGCTGTCAGCGTTCGACAGGTTAAACTCACAACACACCTGCTGCTCTGTGAAGCCTCGCTGCTCTCTGACAATAAATCACAACGTGGAGCACAAAGCGGTTCATCCAGAATGTCCTGGTTGTCATCAGTTTCCTGTTGACATGACTCCAGGTATCCAGGTTTCTGACAGATCCAACAAATCTATTTCTGCATTGATAATAAATTTAATATTTGTGACGTCAGTCGGAGCTACTTGGATTTTTCTTCCACACAGATTCTAATTGTCGGCTGTAAGTCGGTTTCAGCTCAGTAAACCTGCTCAACTCCATTTAGTTTAGGACATTGTGTGAATTTGACTCTCTGCGTTGAGTTAAACTAAACCTGAAAACACTCTGCTTAGAAATTCTAAGATGTTTTCATTTCACGCCATGTGAAATATCTCTTCATCGGTTCATCCTCTGTGATTGCGTAACGCTGGTGTCAGGTTTCTACTTCACATCGCTGCCAAACGCCCGAGGGACATTTCTGAGAGGCTTTGAACAACCGTGGAAATGTACGGCCTCGGTGAGGCTGGAATATTTCAAATATTATTAATCACAGGTCATATCTGTGTCTGAGGAAGACGTTATTCAGGTTCAGCTGTTTTCTTTCTTTTTCTAATGGTGCAAAAATATTTAATGCAACAACAGGACGATGAAGGAATCTGATACAACACACGCACACATATCTCAGGGAATGTTTATTTATTTATTTGGTACGGACATTGCACATTAATAAACATCTGTTCAGACAGCAATAGATGTAAATATGCTGGATTATAGCAACAATGCTAATTTGCATCCACAGTCCCTAGACAGGTAACATCCCAAAGATCCTCAATGGGGTTAAGGTCTGGACTCTGTGGTGGAACAATCCATCTCATGCTCCCTGAACCACTCTTTGACAATCTGAGCCCCATGAATCCTGACATTGTCATCTTGGAATATGATCCATTGATGGAATAAGCTGCTCATTCAGTATATTCAGGTAGTCAGCTAATGAACCTAGACCCAGATCATAGCACTGCCCCATAGCACAGGCTTGTACAGTAGACACTAGGCATGATGGCTGCATCACTTCATCTGCCTCTCTTCTTACCCTGATGCCCCCATCACTCTGGAACAGGGGAAATCTGGACTCATCAGACCACATGACCTTCTTCCATTGCTCCAGAGTCCAATCTTTCTGCTCCCTAGCAAACTGAAGCCTTTATTTCCAGTTATCCTCACTGATTAGTGGTTTTCTTAAGGCTACACAGCTGTTCAGTCCCAATCCCTTGAGTTCCCTTCACATTGTACGTATGGAAATGTTCTTACTTTCACTAGTAAACATAGCCCTGAGTTCTACTGATGGTTTCTGACCACATTTCTTCCTCTAAGACGATGCTTCTCCACTCTCCTTCCAGTTTCTAATAATGCCTTGGACAGTTCTTAACCCAGTTTTAGTAGTTTCTTCAGTCTCCTTAGATGTTTTCTCTGCTTGATGCCAATGATTTGACCCTTCTCAAACAGACGACCACAGGATCAGGTGTCTTTAGACATGGTTGTTGAAGAAATGAGAAGCTACTCATTGCATCAGTTATAATAATATATCATCACATATGAGAATATAACACATATATTACAACTATATATATTAAAGGTTCAATCATTTTTCAATAAAAATATAAGAACATCAGGTTGGTTGTAATGTAATAGAGCAATAATTATAACTGAGCTGTTAAACTTTATAGAGGGGTTTTGATTTAACGGTTTTTGTTTTTGTAAAAGTTGAATAATCCTCCGTCGGTTTCAGCTCAGAGCGACAAGAGAAAGAGA
The DNA here is from genome assembly GCA_005024645.1 of Planiliza haematocheilus. Taxonomy (NCBI): domain Eukaryota; kingdom Metazoa; phylum Chordata; class Actinopteri; order Mugiliformes; family Mugilidae; genus Planiliza; species Planiliza haematocheilus. Next base: position 359,462 of record SRSE01000366.1, on the reverse strand, counting down.
GTAAAGACTCAGACTTTGGACTCTCATCCTGATCAAACATTAACTGTCTCCAGCCATAAAACCATAAACGTCAGAATAACTCACACAACCAGGCTGTCTGCCAACCGTCTGCTTTTACTGTGTGTCGCTGAGTTTTTATGAGTGACACCACATAAACAAAAAACACTGGCCTCATTTTAATTCCTTAATCAATTTCAATTTAGTGATGGAAACAAGTTCAGTCTTAAAAGGTTAATGAAAGGAAGACAGCAGATGAACCGGTCAGGGGTTTGTGACCAAGTGTCAGTTTCAGTGTTGGTGGAAACAGATGAAGAGGTTCTGTGATTAACAAGGCGAGGCAGGAGAGATCAACGCTTCATATCTGTGACTCATCAGTCTGACGGAGGAGGAGGTCTTCTCCTTGTTGTTGTTGTTTTTTTATTATTATTGGGACATAAAGAGTGGAACAGCTGCTTCATTTGAGGAAATGTGTCACAAAGTTTGCTTCAGCTTTTTTTTTTTTTTGAGTATTTGTTCAGGATGAGACCAAATAAAGGAACTAATCAAACCATGTGGAACAGAAGTTATCTTAGTTTCAAAGTAATAACTGAGGCTGCTTCACACTCTTTCAGTTTCTGTGTTAACTCTGATCACATCCATTCAGACTCACAACCTTTTTATTTCTTTCAGACATCACTTCACAATCTCCTAGCATGCACATAGTGATAATTAGCAGAGTGAATCCTCTACAGACTGGAAGTCTCCTGTAACTAGACACAAGGCAGAATCCTACAATCACAATCACAACCTTCCGTACTCAGCCATTTGCTAATATGCTAACAAATACCTCAATGCTGTGCTACCAAACACACAGTAATCACCACTGCAGCCCTTGTAAAGACCTAATAAACAGTCAAAACATCTTAAAACCAACCAGAAATCTCACATTAACCTCCATCAGTCCTCCACCCACCACCAAGTAACCGTCATGGATACGACTCCCAACGCGTTCTTGGGACGTTTTCTTGGGGAATGAACACACGTTCAAATTCATTCATTCTTTCATTCATTCATCTCCTGTAACCTCTTGTTCTGTGAAGGATCATGGGGTCTGCTGGAGTCTATCCCATCTGTCATTGGTCTAGAGGGGGGTCCACCTTGGACAGGTCTCCAGTCTATCACAGGACTAACACAGAGAGACAGACAATGAACCTAAGCAGCATGTCTTTTGACGGTGGGAGGAAGCTGGAGAACCTGGAGAGAACCCACGCAGACACAGGGAGAACATGCAGACTACACACAGAGAGGAACCAGGAGAACCAGTAGAACCATGGATTCACTTCTTGCTGTTTTTTCTTTAACCGTTTTTGTCTGAGCAGCTTCAGGAGCTAATGCAGAGACTTGTCAGGGCTATCTGAGGTGTGGCTGAAGACTCTCATCATCATCATCACGGTGATTAGTTGTTGGTGGGGGAAGCTACAGGGAGTGGCCCTGCAGTTTATGGCCCCTGACACAGTGTAAAGTCCTCATGTTAGAGCCACAGACATCAGATTGGTGCAGAGACCAGAGCCCTCATCAGACCCAGCTCGCTTCCGTCACCTCGGAGGACCAGGACTTGTCACCTTGTTCTTCCCAGCGCTTTTTAAAGCATCGTGTGCAGGCTCTCTGTTTTTAGACCACCTGCAGCTGTTGGATTTTCCCTGAGGATCCCCGTTGTTTCATTGCAAACCATTTTTCCAGAAGCACCGCAAACATGTCGACGGCCATGGAAGGGACCGGGTTCATCATGTGCATTATCAGCTTTCTGGTCACCGGAGCGTCACTGGCCAACGACTCCTGGAAGGTCTCCAGCGTGTCCGGCAGCGTCATCGTCTCTCAGAGGGAGTATGTAAACTTATGGCACGCCTGCGCCGAGAACAGCGCGGGCATCGCAAACTGTCGGGACTTTGAATCGATGCTGGCCTTACCCGGTAAGACGAGAACACAAGTCCTTACCCTGAATCTATAGCAAAGATGAGGTGGAAACTGTTGTTACTGAGCGAAGCTTCTAATTCTCATAAACCTACGTATCTGAGACCAGTTATGAAGCGTATCAGGTTGGTCGTTCAGTAACTAGGTCAGACATGCCAGGTGGCACCGTTTCTGAATCGGTCGTCCAAAGGTTGGTGGATTTGACAACAAGACGTTTCCCGCCTAAAACAGATCAGCCTCAGCTGCTTCAAGGCAAATTAGGAAACATACAACATTTTATTGAATAGTAAAATAAAACAGAATTGATCAAAGGGTTATTTTTCTCCGGGTGACACAGTTCGTTGGACGCCATTTTGAGCCTCCTCCTTCAACCGACAATAAAATGGAGGGAAATTTTTATTTTTTATATATTTACCAGACGTTATATTTAGTTATTCTCTGTTTTTTGTTTAATTGCAGAGTAAGAAGAACAACATATCATATGCCAGGTATCATGCTGTTCTACTTATCATTGAATTAGTTTCATTAACTGAAGCATTTAAACAAAAAAAAAGTCTTGTGGAGCAATTTCAGACACAAAAGTCAGGTCTGGGGTCTTTGGGAGCTCTTCTGGTGTCCAAGTTGTCCAAGTTAGTTTTAGTTTCAGGTTTGAATAATCAGAGTACGGCTTCTGCTTACCTGAAACTCTAAGGCTCATAAAGAGGAGTGTCAGCTTTTATGATCCTCAGACGACATTTTGTTAATAAACTACAACACAAGCTGAAAACACACACGTCATGTCACTGACACTTCCTCATTAATCTTATCGGTTTTTAACAAACACAAGTTGTAAGCATTTATATCAGTGACTAAACTCATGCTAAGCTAAGCTAAGCTAAGCTAAGCTAAGCAGCTGCTGTCTTTAGGTTCACATGAATATGAGAGAGAATCAATCTAATATCAATAATGTGTCTCTTAGACAGAAATAAGTCTAGGCTGTGATGCACAGTCCATCAGGACGGTGACATTTATGGAAATTAAAAGCATGAACGTGAACATTTGAACATAAAGACCAACGCGGCCGTGTCCCTCTAACAAGCACCGTGTGCAGCAGAGCCTCATTGTCCATGGAACTGCGTCGTCCAGAAATGTCCACACTTTATTTTTATTTCACTACTCCCTCCTAGAGTGTCCAGGTGGAAAACTGACCGAGCCTTTTTCTAAACGTATGAATGAGACTTGTCCTCCGTCGTCCCAGTTATTAGGAGCCCTAACGCCAAAATCACAGGACCTCAAAACCCCTAAACGTGTGAAGACAGAAGAGCACATAGGAGTCTGTAGGGTGATCAGTTCTGTTTGTTGGGGGGAGCAGGTGAAGGGACAGAGCAGCTTAGTTAAAACAAGAAACAGCTCAGTGATAGTCGAGGCGTTAAAAGATGACAGTCTGGATAAACGCTCTCCTGCTGCAGGAAAAGTTTTTCTGTGGTCTTCATAGTGACGTCCCAACGTCTTTGTTTTTATCTTTCCCTGTTGGTAGGTTATGTGCAGGCGTGCCGCGCCCTCATGATCATCGCCCTGCTGCTCGGCCTCGTCTCCATCGTCGTGTCTCTGCTCGGACTCAAGTGCATCAGGATCGGCTCGGCCACCGATGAGTCCAAGGCCAAGGTCGCCGTCACCGGAGGAATCATAAGCATCCTCGCTGGTGAGTTGGGCTTTCAGGTTCTGCTCGGGCTCAGCGCTCAGAAACCTGGCTTTGACTTGTTGTTGTTGTTTTATCCTTCATCTGATCTTCTGTTTGTTATCAAGGACATCCCTGCTCATGATTTTTCAGGATGATCTGACCCAACCCTAGATTAAAGGACTGCTGTGAATTATGCAGCAAAGTCTGTCTGACCTCATGGTGCTGTAGCGCTGCATTCAGGCCCGTAGGATTTTAAAAGAACTGAGGTCATGAATCTAATCTCCTCTCAACGAAACAGAAAATGAATAAATAAACCCCAGAGCAGCCTGAAGATGACGGATGCAGGAAAAACTCGCTTTTAACAGGAAGAGACCTGGACCAGAACCAGAACCAGAACCAGCTCATATGGAGGGACCCATGTGCCTAATAGTTATCAAAACTAGTTTCAAAGGGTTTAGAGCTGAAATACTGCTGTTTTATCTCCATGCTGAGCACGTATATGTATAATTATATATATAATATAAGTCTTTGTTGGCAGAGTTGTGCAGCTGAAGGTGAAAAGAAGAAATATATGTTGCTTTCAGTCTCTGGTAAACTGATTTGATTTTGTTGTTCTTCTCTACGAATGAATAAAAGTCCAACACTTCCTGCTCCTCTGAAATGAGAGCAGGTGTGGACGGAGCGCTTTGAGGCTTTGGAAGCGTTCTTACTTTTAATACCAGTGCAGGGAGTGTTTCAGGGAGTTTCAGCGCCAGAGGCTGATGAAAGGAACGCAGAGTGATGGAGGTGTGTGTGTGTGACGCGGCTGCTGATGTTCACATAAATGTGGAACTGGAGATTAAACAGTAAAACTCTCTAAATATGTCTGAGTAAGGACACACGGGGTTAATGGTGATAAAAACAAACTAACGAGAATCTGTTTGTGTGTCGGCAGGACTGTGCCCGATGATAGCCTGCTCCTGGTACGCGTTCAGGGTCGTGGAGGAATTCTACAGCCCCTTGTACGGTGGAGTGAGGTGAGATGTTCCTACTGAAGCACTGACAGCTCATTTCATATCTGGAATCTAAAGGTTTGTCAGGAGAAACTGAAGTTTAGTTGTCACACTGTGTTTGTGATCTGTTTCCAATTCCAGCAAGATTTAAAATGTATTTAAAACTATTTTATAATGTTAATGATGAGAAAACACAACGTGGCTTTAATTTACATGAGCCCATCACGTTCATGCAGAACTGAATCCAGATGATGTTTGGTTCTCATAACTACTCCAAACTAGTAAATCATGAGCGCATTGAAGACCGTTTATGAACCAACAAAAAAAAGTGTCAATAAAATAATTTATTGTTCATAACTTTATGAATTAACATCCTATATTCTAGCGCAGACTGGTTCTAGGTGTCTCCTTCAGCGCTAGCCGTGGTGCCGTGGTGTTATGAAGTGAAAGCAGCTGCTTCATGTGAAGTTTCTTTTGTTTCCTGCGTCCACAGGTTCGAGCTGGGCACTGGCCTCTTCCTGGGATGGGGTGGAGCTTCTCTGGCCATCCTGGGCGGAGGACTTCTCTGCAGCGCGTGTAGGCGAGCATCAGCTGGTGGAAAGAAAGGGTAAACACACCTCAGATATTTACCGGCTTCTTTAAACAAAGTCTTTAAAAAAAACCTTTTCGACAGTCTGTGTTTATGTGAATATTCAGAACCTCTAGGCAAACGCCTACATGCTGGTTGTGGCAGATAGTCTCTGTTGATCACAGCAAAACCTTCAGGAGTGAAAATGAAGCCAAAGCCTGTGGTTCATCTAATGATACTGGCTTCAACAGCGAGTCAGCCTCCGTAGAGCTCCAGGTTTACAGCAGAAATAAACACGTTTACAATCTGGTACTAAAACAGTTTGGCTCGAGCGCTAAGTTCTTGGGTTAGGGTTAGGTTGGGAAGAAGAGGGCACGGGCACAGGGGAGTAAAATGTATAAAATACCTTCTTTTTGCTCCTTTTAATGAACCAGGTTTGGTTAAAAATAAAATGAATAAAAAGATTCACACACAAAATAAAATTGCTGCAGAAGATTGTAGTTAGGGTTAGGGTACAGTTTTTCTAGAACTCCAGTTTAAATTCTATCAAGGCTTTGTAAGTTTTGCAGAATCAGGGGTGTTGGTGTCCTCTCAGGTTGCTAGCTGTCTTTAGCTGAATTAGTCAGGCACCGCCAAGGTGATAATGAATAACACCATCAATGCGCAAGCCAACACGCTGATTGTCAAACAAAGCCACTGCAGTGGTTTGAAACTGAGCCGTAAACATCGTCTCTACGTCAGGAGTCATCAGACAGCAGCTGATGATGGTAGAGATTGTTCCAGGAATTAGTCACAGCCTGAGGAGTTGTAGCTTGTGCTGCTGTTTGGACGGTCCTGTCCTCTACTGTACGCTGCTCGTTCACTCCTCACAATGAAGGGGTTCATTTAGTCTGAAGTTTGTCAACTTCACGCTTTAAGCAGGAGGTTGACGAGTCTCTGATCATGTGACAATAACAACATGGACGCCTCTTAGCAGACAGGTGAGGAGCTCAGTGGGTCGTTGGTTCATCAAGTGTGTAGAAATACTTCACTAAAGATGAAGTCCATACTACTGTGACATGACAGTCCTGAAATACAACTAAAGTACTACTGCAATGCATCTGAAAAGGCTAATGCTAATGCTAGCAGAGGAACGGTTAACAACTTCACCAAACGTCCTGTGGTAACAGAGAGACGGAGGCTGCATCAACTATTAGCTGCTCCACTATCCCATCTAACAACACTAAGCTGTGGAGGACTCTTAAACGCTGCTGATGGTGCTGAGGTGCTGCCTGTTTGTATACAGACTATACATATCTGCACCGTATGTCGTCCTTCACATGCGTAAATGTCCCGCTGCTTTTCAGGAAGTCGTTTCTCATGACTCCATCCCTCCCGCTCTCACGCTCTGTCCTTGTCGTCTTTCAGCAGTTACCCTGGAAACCAGCCCCAGAAGGTCTACACGGCTACAGCCAAATCAGACCCAGACGCCAGAGCTTACGTGTGAACGCACACACGTCATACCACCTGTACTCTAACCGCGCTGTACACACGCCTTCATTCACTGGAACTTTGTCCTCATTCCAGTTTTTTAAGTTAAGACATTGGAGGACGCTCTACATCTGCTTTTAACAAACTGTTTTAGACTTTTTTATCTGTATCTGAGGTGAAATCTTAGGTCTTAGGAAAACATGATTTCAGTGGATTTAAAATGAGCGGTGCTAATCCTGTTTAGAGTTTATTGTTATCTGAATAAAGTTTGTAATACATAATAAAGAAGTGTTTGGGCATTTTGTTTGGTGCTAGTAAAGACTAATAAATCAGCAGTTGGCTGGTCGAGGTTGGACGCCTCTTTATTCACTGAGATGTTTTTATGGACTTTATATTTTAGGTTTTCATGGCAGCCAGTCAACAACGAAGGAACTCAAACCTTTCTGTGTCTGTTTGTGTGACATTTGTGGTCATCTGAGTCTTTCTGGTCATTTATTCTCTTTTAGGACGTCTTCATTGTGTCTCTGTGGTTGGTTTGAGTCTGTTTGTGGTTGTGTCGCTTTCCTCCATAGTCCTGATTGATCGTAATTTCTAAAGTGTCTTCAGAGTGAATTAAAAGGAGGCTCCTAGAGGATGGAGACCAACCACGGCTGTTTCTGCACGTGCAAAATGTCTGTGATTTCAGTGTGTGTGTGTGTGTGTGTGTGTGTGTGTGTGTGTGTGTGTGTGTTGTAATCTCCTGTGTAATAATGATGATTAATCCAGTAATCCACCTTTGTCTGTTTACCTGCTGACAGGCAGAACACTGGATTAAAGCTCCACAGCATCACTCTGTCTATCTATAAACCCCCCCCCCCCACACACACACACACACACACACACACACACACACTCTCGCTGCCCTTGGACAAACCTTGGATGTCAAAAGTCTGAGCGTGTCTTTATTTTCCTGTCACGTCTACACTCTGCAGCTCACCTGATCATTTATCGTTTCATATAAATATGATTTATACCACTGAGAGGCATCTGACACCACTGACATGATGATTGACAGTCTGCAGAGTGTTCCTGACTCTGGTGTCTATGAAGGAACAGCTGACGTCCTTCAGTGTTTTTCTTTACGTCTCCAGAAACAAACAGCCTGTGACTCCCTCCAGCCGCCGTCGTCATGTTGTGATGAAGATTAAAGGAGGAAAATGAGCCCACGCTGTGAGGATGAAGTGAGAGCGTCTCGCTCTAATCTGGCCTGTTGTGCTGACTGAGGGGGAACCGGCTTCAATCCTCTCAGTCGGCTCATTCATGTCCAGCCTGTGTGTCCGTCCGTCCGTCCGTCCGTCTGTCTGTCTGGACGCTGTGGTCCGAGCTGAGGAGGGGGCGGGGGGGCACTGAGCACTGAGGGTTGGTCAAAGTTCACAGCCGGGTCACCTGATTGGCCGTCGCAGGCCGAGGGAGGTGGTGACAGACGGGCAGGTGTTTACTTATAGAGCTCCTCTGAGTGACTGCAGCTCCTCCTCTGGTTCCTCTACAGCACAGGTGAGTCTCTCTCTCTGAGGTGTCACTTTATCTTCAGAAAACAATGAATGAAACGCAAAAATATTTCACTTTATGTCAGGGAAGCGTCTTATATTGTGTCACTCTGGTTTACATTTAACTGCACTAGCATATATTATATTAAAAGATAAAGATTTCTTTGGTTCAGGAACAAGTTGAAGTTGAATCATTGGTACTTTCAGTCTAACGTGTCGCTCTGGTCGAGAAATGATAAATAAAAGACGTCTGTATGTGTCTGGTTTTGACACATGTGTACCGTTATACTAATTTCTCCTTCTCAGATGTTCCTGTTTATTTATCAGAGTGAAAACTTGTTTGGAGGGATTTTATTTCCTGTTTTTTCAGTGACGACAGGTGAAAAGCATCTGTGAAGATTTTAAAAGGATTAACGAGCTGAGCGAGTTAAGTCTGCTCAAATCTCTGTGTCATCTGAATGAAATGAATCTGTAAACACACAACCAGCGACAAAAAGCTGTGTAGCCGTCGTATGGATGCTCGTATGCTGGTGTTTTAACAACTGTGGATAAGTGAAGAACAGCATCAGTAGTAATTGTTTATGTTTTGTGCAGGTTTACCCTGATTGCAATTACAATTCAGTGGTGCAGTTCATTATTCCACCACAAGGGGGAGACAACTCACGAGTGACGTTTCTCTGCGGTTTCTCACCAGTAGAAGAAGCCAGTTAAACATTTAAAGACTTCTACTGCTCCAACACTTTGTGCTGCTTAGTCTGGAGACCAGTTTCCATGAGGGCTGGAAAATCCACGGCTGAGCCTTTTACATTTATTGTGAAGGAGACAAAACATAAATAAGAGCTGTAGCGTCTAATTAGCCTGGTGTAGTAACTGCAGCTGATCAGAGCAACACGATGCGACTTTAACGGGTTGTAGTTGTTATTTTCAGCCACCAACCATTAACATGATGGAGCATTAATGTGACCAGATACTGACTCAGCTCAGACAGTAACAGACACAGAGATGATCCCAAAGTGTTTGTGGACGTACAGAAGCATGACGAGCTGATTTCCACATCTTGCTGCTGCTATGAAGGCGTTCCCACATTGATCAGAGGCTCCTCAGACCACGTGGATGCAGACGCCATGTTTGTCTGCTGCTTGATTACTGACTCAGAGGAGAGTGTTTAGTTTGTTATCCTGGCACTGGTTCTATCTGCAGAACTCTTCTCTCCGTGTTATATCAGTTTATCAGTGAAGCTGCAGCATGAGCATCACTGGCTCTGCTCAGGTCATAGGAGGACGTCATGGACAGCTTCACGCTCCGTCTCTTATTCTGAGAATAAATGACAGAGAGGAATCAGTGCTGATGTTTTCATTCATGTGTCTCCTCCTTCCTCTCAGCAGACCTCCTCCTCCTCCACCATGAGTCCAAAGAACGTGGTTTTCAAGAAGATCTGCAAAGACAAGTCGGTGAGTAGCGGTGAAACTCAGAGGCCTCTGGACCTGAGCATAAACATCACGCTACGTTTTCTGCAGCAGAGCTCAAACTAAACCCACAGTGAGATCAGGACTGAAGGATCTTTTTCTTATCACAAACTAAAAGACATAACCTCCGTGTGATTTGTGAAGCCTCCGTGTTTCAGTGGCGGTCCAGCTGATGTTATTCTGTACGTGTAACGCGTAACGTGTTCCATCCGTGTCGCTGCGTTTAATTCCGTGACGCCGCTCAGCTGACTGATCCGCTCAAGGTCGCCTCAAAGTCACAGCAACGTGAGCCGAACTGAGCCACGTGTCTGATTTATGGCCGACAGCTCTGCTCTGATCCCCCGTGCTGTCTGTGCCCCGTGTTTGACGTCCACACCGGAAACGTTGATTTGGAACTTTTCCCGTGAGTTTCACGACGTTACAGTTGTTGAGTTTCACATTAAATGATTCTTCAGTAAAAACTAAACAGTTAAAATAATGCAGCATGATGAATAACAGCATCATCACAGAGATTCACTCAAAATAAAATCCAAGTCCAACAAAGATCGAATCAACGGTCCATCAGTCCTTGATTGGACGCTCACATTTTACCAAAGATCAACTTCTGGAAGTCAGTGACTCGTTTATTTGAACAACAGATCCATTGACTTTAAACTAAAACTCCTCAGTCCTGTTCTACGCTGTGGATCCACAGATTAATGAGCTGATGGAATAACATCACCTGTTTAAGAAGAAACCTTTTTCTTCCAACATGTGGAAGCTTCTCAGCTCAGATGTCCTGGAGGTTTTTAGTTGATCTGGTCTCTGGGCTCTGGACAAATGGCCAGACAATACCAGACATCTGAAGACACTGTGGCAAATCTGTAAAAAGACATTTCTACTATTTCCCTGTTTTCATTTATTTCTAGAAAATTACTGATTAATAAATGAAGATGTTAATGTAAATGTTAGTTTCGAGTAATGTTTTAAAACGTAGAAGACTGAGGACATCTCAGACGTCAGATGTTTTAAATCTGTGCTCTCTGCTTCAGGTTGGCGTTTACATGGGAAAGAGAGACTTTGTCGACCGCGGTGACTGCGTGGAACCCGTAGGTGAGACACAAACTCATTTCACACAGACTGTCCCCGGGACGCGGGTTAATATCAGGTGTGAACGGGGCCTCAGTGTTAGCGGCAGAGCTGGGATGATGACGAGGTGAAGTGATTAAATGTCTGGGTCTAATGCTTCACGTCACTTCAAAAATAAAGAACGGCTTCACTGAACTGATCAGAAATACGTCCTCGTGCAACAGCGTCTTTCTTCCCTTTAGTGGATGTGACTGAGTTTCTATCTTTTTCACCACTAGATGGCGTCATCCTCATTGACCCTGAGGCTCTACAGGGGAGGAAAGGTCAGTGCCCGATCACACCTCCTCACATTTTCTTGCTCCAGTTTGAGTTTTGTGGACACACCAGGACCTGGATGCCTCTTTAAACCAGCGTGTCCTCTCTGTCCTCCAGTGTTCGTCACCCTGTCTTGCACCTTTCGCTACGGCAGAGATGACATGGACGTGATGGGAATCGCCTTCCGCAGGGAGCTCTATCTGTCCACCCGGCAGGTGTACCCGCCTCTGCAGGAGCGCGACAAGGGCATCCACACCAAGGTGCAGGCCAGACTGCTGCGCAAGCTGGGGAACAACGCCTACCCGTTCTTCTTCGAGGTGAGCGCTGACGGTCAGAGCTGAGGGAAGTGAAGGAAGTGAAGGCAGGAGCTGTCACTGCAGCGTCATAAACACACGAAAAATGACTCCTCTAGGGTCCAATCAGAGTCCATGTGTCCATTAGTGTCTCCATCAGTGTGATGAGACTCAGGTGTGGTTCAGTTCCTGGTTTAGTTTCATTGTCTCAGTCTGATGTTTGTGGACAAAGGAGCTTTGTCTCAGAGCTCAGAGAAAGAGTTGTTGTTGCTCATCAGGCTGGAAAAGGTTCCAGAAGCATCTCTAAAGAGTTTGGAAGCCACAAATAATCCACAGTCAGACAGATTGAAGACGACAGGAGTGGTCCACCAACAAAGATCACTCCATGATAGTCTGAGAGGAACCAGAGGAACCCAGGGGAACTTCTAAGCAGCTAAAGGCCTCTCTCTCATTGGCTGATGGTAATGTTGATGAATCCACTGAACAACCATGGTGTGATGGACAAAGACACTGCTCTCCAAGAAGAACTTTTTTAAACATCATGTGGACAAGACAGAAGACTACTGGGACAATGTTTAGTGGATGTTTTGAGTCATTTTGATGCATTAAAGTAGAAAAAGCAGAGACTCAATGTGTCTGCAGACTCTGGTCTCTTCTAGACCTCTGGGCTGCAGATAGTATAAGTAGCTTCCAGCCAATAACAGCAAACAGTGTGTACCTCAGGTTGCGTCTCTGTCTCTGTCTCACATTTTTTTAATTCCTTCTTAGTTTCCAGACAACCTGCCGTGCTCAGTGGCTCTCCAGCCAGCACCAAATGACGTCGGCAAGGTAAGACCCCGACTGCTCAATCAGACCAGGAGCAATGAAACCACCTCTGACACCTCCTCTCTTTCTCTCTTCTTTCGTAGCAATGTGCTGTGGAGTTTGAGATCAAGGCATTCAGCGCTGAGAGCCAGGACGCCAAAATACGCAAACGGTGAGTCTCAGCCCGTCTGTCCAGACCCTACGTCTCTCAGCTCAGAAAATAAACCTCATTCCTTCCCGACCCGGCCCGACAGGAGCATGGTGAAGCTGATGCTCAGGAAGGTGCAGTACGCCCCAGAGGTGGAGGGAGAGGCGCCGTCTGTGGAAACCACCAGGGACTTTGTCATGTCAGACAAACCGCTGCATGTCAAGGCCAGCCTGGACAAAGACGTGAGCGCTTTATGTTTATCCACGTAGCTTCTGATTTAGTCCTTATTTCTTCTGTATCGTTTTAGCACCGTTACTGGTCCTAAATGATTTCAAAGCTCTTTTGTCAAACATTACCTTTGTGTTTGGTTTAAAAAGAGATAGAAATGATTTGGGGAGTTGTCGTGTTGTGTGACTTCAGCCCTCGTAGAAGCTGTTTCTACTTTAACACATCATCAATGAGCACTGACTCTGAATATAACAGAGATATAACATAGCCTTCATTACGTCAGGTTGATTATGATCATTAGTTTTATTTCACAGTCATCTGACCACCACTAAATTTTGGCCTCAGCTGATTCTGATTCTGCTCCTGCAAAGACCAGGGGCCTCATGTACGAACGTTGTGCACGTACAAAAACGTTCCGTACGTACTCGCTCACATAAAAGTTCAGATGTATCAGAGTGAAATGTCCGTGAACTTTGTACGTGCCAACACCAACAACGTGGCTGGCGTACGTAGGATTCTACAGATGTGGATCCTTTGGCTTTGACACTTAGAGGTGATGCTGGGAAACTGTCATCAATGTGAAAACTATTACTGCGACCGATCGGGACTGAGCCAGTCGACCCTGAGCAGAGCCATGCAAGCCGTGTGGGACGGAGTTCTCCTCATGTCAGCCAGGTAGATCAGATTCCCACAATGCATCTGAACAGGTCAACATTAAAGAGCAATCTGCAGCCAGAGACGGTTTCTGAATGGAAGCAGAGCTATCGACTGCACACACATTGATAGAAAAGCACCATGGCATGAATTAGTAAATGTCAACAGGAAACATTTTCATTCATCAGTGTACAGATCATACGTGATGAACTAATGCAAGTAAACATTGTGGCAGCGTGACAAAGAGACATTTATGAGCATCTCCACTCCAGTGAGCAGCGTCTCCAATTCACTTTCTGTCAACTTCTTCTTCTTTCCCGTCTGACTCATTCTTATGTTTTTGTTTTCTGATCGTGCAGAGAGGGGAATCTCAGGCGCAGGGTCAATTTAAATATAATTTGCATATTTAAAAGGGGCGTGGATTTTTTTATCTGCATCAGTTTGAGACACATCTCATGTCATCACTCATCAGTCTGTCTGTATCTTCTGATGATAACCACTGCTTTCTCACATGCAGCACATGAAGACATAACGTACCGCTGCATGTTCTGACCTTGTCTTGTGTCCTCAGCTTTACTACCACGGTGAGCCCATCAAGGTTCACGTCAGCATCACCAACGACTCCAACAAAAACATCAAGAACATCATCCTCTCTGGTAAACCCGCCGTCTAGCTGCTGCTTTCATTTTCACGCTGAGGTGGAGACGCTGCGTCCTCACGTCTCTTTTCTTTCTCAGTCGACCAGGTGGCCACGGTGGTGCTCTACTCCAACGACAGCTACGTCAAGTGCGTGGATATCGAGGATACTGGGTAAATAGTCAGCACACGCCACGTTCACAGAGCTCTGTGCATTCTGTGCATGCGTTACACGATCAGGTTTTAATGACACAGAATGAACAGATAAATCCAGATAAAATATAGAACACTTTACTAACAGCTTTGCAGGATTTGACTGTGTGAAAGGGATAACTCACCTGAGGTGCACCAGGAAGCAGGTTTAATGTTTCACTGTAGCTCAGAAATGTAAGACGGACAGAGGATTCGCCGGCAGAGTGAACCGGCCACGTCAGCGAGCAGAGAACAGCGAGAGGAGGAGCCGCAGGTGAGACTGAGGCTCTGAAGTTCAGGATGTTTGAGCAAACAAATCTCAAAGCAGCTTTCAGGAAAACCTTTTCACGAGTGAACGCTAACATCAGGTTCCAGCTTCACCAGGAGCAAAGAGGAGGACGTCCTCCGTCCTTTGTCCCACCACCTCTTTACAGATCTGCTCCTGGCATGTTGCCACAGCTCCTGTAAAGCCTGTCTGCAGAGAAGAAGTATGGCACGGGTTCTTTTTGCAAAACAAAGTTCAGTTCATTCCTGGACAAACAAGAAGGTAAAGGATTTTACTGTGAAGAGGAGACCTGGATGGCTTCGCTGGGAGATGAAGGAAGCTGAAGAACCTGATGAAGGAGAAGATGAAGCTCATGAGTGGAGGCGCAGATTTCTTATTCCTGAACAAGGCTGCAGTACACGTCTCCTCTTCCTCTCATTGCCACAACTCATGTTATTTTTCTTGGCAATATGGGTGGATCCATCTTGCGACTTTGGAGTCTGATCAGTACAGTCTGAACGTGGAGCCACATGGAGCCGTGATATCGATGCCCCGCCCCCACACTTCCTCCAGACTCACCTTTGAGCTCTACTTGCTTTGTCTTCACCCTTGAGGAGCTGCTCTGTCTCTGTACTCTTAGACAGAGATGCCACGGAGACCGTCCCACTGCTCAGACCACGATGTCCAATGGCGTCCTATGCCAAAAAAAAAATTTAGAGGCCCTGTCCAACTGAGAAACACTAACAAACCTACAGTCATGTGATATGACGATTAACCTACAATCTACATGAACTAAGTAAATGCTGCTGGCTTGTACGGCCCGCTCAGCAGCAGACGCTAACTCAAACCTTGTGAAATATAAGCGAACCAAACCATATCTCATGTTGAATGTTTAAATGTGAAAGATTTTAACATAATATATCCAGAATACAGTGTCATAAGATAAAATGGAGTAGAACAAGTTGCAGTTTTTCTCTTTATAAACTAAAGACTGTACAGCAGATTTGTTTCTTCAGTTTGTTTCTTTTATTTTTGCATTTTAAAATCATGGCACCCACATCAGCTGATGGATGTTTGTGAAGGTTCTCAGTCTTCCAGGTCATGGTGGTGTTTTCAAAAAAAAAATAACTTTTAAGAAATGCAGCTGGGCTTGCTGAGTGTTTTGAGAAGACGTTTCATCTGAGTAGCTTCTTCAGGTCTCAGGGACTGATGTGAAGTTGAGGATTAAACATGAAACTCTGAGTGAAACCCACCAGAAACATGCATGACTTGTTTCTGTTAATGACCAGAAACTGGTGCTGGTACTTTTCATTAACGTCTCATCTTACAGATGTTTTAAAATCTGGACGTTGAGCTGAAAACCTCACCACGCCGCGGCTCTGCATTGCTTTAATTCTGCGGCGCTCTGTCTTGGTTTAAGGGATTCTGTGTCTGCCGGAGCGACGCTGGAGAAAGTCTACACCATGCTGCCTCTGCTGGCCAACAACAGGGAGCGGAGAGGCATCGCCCTGGACGGCAAACTGAAGCACGAAGACACCAACCTTGCGTCAACGAGCATGTGAGCGAACGGTTCAAAGAGCTTCTCCTCTGAGCTTCAGCTAAGTTCAGACGTCGTAAATCCTGCTTCTCCTCTTTCCCAGTGTCAAGGAAGGAGTCCTGAAGGAGGTCATGGGAATCATGGTGTCATACAGAGTCATGGTGAAGCTCATCGTTGGCGGGTCAGTCTGTCCATGGTTGACACTAGTTTTACCGCCCTGCATCTCAGCTGGTGTTAAAATAGTTTCTGCAGAATTTACGTATATATACACAGAGAAGACAACTACATGCCTGGCACCAGTGTTTCTGCTTGTTCTGATTTTCATCTTTGTCTCCACATCGCTCTCAGGCTGATGGGATCGAGGTGAGTTCACGCCTGTTTTCAAAGCTGCTTTTAAAGACGTCATCGACTCAAACTTTCTGTTTCGCAGAAAGTGAGTCAGCTGATGCACCTAATTCTTGAGGACATCAGATCCCAAGCCTTCAGTCTGCCGTTGTTTGGTGATTGTTCTGTCTCTTCTTGTTGCAGTGAGGTCGGCCTGGAGGTTCCCTTCAAACTGATGCATCCTAAACCTGATGCAGGTGAGTGTTTCCTGACACGTCTGCAGCCAAGCGTCGGCTCTTTAACACCAGAGTGTGTTTGTATATTCATGCATCCACCTTTTTTTCTTTCTCTGCTGTCCGTTACCGCTGCCGACAGTGAAGGAGAGGTAAATACACATGACGGAGCTGCGAGTGAATGAGTGAACAGTGAGAGAATGAACAGATGTGTGACGGCGGCCGTGTTCATCAGCTTTCCTCCGTTGTTTCTCAGTGATCTGCTCTAGTTCAGCTCTGGACCTCTGCTCAGGTTAAAGTTTGGTGGAGATCATAAAATCTGGAGTCTCTTCGTCAGGAAATGATTCTACTGGGCCAATCAGATCGTGTGGGCGGGGCCCAGTTTATACCTATCCACGTATTCTACGCCGGTGGCTCGCTCAGTAACGATGCCACCCTGATGCTAGACGGTTCATTTATGGTTCTACTTCCTGTTTCACTTTCAACAACGGCGACTGAAAGTTTCGCCGAGGAGTCGTACAAATGTTTGTGTCTCTGAACCTCCTCAGTTAACCTTTCCCCATGTCTTCCATCTTTATCGATAAAAATCATCTCAAAAACTGCAGAGATAGTGAAACAGTCAGGATTACTAAAGCCGAAACATGCTGCTAGCAATCGGACCAATCACAGCTCTTGTGGTCTGCATCACCGTGACTCATAGTTACGTTTCTGGGGAGGTGAACGTCATAAAGCATTTATAACAGTTAAGTTAGGGTTAGGGTTAACATCTTAATGTCTCTGATTGGTTAGAGGACTAACTGATGTCTGATGTCGCCTGCCTCTGACAGGAAATGCTCACAGTTCTCATCTGCTCTTTTAAAGTGAGGTGGAGGAGGAGATGGTGTTCCAGGAATTCAAGCGCTCCTACCTGAAGGGAATGAATGCCGACGATGAGGAGGAGGAGGGGAACGTGTCGGGCGGTGACGACATGGCGCCCAAAGAGAAATAGACCAGAGAGTCTGTCCTCCCGGGCAGGACGACGGGGGAGAGCGCCTGATGGAGTTTGAGCTAGTTTTAATTAAAGGACCATCTCTGCATCACTACAGATCACATCCCACAGGGTGAAAACACCTTTAGCTTCCCACGTCACCTGGTGTCCTGTAAACCTGCAGAGGTTTTAATTTGACTCTGAAAATTAAAATGACAAATCAGAATATGAGCACGTTCAGTGACATACACGGGGCATTAGGTACACCAGACGAGTCAGAAAGGTTGGATGACCATCGTGGAGGACTGAGTGTGTTCTGCTGTTAAACTGGGCTGAATGGGGTTGACAAAATAATAGGAACACGCATCAGTTCAGTAGTTGTACGAACCACAGCCTCCAGACTAAACGGAGACTTAGAGCAGACTGTTGTATTAGAACGCATCCACTAGTGTACCTAATGAAACGGCAAGTGTGTTCACCTCCTCTACGTGTTGACTGCTCACATGTGAGGACTGGAGACCTTTGCAAGGCATTCTGGGAGTATTACAGGCGTGAAACAGACGTGGTCCTTGGATTAACAGAGTAAAGAATCTGTTCGACGTTGTGTGTGAGGGTAATTTGTTTGTGCTTTGCATATTTAGCGCCACCCACTGGCTGACTCTAGCATGATGAGATGCAAACTGTCTGCTGGTTTAGTACGACCTGAGGATGGGTGTGTAGTGACTGACTGCTGCAGGAGCTCAAAGAAAAGGCATGCAAAGAGACCAAAGTAAATGTCTTCATCTGTCTGACAACGTGTGCGCTGAGAATAATCTCAGCTGCAACAAACACTCACATTAAAAGCAAAGAGAGAAACGAGCTGGAAAACGTTTCTAGGGGACCCTAAGACGTGATGAACCTGTCTGGGACACGCTTGTCGTCTTTTCATCACTTTCTTTGGGTGCAGTAGAAATGTTTCCGTTGTCATTTGTGCCGCTTGTCTTTCTGTATTTGCCTTGCACGTACTGTGAAGCTCTGTGAAGCTGCTCTCAGCCGCGCTGAGCTCTCTCGACCACCGTGGGAGAATGAGATCTGGTGAAAGAGAAGTTTGTGATCGTAAAGTGATTCTTAGTCCGAGTGCTGCTGCTGCTGCTGCTGCCGTGTTGAGATTTA
Source organism: Planiliza haematocheilus (assembly GCA_005024645.1). Taxonomy (NCBI): domain Eukaryota; kingdom Metazoa; phylum Chordata; class Actinopteri; order Mugiliformes; family Mugilidae; genus Planiliza; species Planiliza haematocheilus. Next base: position 341,014 of record SRSE01000366.1, on the reverse strand, counting down.
CAGCTGAAACATACGTAGAAGGCTAAACTGTATTCAGACGTGTTGCTCTGTGCGACTGCTCCTTGAACTCTGTGAAAATAAAAGCTGATTGGGACCACTCTTGGTTTAATGGAAGTTTTTTTAGCCAACAGGATGAAACTGGGATTCATCTGCGAGAATGAAAACAGGACATCACCTGATGGATCCTTTACGTTCTTTATGTTTTCAGTTGGACACTGAAAGGAGCCAGAACATGATGATACATCCAAAACAAATAAGACACAAGAAGAAAGAGTCAAACACAAGCTTCAGGACGTTTGTAATTTCAGGCAAAAACAACAAAAAAGATCACGACAAACATTACCACAGGTTTTATCCAAGTCTCTCAGACTCTAATCAACATCTTTACCTTCACTTTAAGGTACAGTTTAGTTGGTGAAAACATTTGTTTAGTTTTGTTGTTGGTGGAGTAGAGGTCACATGATGCTCGCCTTCACGTCTACATTCAAACTCAACTGAAATAACTGAAGGATTTCTTAGAACCAGTCACGTTCTTATGAGAAATATTCCCACTCTGAAGATAAATTTGATGAACTTTCTAGTTTCTCTTGCAAACTCTGCGACCTGTGAGGAAGTCTTGAAGGTGCTCGAACACATGTTGTGGAGTCTAGCTCTGATTCGTCTCCAGATTCCTCCTCTCCACATTTAGCCTCCATCTCATCTGCTCCTTCTCCATTTGAGCTGATCAAACTCGTCCTGCTTTTATTCTAACATAAAGTGCTGATTCACATTTTTATATTTTCTATCAAAAATAAAATTCCTAGTACGATGGCTGCTGCTAAATGGGCTCTCTGGCAAAAGCATAGAAACCAAGCGTCTAAAGCTAATCTGCTACAAGCTGGTCTCGTGGATTAAAGATAAATTTGTATAAACTCTTTTAAATCATTAAGAGCAAGTCTGGACTCAGCCTACAGCCTTTGACTGGCTCGATTATGAAGCTTTTATTAGAGTGCTTTGAATCATGAGGGTGAATTTATCGCCGCCTTTAGAGGAGGGGTATAGACGTCAGGAAATTTATTGAGACACAGAAAAAAAAACAAAAAAAAAAACAAGACATTGCTCACTGTCATTTAGCCCAGTAAACTTTCTGAGGATGTCCTTCCTCCAAACATTTCAGTACCATGAAAACATTTTCTTCTTCTTCTGCAAAAAATACAATAAAAATAAAAATAATGGAATGCATTTTAGAATCTGTGCAAAGAAATGGTTGGAAATAACTATTGTCACTGCTCTGGCAGATACGTGAACCTACTAGTTTATCCAGCTGGGAGTTAATGAGGGCGTCTCAACAGCCTGTGTCTGACAACGACTAAGTTTAAAACAAATCAGTCCATGAAAAGGACGAGACTATCGTGATATGATGTAGTCCCTTTTAGGGGAGGTTGTGATTCGCTTGTTTGACAACGGCTCCATCAGATGACACTGAAGACAATCATCACAACAGTCATTACAGTGCTGCATCTCTACAATACCCCTGCTTTAAAAGTGGCACTTATAAATACACAGAGTTTGATTGGTCGTCTGTGGAAGCTGTGTCTAAAGCTGAGCGGCTGACTAAGGATGGTGTGTTGGAGGGCTGGTGGTGCTGGCGCTGCCTTTAGGCCCCTCCCAGCTGAAGCCTCCAGTAGGAAGTGGTGGCGGGATCAGGTGACGACCAAAGGGTAATTCACAGGAGTCGGGGTTCAGCAGATACCCAGAGAAGGTGCTGCTGTTTTCAATGTCAGTGTACATGCCGTTGGTGTCAGAGTCCTTGACCTGCAGCCATACCCGGTCCCCCATAGTGAGGTGGAGGACGGCGGTCTGGCTGGTGGTGGCTGGAATGGATCCCTGCGTTGTTCTGACTTTAGGGTAGAAGTTGTGGAAGAGGCCGACTTTAAGCGGCTTCTGGGCGGCTGCCAGGTGGAAGGAGAAGACGTAGGTGCCGTTGACGGGGGCCGTGTAGATGCCAACGGTTGGGTTGAAGTGACCCTGCTGGTTGGAAAGGACGTGTGGGAAAGAAACGGGCCAGTTCTGAGGAGGAAACGACTGGTTGAGACACGCAGAGAACGCCGACTGGATGGCCGGGGAGCAGGGACCAGGCGGCCCCATGAGACCCATATCACCATGGTTGCCCTTTAGCCCCATGGGGCCCTGAATACCCTGTGCACCGGTGTCCCCTTTGTCCCCTTTAGCCCCCATTTCTCCTGGGCTCCCATTGGCACCATCTGCCCCATCCGTGCACTCACACACCCCCTGCTCACCCTGATCGCCCTTCTCACCGTTTAGACCAGGACTGCCAGGTTTACCTAGGTCTCCCTTATCACCCTTCAAACCCATGGGCCCCATAGGCCCCTGCACGCCAGGCAGGCCCCTGGCTCCAGCTGGTCCAGGTGGGCCTTGTACACCAGGTGAACCAGGGACACTCTCGCAAGAGGCAGGGCATATGCCTGTTTCTCCTTGGGGGCCTTGTGCACCTGGGGGCCCCATTGATCCATGGTCCCCTTTCTCTCCTGGAAACAAACAAAAGATAGTTGCATTATTTGAGTTGAAGGTTTTAAGTTTTAGTTCCCAAAGGCTCAGTTAGGACAAATGTCAGAACCCGTCCAGACTGTGACTGTGTGTCCATGATATCTTTAGTATTTTACTACACTGATGTGTCACAACGTGAAGCTTTTGTTTTTCCAGTAGTGTCTCCAAGACCGATCCCTTAGTGACACTAACAACCCTTCATACAGACTGACATCAACAAACCTTTGAATCCTCGCTCTCCCTTTGTCCCAGTGAAACCAGCTACTCCAGCGTCTCCTTTGTCCCCCATGTCTCCCTTTTGACCTGTAGCAGCAGAAAGAAATTCATCAAACCAAAATAAATCAAAGCAACAGGTTACACTAATGTTTGACTGAGTGGACATGTCATAAGGTAGCAATGAGTCAAACAGGTGGATGAAATCAGACAGCTGTTGGGCGGATGTGGTCTGGATTCATGGAGTCTTTGAGCTAATGGTACATTCACACTGTTGATTGTGGAAAAAATGAACAGTGGTGTGGTTTTCCTGGACGTGTAACTCACCCTTTATCCCCTGAGGGCCTGTGAATCCTGGACGGCCTCTGAACCCCATCATTCCTCTGGCCCCAGGGCTCCCAGGTTCACCTGATCAAAGGTTACAGTCAGAACATTATAGTTATAGTTTTTGCAAACATTTCTGGCAACATTATCAACTTTTCTCATGTAAATTGAGCATCTTCTTCTCGTTCATTGCTAAGCTACGTGACAGACCAGTGATTCTATGGCTCCAGAAACATTTCCACAGCAGCTGATTTTTTGTCAGGTTTTTACATTATTGAGGAAACTCAAATCAAAATAATTATTTACTAGCAGTCATGCTAATTTAAAGTGGTTTACATGCCTGGGAGGCCCCGGTCTCCTCGGTCTCCTTTGGGGCCCACAGTTCCTTTGCAGTGGGAGCAGATGCAGGAAAGTGGAATCTGGTCGATCGGCGGCGGCACCGGGGAGTTGATCAGCATATCACAGACCGACGAGTCAGGGGCAGGAAACATGGTCGGGTCGGAGCCTCCTAACATCCGGAGCTTGTCAGGACCGCCGGGGCCGCTGCCGCCGGGGGGCCATGGTTGATCTGGTGACACTGTGGGAGCCATGGCCATGCGCATGGGGGGCGGGCCGTGGCCCTTGTGCATGATGGGAAGCCAGGAGTGCATCTCCTCAGATGATTCAGAGGATTCAGATGAGGAGCTCCCCTCCCCCATGCCGGACGACTGGCTGCTGTCGGAGCCTGAGGTGGAGCCTTCCTCGCTGCTGGAATGATGATGATGATGATGCTTGGTCATGTTTGGGAGCAGGCTGGCTGAGCAGAGGGGGGACAAGATGAGGAGTCCCAGCAGCATCGACCACATCTGGAGGAAGAGGACGGGACAAGACAATTACAGCGCATCGGTCAGTTTCCCTGTAATCCTTAAGATGTTTGATTAAACCTTTAATTTCCACTAGAAAGTGGATTCGTTTCAAGAGTTATTTTTATTTTGTACACTTTACTGACACTCATCTTACTTATGATTTGGTAAACTATTCATCTGGACTTCATTCAGCAACAAGATAATTGAAGATCAGTAAGTAATCTGGGTCTAAAGTTTGTTGTTTTAATGTTCATGCTGATCTGATTTCTCTTAAGGTTCACTTTATTATCTTTGGTAAAATGGAACCAGTTCATATTTCACAGTAACTTTCATACTGCATCTCATTTTGTCTTTATAACTCAACACAGAAGAGAAAACATTTTGTCAGACACTACATTTTAAAAACAAAGAACAATCTGCATCTTTTTCCAGCTAACCTAAACTACTTTCCGTCGTGAAAGTAAAATTCTCAGAAGAAAAACTCACCGCTCCACCCGTGTTGTCCAGCATCGTCCGGAGAATCACTTTTGGGAAGATGAGCTGGATTGAAGCTGCTTTGATGTATTTATAAGCCTCTCCCAAAACAAAACTTCTTTCAGGCTGATTCGCCCATCGGACCCGGAGACAAAGGCTCAGGACGGGGGGAGGAGAGGGAGAGAAGGGAGGTGCGTCTTTATTGTCCCGCTGAAGAAGAACTGGGCCTTCTGCCCACAGCGTGACCTCCTTCACCATGAAACTGCAAAAAAAAAAATCATATTGAGAGCAGAAAGAGGAGACGCTTCTGTCTTTATCGCTCCATCGTTCTCCGCCCTCCTTTATCGTTCATTTGCCACATTTCTTTTCAGACTCTCTCCGCTGTCTTTGAATATTTTGTCCCGTGTCCTTCGTCATTTGTTTTGGTCCATTTGGATTTTTCAGCGTTTTATTCCAGAGCTGTGGATTTATTTTTTCCAACAACCACAGATTCCCAGTATAACTTCCTTGTGGTTTTATTTGACAACAATAAATCATGAGCCACTGCACCACAAGGTCTACGTCTGAGGTTAGATCTGAATAGATTCTATAGATTCTTCATTGTGACGACTTCAACAGAAAGAAAAAACAACAGAGTGTTAATAAATATCTGAAAACTCTCTGAGCGTTGGTCATGTTTTACCTCAACTAGTCCTCATAGGGAGCAACCGTACCCACACAGACGGCCTGACGAATAACCAGCTGAATGAAGGAGACATGAGACTTATGAATGTAACGTGGGTCCTATGAAATCACCATCTTTGACGGTCAGAGTGAAACGAGTTCATTTTCTAGTCGGGGAGTTCTTATTAAAGCAGAGGAACTGAGGGTGGTGGACTGTGGCGCCACCACGTCAACAACAGGTGTGTAATTACTCTCACAGCCACAAGGGGGAGACAAATGCTCTGAAGTGTTGCTTTAATTCACATCAGGTGCTGAACAGTAGGACTGAGTGTGTGGCAGTGAGTGTATCTGGACAACAACGGAGCTCAGAGGTTAGAAGGTTTTTCCTCCAGTTTTGTTTTGTCTTGACTTGGTTCATGTATTTATTCATTTTAAGGTAATTTGCTGGTACATTAAGATGACTGACCGTTTGTGTTTCACTGTGTAGACTGATATCTGCTGCTTGTGATCACATCGTGTCACATGAGACTCTCTTCTCCTGCACATCGAGGATTCGAGTCCCTTTTCTTCTGCTGCAGAAGCTCAGTTTATGTTTGGCCCCAGTCTGAGGGCCTCAAGATAAGTAGACACCAGAGATCATCAAACAAAAAAAGTTTACTCTGATGAGTTTATCAAACGAAGCAGGAGGTGAGCTTCCACACCAAACATTTAATCCACACATGTTTCCATGTCAAGCCCACACACCTCCCAGATAGAGGGACGTAACAGCTGATAATTATTTGTGTCATCTGGACTTATTCCAAATTTAATTCCCATTAATTTAGATCCACTTGCCAGTTTATTAGGTACACCAGTGAATGCATTCAGATATACATGTTAAACCTTATCTTCTTGAAGGTTCTGGTGTTCAGCTTTAGTTTCAAATGACTCATAGAGTCGTTGATTCAACGTCTCATTGTGGAGGCTGTGGTTTGACACGTGTCTCTCATATTTAATAAAACCTTGCATTAAGCCTCTGTGACTCACATATGATGGAGACAGAATCAGCCTGGTCTGTTGTACCTGGTCCTCCTCTGGGACTGAAAAGTTATTTCTGTCAGAATTTAAATTTGAATTAATCAAAACTACTTTAGTCTTTGTCAGACTCTAAGGAAAAAAAAGTGTGATCAAACCATCTGCTTTAGTTACAGTTTAATATCATTTCTTTTCTTTATGCAGCAACATTTGATGAAACAAAACGATAAAGCCTCTAAATAATTAATATAAATCTACCCTGAGGATGCAAAGTGTTGGTGCAGATCTGAAACCTCTGGGCCTTTGGAGCAGCTCAGCAATCTAGCCATTCATTCCAGTAAGTGCACGATCAAATGCAAACATCAGACATGCACATTAAAGCCTAGATGCAAAGTGAAATAATTTAAAGGTGGGGGTGATCGCTGATTTATGTCTTTTCTTCAAATTTCTTTGAAGAAATGTTTAATGATGATCAAGCTTTGTCAACCTTTCTGAAAACAAGGACAAATGATCTTGTTAATCTATTCGAAACAAAAGTTAAATGATCTTAAAACAAAACACAATAAAGATGGAGCATTAGAAATTAGAAAAAAAAACCTCATCATTTTAATCAGCATTCAAAACATCATGTTCATATAGCACTGGCAGATATTTTAAATTTGTAGTTTATAAGAAATAAATGCCACCAGGTAGAAATAAGAGTCTGCAGACATGCCAGAGTCTCTGTGAGGCTGTATTTTAATACAAAGCGCTTTGAAAAAAACAAAGAAAATAGCCATGTTAGCATCCTAACATGCTTTTTTTTACACTTAGATTTAATGTTTACCACGTTCACAGTCTTTGCTTAGCGTGTTAATATGCCAATATTCACAAAATAGCACTAAACACAAACAACTTAAAATGCTGAGCTGAAAATTCAGAGTTATTACAAATCATCCAACAGTTTTACAATTCATCATGTTCATTGGTGCAGGAGGAAACATCAAGAAACTCAGTGGAGAGTCAATAAGATGATTTTTAATTGGATGCACCAACAGGCTGATGTCAGGCCATTAGCATGTTAAAACAGGTCTGGTTAAAAAGCTTTGTGTTTGTGTCTTTATGGTTATAAATTCTGCTGGCACTACCAGATTCAACCACCAAGAACCAGAACCAGAGGATGAAGGTTTAGTTCAAGGACTGAAGAGACTTTCATCACTTTCTTCCAGCGTCACTTCATCTTTAGGGACAGTGATTGGCAACGAGTAAAGGAAACATAAAGGACACATGGAAAATGTACAGTGCTGCATCTCTACAATACCCCTGCTTTAAAAGTGGCACTTATAAATACACAGAGTTTGATTGGTCGTCTGTGGAAGCTGTGTCTAAAGCTGAGCGGCTGACTAAGGATGGTGTGTTGGAGGGCTGGTGGTGCTGGCGCTGCCTTTAGGCCCCTCCCAGCTGAAGCCTCCAGTAGGAAGTGGTGGCGGGATCAGGTGACGACCAAAGGGTAATTCACAGGAGTCGGGGTTCAGCAGATACCCAGAGAAGGTGCTGGCGCTTTCATTGTCAGTGTACATGCCGTTGGTCTCAGCGTCCTTGACCTGCAGCCATACCCGGTCCCCCATAGTGAGGTGGAGGACGATGGTCTGGCTGGTGGTGGCTGGAATGGATCCCTGCGTTGTTCTGACTTTAGGGTAGAAGTTGTGGAAGAGGCCGACTTTAAGCGGCTTCTGGGCGGCTGCCAGGTGGAAGGAGAAGACGTAGGTGCCGTTGACGGGGGCCGTGTAGATGCCAACGGTTGGGTTGAAGTGACCCTGCTGGTTGGAAAGGACGTGTGGGAAAGAAACGGGCCAGTTCTGAGGAGGAAACGACTGGTTGAGACACGCAGAGAACGCCGACTGGATGGCCGGGGAGCAGGGACCAGGCGGCCCCATGAGACCCATATCACCATGGTTGCCCTTTAGCCCCATGGGGCCCTGAATACCCTGTGCACCGGTGTCCCCTTTGTCCCCTTTAGCCCCCTTTTCTCCTGGGCTCCCGTTGGCACCATCTGCCCCATCCGTGCACTCACACACCCCCTGCTCACCCTGATCGCCCTTCTCACCGTTTAGACCAGGACTGCCAGGTTTACCTAGGTCCCCCTTATCACCCTTCAAACCCATGGGCCCCATAGGCCCCTGCACGCCAGGCAGGCCCCTGGCTCCAGCTGGTCCAGGTGGGCCTTGTACACCAGGTGAACCAGGGACACTCTCGCAAGAGGCAGGGCATATGCCGGTTTCTCCTTGGGGGCCCTGTGCACCTGGTGGTCCCATTGATCCCATGTCCCCTTTCTCTCCTGGAAACAAACAAAAGATAGTTGCATTGTTTGAACATGATGTTTAGATTTTGTCTCCAAATAAGCAACCTAACTACTGCGTTATTCATGTTCTTCATTTACTTCATGAAGAACAGAATGAATCTGTCTGGTTGTCTATTCAGGTTAGCATTTTAATAATTTTCTGGTGGAAGCAATAGCACCAATAAACATTTAAAAACAGTCATCTTCTCATTGAGGGATCTTAGCAGACCTTTGAAGCCTCGGTCGCCCTTTGTCCCGGTGAAACCAGCTACTCCAGGTTGTCCTTTCTCTCCATAGTCTCCCTTCTGACCTGTAACAGCAGAAATACAACATGAGAAAACCTGCATAGACAATAAAGCATATATACATACTGTATTTATATTTTTATTGAATCATAAAACCAAATAAATTCCGGCCAGTGTCGGCCTGGTATAGAAGTGTACGAGGCATGGCTTTGATTTGTGTCATGCTTAATGTACAAATACGACATCAATGAAATGTTGTAACGTCTCCAGATTGTGCAGATAGCAGGTAGATATGTGATTATGAAGCGAGGTTTGTAGTTTCCTCCCTGTTTCCAGTCTCTGACCTGACTAAACTTGACTGCGTAAGACATCTGACCCTGGTAAGATAAGGTATTCTTGGTGCTGTGTCTGCAGGACTGGACCCTTGTTGATTTTTGGTGAACCTTTGTCCACCTTCTACTCTAAAATCAACCATCTACATTGGGTACCTGCAGGTGTGAAAGCCTGCAGGTACCCAGCTACCTGGCAACTCACCCTTTATCCCTTGAGGGCCTGTGAATCCTGGACGACCTCTGAACCCCATCATTCCTCTGGCCCCAGGGCTCCCAGGTTCACCTGATCAAAGGTTACAGTCCAGTCAGTTTATTATTATTCATCACCATTCATGCACACATCGTTAGAGACCCGGACTGAAGCGGCTTATTTAGAGTGGTTTACATGCCTGGAAGGCCCCGGTCTCCTCGGTCTCCTTTGGGGCCCACATTTCCTTTACAGTGGGAGCAGATGCAGAAAAGTGGAATCTGGTCGATCGGCGGCGGCACCGGTGAACTGAACAGCATGTCGCAGAACGACGTGTCGGGGAGCGGCGGCATCGTCGAGTCGGTGTCGCCAAACATCCGCAGCATGTTGGAGTCGCCGCTCATGTTGTTGCCGGGCATCCATGGGTATCCCGTGGGCGGCATCTGCAAGGGGCCGGTGCGAGCGTCGGGCGACCACGGCGGCATTTTGTCATTGGACTCATCTGGCGGCGGGTTGGCTGGTGGTGGCCAGTGGTAGGTGTTGGGGTCAGAGGAGGAGCCTTCCTCTTCATTGGACGACGGTTTGGTGGCGTTTAGCAGCAGCATGGCTGAGCAGAAGGAGGACAGGGAGAGGAGTCCCAGCAGCACTGACAACATCTGGAGGAGGTAAGATCATCACACGGCATCAGGCAAAGGAACCAAATCACTTTGTCCCGTTTCCTGTAAAACGATGTAGCTCGATCTGCTCAGCTTATATATTTTACTGGACTGGAAGAGTGCAGGGTGTCAACAGCATGTGGAGATAACAAAGCTCATAAAACCACAGCAAGCTGCCAACACATCCCTGCAAATGACGTACTGAAAATATTCATCGACTGAACCAGTTTTACAATTTTTGCTTTGGTTATAAACTGCTCAAACATCTGCTCAAACGAACCCAAAGTGACTCAAACCCAAGACCCTCGAGGTGCATCAGGAGAAACTCACCGTTGCGTCCGAGCCGTGCAGCATCGTCCGGAGAAGCATTGTTAGGGAAGATCAGCTGGATTGAAAAGGCTTTAATGTATTTATAGGCCTCTCCCAAAACAAAACCCCTTTCAGGTTCTGTCTCACCTATCGGACCCGGAGACAAAGGCTCAGGACGGGGGGGAGGAGAGGGAGGCGGGGGGGAGGCGTGTCTCCATTGTCCTGCTGAAGAAGAACTGGGCCTTCTGCCTGCGACGTGACCTCCTTCACCATGAAACTGCAGAAACGTATACAGGCAGAAGAAAGAAGAGACGCTCCTCTGTTTATCACCCGCCATCGTTCTCCACCCTCCCTTTTCTCACCCATTCTTTTCCTCCCCTCTGTGGAGAATGTTCTGTCTGGTGCACCTCATTGTGTGCTTCGATAGGTCTGGATTTGTGGAGCACAACAGGTTTGCAGAAATGCCGTGGCTTCTGCAAAGACCTGGGCCATGACTGTGCTAAAGCTGCAGAAGCTAAAGCTAAACTGATCCTCACCATCACAGGACAAACACAAAGGGACAAACAACCTTTCACACACAAAAAAACATGAATGGGGGGGTTTGGTGTTAGGGGAAAGGGATTGGAGAGGTTCGGTGTGGGAGGGGTTGGAGGAGGAGGGGGTTATAGGTCAGACTGAGGCTGGGTCTCTCAAGTTCTTAGACCTTGTTGGTGCCTCCTCAATCTGGTGTTCTAGGTGTTGCAGTCTGTCCATTAACCCTTTCCTGAACCCCCCACTACTACTACTACTAATACTACTATTACTAATACTACTACTGCTACTGATTCTTTGGTTGTTCCTTATTGAAAGTTGGGTGCTGGATTAACTAAACTCTCTCCAGTAGTTTGCATCAACACTTTTCTTGCGCTCTGCATTCAGACCTTCTATCAGCTCATATCAGTTAGTGTGATCACATGAAGATGATACCTGCTGGTTCTACACTAATATTTAATCTGAGCAGCTTTAGGATCCGGCGTATTTGTGAGGAAATTAAAGTAATATCAAACACCAGGATCAAAACCAGGAGTTATTTTACAGAAGCCTCCTCTGAACAAACGTCTCAGCTGGCAGAAGGAGCTGCTCCACAATGCAGTAATGTAACACTGCGAGCGCACAAAGAGCAGCCTACTTTTATTTTGTTGCACATTTTACTGCAGAGGACAATGGCTCCATTCTGTCCAACACCTCCGGAGACGATCCGGACACATGATATCGATCAAACTAATTACAGACATGAGAAAAAACACTTGAGCTGAAACTTAAACCTGGACTCCTGCCAGCGTTCACTGAGCCGCATCACGTTGAAGGTAAAGTTCACAGTTTGGACACATGCTCCTTTAAATGTCCGACTTTTACTCTAATCAGTGCTCAGATTTACTGTGTCGCTCCATCACTGCACTGTAAAACATCACAGACTTGTTAGGTTATGTCAACGCAAACATTCATGGCAAGATTTTGATTTTGAACTCAAGTGAATACGTTTTCTAAACTTAAAGTAATTCATGTCTTTGAGTTCTGAGCTGAATAAAGTGATGGAGGAGAAATATAGAGGCTGCTGCCAGTTTCACATAATTATAGAACTATGGCTATAAAATGGTGATACCTCTGAAACAAGGCTCTACGTCAGCAAAAACACTGGCACCATTGGTGTAACGGAGTTTTAGAAGCCATTTGGCTGTTTTTGGTGGATTCAGTGTCCTCTTAAATGTCCTCTTCTCTAAATGACCTAAATAAAATATATGTTAAACATCTGAACCAACAAGATGTGAGATGTTTTAAAGTTTACATAAACTTTAAAACGTGTGTCAACCTGAGGAGTAGAAACAAAAGCAGTGCTCTCAACTTCAAAAGGTGGAATTCAGTTAAATTGACTTTAACTTGGAAATGTGAGTTCATTAGACAAGATAAAACTAGTTTTCTTCAATAGATAATGTGACGTAATAAGTTATTTTAACTCATAAATATCAGGCTGAAGTAAGAAATGATCGTTAGTTATAATTTATCTGAGTTGAACCAGGTTGAGTTTACTGATATTTCTTTTTTTTTTTTTTTTTTCTTTTTTTTTTTCTTCTTTTTTTTAACTTGTTTTTATTTGCAATTATAACATTTACAAAACATTTAAAGACAAACAATCCACACAAACACATTCCCATACCCTACCCACCCCCCGCCAGGCCGCGCAGGATATAAAAAATACTTACGATAAAGAACAATTTGAGACATGTGCCATAATTATACATAGTTATACATAATTTTACATGATTACATTCAATCCATGGAAGCTTCGATTTGGGGGATTATTTTCATCAGGGGCCCCCATATATTGAGGAATATTTCTGGTTTACCCCTCACACTGTACATAATTTTCTCAGGTGTGCAATATGATAAAATTTCGTTCCACCATTGTTTTAGAGATGGTGGAGTTGTTGACTTCCAATTTGTTAAAATACATTTTTTAGCAGCTGTCGTGGAGATCAGAATAAGCCTTTTCTGATGCAGAGTAAAACCAGGGAGTCTGGCCAAGTCCCCAAGAATGAGCACTAGGGGATCTGCAGTAACTGTTTTTTTGAGTATCCTAGACAAGATGCCATAGATGCCCTGCCAGAACGGCTGAAGGCTCACACATTCCCACAACATATGGACCAGGTTGCCGTCCCTGGCAGTACATCTTGGGCAGCATGAAGTTACAGATTGATACATGTGATGTAGTCTATCGGGGGTATAATATGTGCGGTGCAAAATGTTAAATTGAATCATTCTATGCTTAGTTGAAGTTAAAAAAGTTTGAGAGTTTCTAAGGATAGTTTCCCATTCTTGATTACTATAACTGGTATTCAAGTCATTTTCCCATTTCTGTTTGAGGTTCAAATGATTATAATCCACATGTTCATTAATCATTTTATAGAGTTTTGAGATCAACCCAGTTGGTGAGTCAGATAGTTGTATTAGTTTACCCAAAGGAGTGTCACCAATTCTAGGGAATTCAGCACATATAACTTTGATCCAGTTTCTTATCTGTAAAAATTTAAAAAAGTGTGAGGAGGGTAAATTGTAACGTTTACAAATTTCTGAATATTCACCAACTAGGCCGTCTTTACAAATATCACCCAGCACTTGAATGCCACGGTCTCGCCAAATGCCGGATATCTGGTCAGACATAAACGCATGTGGAGAAAGGCTGATCCACAAGGGACTTCTAACAGAAATCATATTTTCAATACCCATGAGGTTGTGGCATTTCTGCCAACACAAAATAGTGTGTCTGATTATTGGGTTTGATGTGAAATCTTTGCCCTGAGTTGCAATAAAAGGGAGAGCACTCAGGGGGATGTTCTTTAACAGGTACCTTTCTATGTCCATCCATGACGTTGTATGTGTTCTTTCATGAGACCAGTACCATACAGCTCTTAATTGGGAAGTTAAGTAGTATAGTTTGAAGTCTGGTAGAGTGAGTCCTCCCTTATGTAATGGGGCTTGCAGGCTTGACGATTTAATTCGTACATGTTTATGAGACCATAGGAATTTTGTGATAACCTGGTTGATCTCAGTAAATAATTTAGAAGGGCATTCCAGGGGGATGGATTGATATAGATACAAAAATTTTGGTAGTACATTCATTTTGATGATGTTAACCCTTCCGATTACGGATAGTGGTAGGTCTTTCCATTTAATCAAGTCGGCCTTAAGTTTTGCCATGAGTGGATGAAAATTCAATTTATGTATATTACTAAGGTCTTTACTTATATGTACGCCAAGGTATTTAAATCCCTCTGGTTTCCATTTAAATCTTGTGACTAAGTCAGGGAGATTTGTAAAAGTACAAGGTCCTAAAGGCATGACATCACTCTTCCCCAAGTTCAGCCTATACCCAGACAATTTACTGTACACATTCAATACTTCACACATTTGTGGCACAGATTTATCAGGTTTGGATATGTAAATTAATAGGTCGTCAGCATAAAGTGATAGCTTATATTCTGTATTTCCTATTCGAATCCCACTGATATTTGAGTTTGAACGGATGGCCACCGCGAGCGGTTCGATTGCCAAAGCGAACAGTAAAGGGGATAGTGGGCATCCCTGCCTTGTGCCCCTCTTGAGGTCGAATGGTCTCGACAGCACACCATTTGTGGCAATTTGTGCTCTGGGGGCTCTATATAATGTTTTAACAATATTTATAAATTTGGTACCAAAATTCATTTCAGTCATAGTTTGGAATAAGAACGGCCATTCAACCCTGTCGAATGCCTTCTCCGCATCCATGGAGAACACCAGTCTATTCTCAGAGTTGTTGGAGGAATCATGGATGAGGTGGAATAGTTTTCGGAGGTTGTCAGAGCCCTGTCTGCCTTTAATAAAGCCAGTCTGATCAACATGAATTAAATTATTGATGACCGACTCTAGCCTTAATGCTAGTAATTTGGATAGAATCTTGAATGAGACATTAAGCATAGAGAGGGGTCTGTAGGAGCTACAAAGTTGTTCATCCTTGTCTGGTTTTAAAAACACATTTATTGTGGCCACCTCCATAGAATAGGGTAACATGCCAGTTACAAGTGATTCCTTGAGCATATTTGTAAGTGGCTCCACCAATATGGGCAGAAAGTTTTTAAAAAATTCTGCAGGGAACCCGTCTGGCCCTGGTGCTTTCCCTATTTGTAGCTTATTTACAGCATGTATAACTTCCTCCTTAGTAATTTCTACATCCAATTGGTGTCTGTTTTCCTCACTTAGTTTAGGGACCGAGCAGTTATCAAAAAATCTCCTACACAGGCGGGGGTCCATGTCACCCTGTGATTTATACAAGTCATGATAGTATTCTTCAAAACATTTATTTATACTAGTGGGATCTGAAATACTTACACCCTCTTTATTTTTAATGTTATGTATGATTCTTGCGTTTTCCTCCTTTTTAATTTGCCAGCTGAGTAATTTACCAGTTTTCTCTCCTTTTTCATAGTAGTGAAATCTGGTTCTTGCCATGTCTGCTTCTGCCTTTTGAGTACACAAATTACAATATTCTATTCTCTTTTGTGTCAATAGATGTGTTATTTCAGGGTTTTTAGTCTGTGCATGTTCTTTTTCTAGCTCATGGATGGTTTGTTCCAGTCTAGTGAGTTTACTTTGTTTTTCTTTTCTTTTTTGAGCAGTGTAAGAAATAATCATGCCTCTGATGTATGCTAGCATAGCTTCCCATATTGCGCTATGTGAGGCTGAATCTCTATTGCTTTCCAGAAAAGCTTTGATTTCATTTCTAATGTACTCATTAAAAGACTGATCGCTCAAAAGATGGGGTTTTAACCTCCATCTAAAGGGAGCAAGAGGACTGGAGGTATTTTCAATACTTATCTTAAGGGGACAATGATCTGATAAAGTTGAAGCTAAATAAATACATTCCACAGTTTTCATGCACAGTGTTCTGGATATAAGAAATAGGTCTATCCTTGAATATGAGTCGTGAACCTTAGAATAAAAGGAATAGTCTCTCTGAGTGGGGTTTTTCGTTCTCCAGACATCCACAAAGGAGAGATTGTTCATCCCTTCTCTCAAAGTTGAGGCAGCAGTAGTTAAAGGCTGTTTGAACTTGGTAAAGCGATCAGTTGAGGGATCTAATACCAAGTTATAGTCTCCACCCACTATACACTGTCCATGTACCTGTGTCAAGTCCTGTAAGAGTTCTCTAAAAAAATGAGGATCATCTGTATTAGGTCCGTATAAGCAGATTAAGGTATAGGGAATTTTATTAATGTCACATTTTATATTAACCATACGACCCTGGTCATCTTTATTTGACGAAAGTATGTTCACATCTAGTCGTTTGTTAAAAAGAATAGCAACCCCTCTTGATCTTGAATTAAAAGAGCTGTAACATATTTTACCAACCCAGTCACGTTTTAGTTTCTCATGTTCAGAGTTAGTTAAATGGGTTTCTTGCAAAAAAGCAATATCACATTTATGACTTTTAAGGTAGTTCATGATCTTTTTCCGCTTTATGGGGTTATTTATGCCCTTAAGGTTGAATGTAATCATAGTTAGTTTATTCATCGATCCGTTTGAAAAGTGAGTTTACTTGCTCGGTCTGGTAACCCCTTTCTTTCACAATCAGACACACAGACATCAAACACACCAAAAAAAAAAGAGAAACAAACAAAATAAACCAATTGAGCCATTAAAATATAAAAAAGGGATGGCGCAGCCTGGCCTGCTTGGCTCAGAAAAGAAAGTGAATCAGTAAGTATCACTGTCTAAACGTCCAATGTATCATGGAGAGAGAGAGCAAGGAAAAAAAAAAAAAAAAAAAAAAAAGGGTGAGAAGGGAAAAAAACTTCCTTCTCAAATCATTTGCATTTGGGCATTTTAATGTGCATACAGATAGAATATATATTTTAAATTGTAAAATAAATCTAAATAACAAACAAAACATAACTGGTAAATGAAATAAAATAAAGGCAAAACAACAGTAACGTGTGTTTACTGATATTTCTGAGGCTTTGGTTTCCAGGTTTTACTGACTTGTAGAGTTTCACAGTGTGGATCTCCCTCTCTCTCTTCTCTGCTTCGTTCTTTTCTTTGTCAGTTTTGGTGTCAATGTGCAGAAAGAAGTTCAGACGGTAAACTGATCCTGGAGACGACTCAGTTCATCCTGTGAGAGGAAACCTTTTCAGGAGACGACTCAGATTCCAAGAAGCTAAAAGATAAAACAGTTCATAGTTAGATTCTAATTCTTGGACGTCCTCAGATGTCGTCTGCTTCAGATTTATTTCCTCTGACTGAACAGTAAACTTACATGTGTTTTAAATCTGATCAACAGAAGGCTGCTTGGAGGTTTTGTCGTATTAAATGTTGATGTGTTTCCTCCATTATTTCCAGGCTGCATTTAGTTTTATGTAACAGTGACGTTAATATTTTGGTTCAGTGCTCGAACACGACCAGATACATCCTGGAAAACCTGGATGAGCTTTAATAATAATAATAATAATACATTTTATTTGGAGGCGCCTTTCAGGACACCCAAGGTCACCTTACAAAAAAAGGGCATAAAAGATCATTAATAAAGTAAAAGCACACAACAAACATCAAGATAAAAGCGATAGAAACGGGTACAGGGTGTATGATTATAGTGAGTATGCCAGTTTGAACAGGTGAGTTTTAAGTTGGGTTTTGAAGGTTGTGATGGAGTCACTGGCTGATGTTTAACATTCACCTAAATGCTATTTAACTCTAGAACACTGATGTCGATTGTTGCCACATGGTTTTTGTTGTGTTGCTGTTGTCTGAGTTGCGTAGGTCTTTGGGAACCTTCAGTCTGTTCACTGACGTCATTGAAGCCAGGAGCGTTTCTTTGCTCCAGTCCCTGTTTGTCTCTACAGGTTCATTAGTGTTCGTGTAATAAATCAGACGGTGGTAATAACGTTTAACCAGATCATCCTGTCACAGGTTTGGTTAATAAAACATAAATAAAGCTAGCTTGACTTTAGCATTCTCTAGCTACACATATTTATTCTTTGACACCAGAGCTAGCTAACTGCTCCTGGAACTCGCATCTAATCCTTATTTAGGTTAATGTTCATGAATAAACATCACTTAGTGTCATTTCTAAGGATCACAGACGTTTTTATAATCAGCTCATCATTTTTTTAGCATTAAAAAATGCTATGGTGGCCAGTGATGCAGTCTCACATGTCCCAGGAGCAGGTGGAGTGAATCTCTAGCTCCATCATTTATTTATTTATTAGGAGCTATTTGTCTCTAATTTATCTCAAATTGTTGAGTCTTTTTATATGAGACGTTTTATAGTTGAAAATAAAAGTACTTCAGTTTATCATGTACTGTTGTACTTTTTGGTGAAGTACGGTGTTACTAATTATAATGGTAGTGTCCTATGGTTAAACGCAGACTTTACAAACTGTACGTAGCATCAACACATCATCATTGTTTCTATCTGTACTCATAAACTTGTTATTTTTTCAAACACGTCAATGTGTGGGATGGAAATGGTTCAGCTCCAGCTTAGCCCTGTGATAGACTGGAGACCTGTCCTGGGTGGACCCCCCCCTCTAGACCAATGACAGCTGGGATAGACTCCAGCAGACCCCCATGAGCCTCCAGAGGAGATGACTGAATGAACGACGATGTCTCAGAACGCCATCTACTGTTTGAAATCCTCCTGAACTTTGAGAGTTCGCTGCAGAGTCGTTTTGTCATTTTGTGTCTTGGCTACGTCATGAATTTTATTTTACAAGAGAACAGCTGATGGCGTCTAGCTGGAGGAAGCCTCTCGTTCATTAAGTCAAAGCATGGCCGGTAGATTTTAACTCATGTGTCTGTCACAGTTATGAAGCTGGATTTTGGGACATAGTGACTGCGGGTTCGGTTTTAAAACGCTGCATTTCAAACTCAGTAAAATACGTGAATGAGAAGAAGCTACGGAAGCTAAGTAGATGTAGACGTCAGAGATAAATAAAACACAAACAAAAAGGATTTGTCACGGTGAACGTGTCACCATCTGGGCCGCATGTTCAGATAGTTTGGACAGACGTGAACTTTGTGGATCTGTACGTCACAGCTCTTTGTCTGCAGAGAGGTCCCTGCTGGAAAAAAACAAAACCAACGTCCTGCTCATAAAGCTCGCTGTGGAAAGTGAAGATAACAAACAGGAAGCTGGTTCCAGCACAAAGCAGCAGGCAGCCAGCCAGTTCTCCACGAGGCTCAGGAGGGCATCGCTGGGAAGGCCGCGCCCTCCTTCCACGCTTTCTAAATGTCACCTGATGGCAGAGTGGCCCGTGGAACCAGAGCCGCCTCCTTTATGTCCCCGGGCCAGCTTTTATTCTGAAAACTCAAAACAGCAAAGAACGTGAGCTGAGAGAACGAGGTTGAGGAACAAAAGAAGACAAGGACGTGAATAGTTAGCCTTAATAAGTGGCCTGGTTTCCACAGCCAGCGGCGCTCAGCGACACCCTGGAGGCCGACACCCCCCCCCCCCCCCCCTCCCCTTCCTTCCTCCCCCTCCTCCCCCTCTGTGTTTACAGCACACAACAACAAGCTCTGCATTCTCCTCAGAGGACTTCACTGTAACGGGCAGTCTGACATCAGCTGTGTTACCTGAGGTCATGTGACCACAGAGCTGGACGTAAACAGACGGTATGTGATCACTGATGGCTTCTGAGGAGCAGAGGACTGTCCATTATGTCCTGATACTGGACATTAAGACCATTCATTGATATGATCATGTCTTTATGAAATCAAAGTTTCTCTGGTCTGCTCATCTTCTTTGACTGACTTGTTCTGGAGTCTCTCCGTTGGGAACTGATGCTGCTCCTGCAAAGATCTGCTGGAGGGGGGCAGAGCTTAATGTGGTGATGGACAGAAGAGAGAACAGTAGTCATACAAGAGAGACATGGAGTTAAATTAGTTAATGAATAAAAGACTGATTGATCGGTTGCACATAAGTTCCATCAACACAACAACTAAAACACAGTCACATGGAGAATGAGGGCATCGATCCCTCTACCTCTCGCATGCTAACCATTTGAGCTAATTCCCCTGTGAGCTGTAAATGAGCTGTAAATGAGACTGACTCTGAGGAGAATCAAAGCCCATGTGCACAGTAACACGAGACAATGTCTTAGTCTCCCTCCTCTGCCTCCTCTGCCTCCTCTGCCTCCTCTGCCTCCTCTGCCTCCTCTGCCTCCTCTGCCTCAGTGAATGTCTGAACTCATGTAGAAACCTGAGGTGGACCAACATGGTTTCTCCTGGTTCATTCCTCACAGGTTTATTTGTTCTACACCATCTGTATGTCTGACTGCACAGGTATACTGACGACTGAAGCCACTGGATGTGACTGGACTTCTAATGCATTGTGCTCTGGATGCATGGCTTTGAATCCCTTTCTCATTACCTGCTGTAGATACAGGTGGTGTAGAACGAATGAACCAGGATGATGAGCTGAGTCCAAACCATGTTGGTCCACCTCAGGTTTCTACTGGAGTTCAGACATTCACTGAGGTAGAGGAGGAAGAGGAGGACCACCAGGGCCTTAGACTGAAGAAGATACTTGGAGGAGTCCAGTCACCATGACCTGGATGACTGAGGACCTGCACAGACATAAACCCTTCCTGGCTGAACATCAACACAGCAGCAACTAAAAAGCAGTCACATGGAGAATGAGGGCATCGATCCCTCTACCTCTCGCATGCTAAGCGAGCGCTCTACCATTTGAGCTAATTCCCCTGTGAGCTCTTAAACGGGACTGACTCTGAGGAGAATCAAAGCCCATGACTCTGTGTCTGATAACACAAGATGACCTCTACCTCCTCTACCTCAGTGAATGTCTGAACTCCAGTAGAAACCTGAAGTGGACCAACATGGTTTGGATTCAAAGCCATGCATCCAGAGCACAATGCATTAGCAGTCCAGTCACATCCAGTGGCTTCAGTCATCAGTATACCTGTGCAGTCAGACATACAGATGGTGTAGAACAAATAAACCTGTGAGGAATGAACCAGGAGAAACCATGTTGGTCCACCTCAGGTTTCTACTGGAGTTAAGACATTCAATGAGGAAGAGGAGGTAGAGGAGGTAGAGGAGGTAGAGGAGGTAGAGGAGGCAGAGGACTCAGTCATCTTGTGTTATCAGACACAGAGTCATGGGCTTTGATTCTCCTCAGAGTCAGTCTCATTTAAGAGCTCACGGGGGAATTAGCTCAAATGGTAGAGCGCTCGCTTAGCATGCGAGAGGTAGAGGGATCGATGCCCTCATTCTCCATGTGACTGTGTTTTAGTTGCTGCTGTGTTGATGTTCAGCCAGGAAGGGTTTATGTCTGTGCAGGTCCTCAGTCGTCCAGGTCATGGTGACTGGACTCCTCCCAGTATCTTCTTCAGTCTAAGGTCCTGGTTGGAGGTGAAACATCTTCTCAAAAAGTCCAGTTTCCTTCTTTAAAGCACTTTGTGGATATGGTTTTGTTTAAAGCGTGGGTGGTGCTGGCGAAGAATGCACGCTGGTGCACGTGTCCCTCTGTAATAATGACTCTGCTCGGTGCACTTTAAACCGAGTGGCAGGAGAAACCAGAGCGCTGCTGCAGCCGGGAGTGTCTTCTTCGCCTTTACTGCTTCTGATCAGTCCAAGGCTTCAGAGGGGAATTAGCTCTGATGTGATCCATGCCCTCATTCTCCACCAGTCTGCAGTGTTACTGTGGGTGCATAATAATAATTACCACTGAACCACGTGGTTGAAAGTTACAGAAGCCTGCACACAGCGCCAATGGGGTCTAATAAAGTGAACAGGACAAGGATGGGATCTGAACATATGAGGAGGATGAGGAGGAGGAGGAGCTGTGAAGGTGTGGAAGCACTGAGAGTCTCACTGACACCTTGTGCTAAAAGCTTGAGTGACTTTTGGGCCAGCGGGGGGTGAGCAGCTCCAGCAGGGTGAGTCGGGGGAGGTTAAAGGGTGTTGACAGTGTTGGCAGACAGTGTCCGGCTGCAGACTGTGGACTCTCAGCAAACACTGGTGGTTAGTTATTAACGCAGCAGGAGCAGAGCGAAGCATCGTCTCCGTCTCGAAGCTTCTCTTCTTCGCCCGTAAGTACGAAAACACCGGAGCGTCTCTGAAAGCCTCCCGCTCCTCTCCAGGCTGGTTTCACGGCGCTGGGACGGTTCTCGGTTGTGGTCTCGGCTCCAGCTCTGGACCAGCTGGTGGGGAGGGGCGAGGGGTCAAAGGTGGCCGAGGTTCAAACAAACTGTTTGTCTCTGTGTTTTCAGCTGAACGTGATCGATAGCGTAGACCTGAGAGTCTCCTCGGCGTGGCTCTGCTTGTGTCTGTCCGTGTCTCGTCTTCAGGATCGGTCCCATCTCAGTCAGTAAGTCCTGTTTTATCACGTTTGTCTCTGGAGACGCAGCCAAACACTGAGGAGACGTCTGCTTCTTCTGATTGGCTGCAGGTTTGACGGAGGCCATGTCCCGCCTCGTCCTCTGCGTGTGCGCCACCGTCGTCCTGTGGTCGGCGGCGGTCATCGGCGTGTCAGGTGGGTGTGTGTGGACGATTAAGAGCGAGCGCCACCGACGCTCGTTAGCTACAGACGAACCTCAGTTATCTTCTAGTTTGATTCACATTTATACAAAAACAATAAAAATAAAGCAGCAAAAAAAGCAGAATCAGTGTCTGGACTGAACAAGTAACTATACAGATCAGCCAAAACATTAAAACCACCATTACTACCTATGTGGGCTTTACTTTGATACGATGCTGCTGCTGAACGACTTCCTCGAATCCTGGTCCAAGTCAAAACGCCATCCCTCCGACCAGAACCACCTTCTTCTTTAGGGTCCAGCTCTGAGCTGAGAGGTCAGAGGTCAGAGGTCAGAGGTCAGCATGGACACCATGACTGTGTTCTGACACCTTTCTATCAGAACCAGCATCAGCGTCTTCAGCAGAACCACATGGATCCTTGGTCCAGGACCCTGTCTCTGGTCTTTCTGCTTCCTTGGAGATCTGTTGACCAGGACCAACAACATACAGGTGCTGGTCAACGAATTAGAATAATTTGAAATAGTGCAATCATTAAATTCTTTGAATGCATTTTTTGTGCAGAAAGCAAATCAGGTGTTCACCGCACCTGTCCTACTCGTTAGACTAATCACAGAACTTGTTACCTGTAAAAAATTTGCTCAGCTGAGCTTTCCAAAAGGCCCATTTAGGCCATTTAACTGTGACACTGTTGTTTTATTGAATTAGAATAATGGAGAAACCGTTTCATTGAATTAGAATAATTTGTATTATAATTAGAATCATCACTTTCTCAGTATTTTGTGGCTGCCCCCTTGGCTTGTATGACTGCCTGAAGTCTCCGCGGCATCGATTTGACCAGCTTGTCGCAAGTTTCCGCACTCACAGCTTCCCAGGCAGTGGCGATGTTCTGCTTCAGTTGGTCCAGCGTAGTAGGCTTTCTGTCGCGAATTTTCCGCTTGACGATGGCCCAAAGGTTTTCAATGACATTGAGGTCAGGCGAGTTGGCCGGCCATGCCAAAACTTCAAGCTGTTTTTTAGTGAACCAATCTTTGGTCGACTTTGCCGCATACAACCACGAGTGCATGAAAAGATCCGTCAAGTTTCCCCAGAGCGTTATGGTCTGGGGATGCATGTCCGCTCGAGGTGTAGGGAGACTCTGCTTCCTCAAGAAGACTGTCAATGCTGCCGTACTGTATATCAAGATGTTCTGGAAACGTTCCTGATTCCGACTGTTGAGGAACAGTTCGGCGAAGAAGACTTCATATTTCAACAGGATCTTGCACCGGCTCATGCGGCAAAGTCGACCAAAGATTGGTTCACTAAAAAACAGCTTGAAGTTTTGGCATGGCCGGCCAACTCGCCTGACCTCAATGTCATTGAAAACCTTTGGGCCATCGTCAAGCGGAAAATTCGCGACAGAAAGCCTACTACGCTGGACCAACTGAAGCAGAACATCGCCACTGCCTGGGAAGCTGTGAGTGCGGAAACTTGCGACAAGCTGGTCAAATCGATGCCGCGGAGACTTCAGGCAGTCATACAAGCCAAGGGGGCAGCCACAAAATACTGAGAAAGTGATGATTCTAATTATAATACAAATTATTCTAATTCAATGAAACGGTTTCTCCATTATTCTAATTCAATAAAACAACAGTGTCACAGTTAAATGGCCTAAATGGGCCTTTTGGAAAGCTCAGCTGAGCAAATTTTTTACAGGTAACAAGTTCTGTGATTAGTCTAACGAGTAGGACAGGTGCGGTGAACACCTGATTTGCTTTCTGCACAAAAAATGCATTCAAAGAATTTAATGATTGCACTATTTCAAATTATTCTAATTCGTTGACCAGCACCTGTACAGGGACGGCTCCAGAAATGTGTTGTTGGGGGGGCAATGGGGGGTCTTATATTTTATAAGGGGGGTCACGGAATTCTGACACCAACAAATACTATAATCGATTTAGATTTAGTTCTGGACTAATACCTACATATTTTAAATGCATATTACTTAAATGTTCATAAATCAAACAAAAGTAAATCATAGCCACATCAGCCATCTGCTCTTTCCATCTTTTCTACTTTATTTATTCTCTCCATTCATGTCTTATTCTCTTTCTCCACTGCAGTCTTTCTCTCCTCTTCTCTCTTCTCCTCACCCCTCCTCCTGCATTCCCTGCTGTGCTCTAGGTTCCATTGACACTGCTGATACAACTACACACACACACACACACACACACACACACACACACACACACACACACACACACACACACACACACACACACAAACAAACACTAATTATTACATGATCACATAATATTAGGGAAACAAGTAGCATAATTCAAAACTCAAAAAAACAATTTTGTACTCACTGGTCACAACAGAACGATCCGCCTGTTGTTATGATTGGCTGCAAAGCGATTAATGATGGCATCAACATCCAGTTCTTTGGCCCGCCTTGAACTTATTGCCAGCACACCCAGGTTGCTGGTTCGAGCATCTCCACTTTTATTTCTCTGGTAGGTTTTCAATTGCCGTAAGCAAGAAAAGCTCCTCTCGCATGCAGCTGATGTGACTGGCAGTGTCATTGAGATGCACACAAGCTTGAACAGGTCAACGAATGCTTCCTTGTATGGCTTCAAAAGCACCAGCACATCATGGGTGGTGCTGACAACGTCTCCCCTTTGTTTTGTCCTCTCAATAAGTCTTTTTAACTGGTGAAGTTCCGCTGAGAGGTTTTCGTCCAATACACCATAGTGGTCAGCCATGGGCAAAAGGGCATCTTTTTCCAAGAAGGTCCTGTGTTGGGGGTTCAGAGCTGCTGCTCCTTTCAGAACATGACAGGTTTCAGAAGAAAAACGCCTCTCCAACTCACTGATTAATCGGTTGATTACCGGAAAAAAGCAATGGTTCTGATAGTCTTCTGAAGTTTCCAGTGGCTCTCTTGATCCTGTTTGGCTGTTCACCACAAACTCCTGCAGGTGGTGGGGCTGCTTTCTTCTCCTCAGCTGTGGGTGCTGCATGGCAATGCCAACTGTCTCACACATATTACTAGCCCACTCCCAGATTTTACTCCATGTTTCAGCATTGCGTTTGTCTTTGAGGGAATCAACAACTGCAAAGACCAGATCAATGGCAGAGGCCAGCTCCAAATCTGTGGCCTGTAGATGATCAGATAGGTTCTTTGTGAGACTGAATATGCTCTCCAGCATACAGATGTGCAGAACAAACTGTGCATCTATCAGTCCAATCAGTGATCTTGCTTCAATAGCTCTATGAGCATTCGTCTGGTTGCTCACATCTGCCAGAGTTGCCAAAATAGCAGGCAGAGTTCTTTTTATTGCCCACAGTGAGGAATATTGGCAGGCCCATCTGGTATCTGATAGTCTTTTCAGTTCCACTGTCTGTTTGGTAGGCTGTAGTTCTTTTTGCTTTTCAATAAAGGCTTTGTGGGTTACTGTTCCAGAAAAGAAGTTGTACAGAATCTTCACTGTGGCAAAGCATTCTCCGACTGGTTTCACATTTTGCACACAGTCAACTAAAACTAAATTTAATCTATGTGCATAGCAGTGTATGTATAGTGCATGTGGCACCTCCTGGCGAAATCTTTCCTGGACACCACTGTTGCACCCGGACATGACAGATGCCCCATCATAGCACTGTGCTATGCATGCATGTTTGTCTACATTACACTTAGCCAGTGTTTGTTTTACTGACTTGTGTAAAGACTCTGCATCCAAGCCATCTGCAGAAACAAAGTCCAGAAACTCCTCTTGAATGCTATCATTGTTTAAGTAACGCAGAACAACAGATATCTGCTCTTTTTTGCTCACATCCTTGGTTTCATCCACCATTAAAGCAAAGTGCTCTGCCAGTTTCACTTCATTGCTCACTTGTTCCCTCACCATGCTTGCCATAACATCCATCAGCTCATTTTGGATATCATGATGCACATATTTGGCATTCCCAGGTCCACTGGATAATTTCTTAGAGACAGTGCTGTCAAACTTTCCCAGCAGATTTAACAGTTCAAGAAAATTACCTCTGTTGGTGAACTGTTCATCTTCTCTGTACCCTCTCTGTGCAATCGTTTGGCACGCTGTAAACCGCAGTGATTCAACTACTGCACGCATGTATCGCCTGTTTTCTTGCACAATCCTGTCATGTCCAGCATCAAGTTTAGTCAGAATTTTTGAACCACTTCTCACCCTCTCCTTAAACTCACACCAGCCTTCCATAGCTAGCTTATGGGAAACACTTACATTGTGCTGTGCAAGTTTTTCTGCTCCTTTCCTCCAGTTTCGAAAACCATCATGAGTGAAGCTCTTCTCTGTGTGACCCCGGGCGTGATGGGAAAAATGTCGGCAGACATAGCAAAAAGCCGCATCAAGTGACGGCGAGTATTCCAGCCACAAATACTGTTGGAACCAAGTGTGGCTAAAACTCCGCATTGTTAGCTGGGATCCAAAGCGCCGACGCGGGTAGGATTTCAGTTGAGGCTGACGCGGTCCCTCCGCTGGCTGTTGACTTATATCCGCAGGGCCACCGGGATTCCCACCACCGGCCAATGCAGTTCCAGCGCTTGGTTCACCTGCTTCTTGCTCCACATTTTCGGGCATGTCCATGTCATCCTCTGTCTCACTGGCTCGTGTTAATGGCGGTGTCGCCGCCGCCGCCGCTACCTCACCTGTCGGTACCACCTCTTCTTCATCATCGCCATCATCTTTGGCCTTCTCTGGATCCTTCTCCTTGTCCTCCTTGCCGCCACCACCATCATCCTCCTCCCTCAAACGCTTTCGCACAACAAATCGATCCATTTCGGATTCGGAATGACCGCATATATCTGCCACCGCTAACGTGAGCGTATTTTATCGTTTACGTGCAGTCAGAAAAATAGGAAAAATGAGCTTCAGAGTCGGAGATAATTATAGTGCAAGGGTTTCGATCTTGGCTTGACGTTGACGTCACTTAAACAATATTCTGGTGATTGTAGGAATGTAAAGGTGAAACACCAGCTAATCACTAACAGAAACAGACCAAAGAAGTATATACGAGTGATTTGCGAACTCGCGAAGTCGGGATTTCTGACATCACCTGAATGCAGCAATGCTCAACTTGCCGTTCCCGCGCAGCGGATGACGAAAAATGAAAATCACCATCTATGGCGGATTGCCGTAGATTATTTTTTCTCAAACCAAAGCTTCAGCTTTAACGCCTCTGCCTCTGATTAGCCCCTCAGCCAGCAGCAGTAGGACCTGATCTGTCTGAATGTGTCACGCGTCCACACGTAGCGTAAATGTCTCTCTCTCGTCTCCGTTTCAGTCTTCTCCGAGCCTTCCCGGGCTCACATGCTGCTCCGGTCCCGCCGGGCCAACTCCTTCCTGGAGGAGCTGAAACCCGCCTCCATGGAGCGAGAGTGCGTGGAGGAACGGTGCGACTTCGAGGAGGCCAGAGAGATTTTCCAGACCAGAGAGGCGACGGTAAGAGAGGACTCACATCAAACCAAAAACAGACCACGGATCAGAAACCTGCCGAGGTCCAGGTGACCTCTGATCCTCTGGAGGCTCTTGAGTCTTCATCTCTGACTTTTTGTCTTTTGTGTGTTCACAGCTGGAGTTCTGGACGGTGTACACAGGTAAGACGAGTCTGTTCAGTGCAGTCTGAAAAAGGTTTTTATTACTCAGATACCTACATGAATGTAAAAGCAGAATGAGTCTGAGACAATCGGACGTCAAGGTATTCAGTCTAAAATCAAATGATCTGATTGGCTCAGCAGATCTTTGCAGGAGCAGGATCAGTTCCCAGTAAACTCATATCCACCAAACAAACTGTAGACGTGGGGCTCAGCTTCCAGACTAGCGTGCCGTAGCCTTAGTGCTACTTTGCAGACACAAAGGCACAAACATGATCAAATCTTCTACTTTTGTTCAGCTACTACACACATGTGTCTTTATAGAAGTGGTTTTCAGCTGCACTACGTCATTTTGGTGAAATGATGCTTCTTTTGTTGTATCATAGCTCATTTTAGA
Source organism: Planiliza haematocheilus (assembly GCA_005024645.1). Classification (NCBI taxonomy): domain Eukaryota; kingdom Metazoa; phylum Chordata; class Actinopteri; order Mugiliformes; family Mugilidae; genus Planiliza; species Planiliza haematocheilus. Next base: position 312,817 of record SRSE01000366.1, on the reverse strand, counting down.
GAAGAAGAGAAGGAGGATTCAGTTATTGCTGCAGCAGTTAAAAAGAAAGAAAATAGAAATAAAAGTGAGGTGACTGGAGGTGTCCTTCTGACTCAGCTGCTCTTAGTCAGAGTCTCTTAAACTAGTCAGCGTCAGGGTGCAGCGTGGAGGTTTCTCCGTGGGAAATGTGCTCCGACTGTGTTTCAGATGGGAACCAGTGTCAGTCCAACATGTGTGTTCACGGAGACTGTGTGGATCTGTACCAAGCCTATGCCTGCCGCTGTAACCACGGATACGAGGGCAAATACTGCGAGCAGCGTGAGTCTCTGTGTGTCTCTGTGTCTCAGCGAGGACTCTTTTCACTTCGGTTTTGGCTCTTTTGGACGTCGGGACTCGGTTCACGGGGGTCGAGGTTGGAGCCGTTTAGTTTTCCTACACGAGGCCTGGGAATGTGTTTTTTTGTCGGTGAAGGTTTTGTGATTGAGTCTCGTCTGATGTTGTGACGTCTGCATGCATGTATGTGATGTGGTGAATCATCAGCATAGAAAGCACATCCTTAAAACGCTCCAGAGACACAATAACCCTCAGAATGAACTGTCCTCACTGAGCTTTAGTCGTTTACATGGCAGGCAAACGTCTGCAGCATTTAAGATGCTCAAAGTCACGTCTTTCATTTTTCTTCCTAACTTTCTAAATGTAAATATTTAAATAGAGGAAACAGAAACTTGAGATATTTTGCTTTAGGAAGTTTTAACCTTTGAAGCACAGGCTCTCTGGGCGTCTGCAGGAAATCACGATGCGTCCCGTGATTTCACTGACCTCTGATGACTCTGCGTCCTCTGATTGGGCCGCCTGATCACATCCCCTTCACCTGTGCAGGTCAAACGGCCACTAACTGCTCCGTGGACAATGGCGGCTGCGACCACGAGTGCACGGAGAGCGAGGACGGCCTGTCGAGGCGCTGCAGCTGTCTGAGTGGATACCACCTAGACACCAACCACAGGAAGTGTGTCCCGGATGGTGAGTGTCAGTGTGACTGAAGGGTCTGCAGGAGAGTCGCTGTAAAGAGGCGTTTAACGTCTATAGATACACCTGTAGACGCGTAATAGATCCACAGCGTTCACAGTTGACTTTAACTAAATGTAATCTTTACTTTAACAGTCCAAACACTCTGCAGGCTGTCAACGAGAAAAGACAAGAGGTTTACTCTCGAGTAAAGATGCAACCATAATTTTTCATGCACATCATACGTCTACTGCTTTAAGTTCACATATGTTAGAGTATCTGTAACACCTGTGCTGTACATGGATGCATGTCCGCCTCTATATCTGCCGTCGTTGACTCATCAGTGGAGACAGTGAGCAGGACTCTGCTGTGCTTCTCATGGAGCATTTTCCCTGCAGGTTCTGCATCGTGTGGCCAGCTGCTGATCGGCAGGTCGTCGTACACCAAGCCCATAGACGGCCTGCTGCCCTGGATGGTGGGAGGGGAGGTGGGCAAGAAGGGGGAAAGTCCCTGGCAGGTAACTGACCTGTACAGCTAACAGATTAGAGAAGATTACCTTCAACACTCAGCGACTGAGCCTCAAGGACAGACGTTTAGCTTCTGCTGCAGGGTCTGGATTCTTTGAGGTGTTTCCTCAAGTCAAGCAGCAAAAGCTGGCATTGATTGGTTCAAACGTCATCAGCATCCTCAGAATTATCACATCTGAGTCAGAGATGTTGTGTTGTTTCTGTCTTGTCTTGATCAAATTTAACCAAACCTCAAGCAGCTGGTCCTGAGACTTTTGCATTGGGCCGTAGTTGAGCGTCTGTTCCTTCAGGACTCCTGTCTGCAGCTTTTCAGCCTGTTCAGTCGGTCACATAGAGCCCTCTGATTGGCTGACAGTCTTAGAGACCCGGTGCATGAGAATCTGTCTGTCTCCAGGTGCTGGTATTAAACGCTCGGGGTCGTTTCCACTGCGGGGGCGTCCTCATCGACGAGAGCTGGGTCCTGACGGCGGCTCACTGCCTCGAAAACAACCGGAGATTTGGCGTACGACTGGGTGGGTCTTCACTCTGCACACATGAGAGACTCTGTGGCTCGGTCTTTATAAACGCCACGGTTTAGATTTTTAGCTGATTCGTTCCACAGCTGGAAAATGAAACTGTTCAAAGTCAAACCCAGATGATCCAGCTACTCGATCCTATCATGACATATATGGAGGACAAACATGTAGAACAAGGTGTTGGTGATGACTCATAGCTGCAATGTGACTGATTTGCGTCTTCAGGTGACTACGAGCGTTTCAGAGACGAAGGTACCGAGGTGACCCTGAGGGTGGTCGAGACCTTCAAACACCCCAGCTACAACAGCAAGACGGTGGACAATGACATCGCCCTGATGCGCCTGGAGAGCCCTGCGCCCTCCTCAGACTACATCATCCCCGTGTGCCTGCCGGGGCGCGAGATGGCCGAGCGGGTTCTCCACCTCAACGGGACCCTGACCACGGTGAGCGGCTGGGGTGAGGACGACCTGGACAGCAGTCAGTACAGCTCGGCGCTCAACGTCATCAAAGTCCCGCTGGTCAGCCACAGCATCTGCTCCCGCCAGATGTTCCCATACAACATCTCTGAAAACGTCCTCTGCGCCGGCATCCTGGGACAGAGGAAGGACGCCTGCAAGGGGGACAGTGGCGGACCGATGGTCACTCTGTACCGGGACACCTGGTTCCTGGTGGGGCTGGTGTCCTGGGGCGACGGCTGTGGCAGGGAGGACAAGCTGGGTATCTACACCAAGGTGTCCAACTACAACGACTGGATCAACAGTGTGCGCGAGGAATGGGACAAAGGTCATCATCCACAGCCACCCCGGAGCGTCTGAGCCACCTCCACCCAACAGCTGATCGGTCCGTTAAAGGCCGGCACGTAAAAGATGTGACACGCTTTGTTAAATAAACTGGTTTACTACCCAGAGGCTTCTGTTTGGTTTTTCAGTCTTTAGCTTCGAGTAAAAACCCAGAGAGGAACATTCATGATCCCCAGAGGATAAAGTCTGAAGCATTCATCTAGTAAACGCCCAGGTTCTAGTCAGAAGGTCAATATTATGTCAATACTAGACGTCCTGATCAGCATCAGGGTTGATCCGAGTATTTTTAAAATGATCGGATCGGTATTTGGCTCCTTCTCTACACTACATTAACTCTGACAGAAAGATTTATTGGACAAGGAAAGAGTTTAGGGAGCTACAGGGGAGGAATCGGACCATGTCCATCTCTGGTCACATTAATAGTTAGAGGTCTGGTGGTAAACTTTCCCAGCTGCTGGAATAAATCCAGGAAACATCAGGAGTAGAGGCTGTGGTGCTGGTAACCATGGTAACCCTTACTAATCATCATCAGCATGGAGGTAGAGAAGCAAGATGAACCAAAATGGAACCAATGTGGACAGAGACGATGGAGACGATGGAGACGATGGAGACGTCTTGGTCGTCCTCCATCTTCTTCTTCTTCTTCTTCTCTTCTATTTCCATCACATGTGTTGCAGTAACGTTCTACAGTGATCGATGTTCTGCTGCGTGGAAGCTCATGTCAAAGCTTTTGTAACCTCAACCAGTCCATCCTCTCAGGTGAAGCTCCTCCTCTGATAACTCAGTGAACTCATTTACAAAGAGACATCAGAGACAGTGATGAATGAAAAGAGATTTATTTCCTTTTTCTTCACAGTTGTGTCTTAAAGTCTTAAAGGGACGTACATCAGGTTCAGGAAGCAAATACGCTGAAGGCTCAAGCTCCTGTTTAATCTATTCACACACAGATCATTTCATTAAAGCACAGACTGAGATCTGAGGCGCTTTAAATGACGTCTGGAGTTAAACGTATTGCTTCTAGATTGACATGGCAGCACCACAACACCTGAGATGAACAAACACACGCTCGTGAAGTTCCACACTTAGCTCTTCACAGTTTAAACAGAAGTAATGTTATTGCATAATGAATCTATGATGAGCTTCAGAGCCACCTGATAAAGTCAGGACAGGTGACACGTCTCTGACATCAGGCTCCATGTCTGCTTAATGTCTCTTACTGTCCCTGCACGTTGACCTGAGTCTTTTTATTTTAGTTTAGGACACATGATGAATTAATGAATTAAAAACGCATTTCTGTACAATCATTACAAAGACACATACATTTCAGTAAGCTTTGAATTCTACACCAGACTAATAAATATATTTAAATGTTTTTATTTTAGCTGCATTTTGACTAAATTTATTCCTGAATTTTAAGATTAAACAAAAAAATAAATAAACTCTGCAGGTGTGAATATGTCAAAGCTAAACTATGAAACTATTTATTTAAGGAAATGAAGAAGACAGTGGAGAAGAAAGGACACACGGATGGACTGATGTTTGCTGAGATGAAGACTGAGACTGGACGGAGCCACTGATAGAGCCAGAGTCTGACAGCGACCGAGGCCGAGTCAAACTGACCCGTGATCAGTGGGACGGTCTCCTCAGGTTACCGCCAGGTCTTTGTGTCAGAGAGGAGTCGAGGTCTGGTGGAAACGGAAACCTTTGTGCTTTCTGTTGCTGGGTCTGAAGCTGCATCTGGTCGCTCTGAGGGTCAGATAACAGCTGATAAATCTTAGTCTGTTTGTCTGGAGGTTTTATTTAACCTGACTCAGTATTTATATGGAAATGCTGCCACCTAGAGGTAGAAACTAGAGCTGCAGCCACCAAGGGTTCAGACAGAGGAGGAGTCTAGTCTGGGAAAGAATCAGTAGAAGAAGAAGTCAAGTAAAGTCTGAGAGTTTGTCTGTGAAGGTCTCAGTCATCCTTCAGTCTTTATTACAAAGACCAGTGAGAGCTGATGAACTTCCAAAGCAGATATGAACGTTCCTCAAGCCTCAGTCTCCACCGTGACACTTAAAGAGAAGCAGGAAGACGAGATGAACTCAAGAAGAGAAACTTAAACGATGCTTGTGCTTAGGGCAGAACGTTAAAAACAAACTTGGAAGCTTCAGCTGCAGCACTGATGCACAAACAAAGAGTCGTCAGGAGGAAACCTCAAAGTCAAAACAAGCTGGAGCTTTATCAGTGTCCTGAACATGTGCAGGACGAGCAGCTGAAAGACGAGCGCAGACTCAGCTCCAGCGTTCATGAAGCTGAACATGTAGACGTCTGTGAACATGATGATTAAATCAAAGAAAAGAATGTGAGGATGAATCAGTGATGAAGATAACGAGGCCTCCTGAAGGTAAAGTGCAGCCGTGAATGATGACTTCATGATAACTAGATGTTCTAGTATGTGTCTGATAAACTATCACCACTAAGACAGAAACACAGCGTTAACGTCTAAGGCCTCTTTTAGCTGACGTTACATCTACTCTAACTCTACTGCTGAGTTTGTTTTTAACAGCTTTGTAGCCACATTAATATCTCATCCTTATATTAAACTCTAAAGCTGTAGCATGAGACACTTACATGTAAATGACAGTGTCATCGTCTAGTATTTGAGCTTTAAATCTGTCGTCTTTGCAGTTTAGGTTTAGTCACTACATCAATAAAGTCTCTACAGCTTCTAGGAGCATGAACGAGCTGAGGTTTCTGATGCTCCACATAAAAATTAAACTTACCGCTGGAGAAGAAGAACATTTTGTGTTTAGCTGTAAATATTTCTAAACATCAATCGTACCAGAGTTACTAGAGGACGCACCAACAGAGTTTGTGTAATTACTTCTCACTGCCAGTAGATGGAGACAGAGCTCTCCACTGCTGCTTTCATTGTTATTGCCAGAGGCGCAAGAAAAGCAACTGTGTGGTGTCCCGGGACAGTAGAGAGCCCCCTAGATTATTTCTAAAACAAAGCTTTTTGGACAGGACCCTGAAATATTTACCTCTAGAAACACGTCTGATTGGTCTAAATGATTTTACCTACTTCTCTTCTACCTGATTTGTTTTTGTGAAGTTCTGCTGATAAAACTGCAGCTTCCCTTTAGGGTGTCCAATCAAAATCTGTCCCATCAGTGAGTCTTTTCAACAAACAGAAACTTTGATTTAAGACTTTTAAGATTTAAATGGAGACCGGATCAAACCGAGGTGAAGCGGTGGAGGAGGACACAGCTTCACCTGTCCGTTTTAGTTTTTGCCTCTGGACGAAGACAGCGAGCGTCCCCGTCGTGTCTTCAGCTCGTCCTCGTACCTCTTCAGCTGGGACATGAAGCCGGGGTTGGGATCGATCACATGACGAGCCGTCTTCACTTTCTGAGATGACACACAAACCACAGTCAGTCAGTTTGAGATTTGTTTTTAGGAAATGGATCCAATACGTTTAAGATCTGCTTCATGTCAGCAAACAAACCAAGCATCACATTAAGCCCCGCCCCCAAAGGATCTGACTGGTCCACAGATCAGGAGCAGAATCACAGACTCCAGATCAACTGTCCAACAAACTAAATAAATACATAGACGGGGATTTTACATCTCGTCTGCATCTAAAACCAGCTGCTCATTAACACGAGCTGAGGTCTGTAACGTATAAACGCTGCATATCAGGTATATAAATGATGTTCTCACATCAATAAAATGAAAGAAAGCGTTCAGGGAGAATGTGCTGAACTTGTCGTATCCGCGGTGTGTTCTGCCGGCGCGCTGCGAGGGCACCTTGGACGATAAACGCTTTAGTTTCAGAAAATGAAACGCTGCTGCAGCTCGAACACAATCTGCCCGGTCTGTGACCTTAGGAGCAGCAGCGGGATCTGCACAGCGAGGCTAAACGAAGCTAAACACAGGACGTCAAACACGACTTTGTCCAGAAGCAGGAAGCTCTGCAGGACAAAGGTTTGCAGCGTCTACTCGGGACACCAGGTCCAACTCTGTCTCCTATGGAATGGCCCAAGAAAGGGAGGAGGCTGGGGCCGATGGTGGGTTAGACTCTGTCATCATTACACAGTGGTTAACATTTAGACTGCAGAAAGTCAGTGTTTTCTCATCCTCTGATTGGACGGTCAGAGAGACGCTCCGTTTAAGCTAAGCTAGTGATTCATGTTTATTTGCTGCTAGCTGCTCAACGTTCTGATAGCTATTAGTTGAAGCCACCATGGAGGAAGGAGCAGAGGCTCCATGTGGCTGCAGATCTTCTTAGAAAGATATTTTCACTTTGGACTTTGAAGGAAAAGCTGGATATTGTGAGAAAAGGCCGCCCAACCCTGAATATTATTCAGATCTGTGTAGATGTTGATGGTTTCTACAGCAGTGGAGTCATAACCAACCGACGTGTTTTACTGAGGTTGGAGGTCATTGAAGGTCTAGGTGGTAAATACACGGCCCTGCTTTTTAAATAAAGTTTAACTAATCCAGATTAAAGTATCCTAACCCTTTGAGGATTGTTTCTGCTGATTCTGGATTAAGATATCTAAAATCAGCAGCTACACGTCATGAACAGTGTGTCTGGTTGAAGCGCTCCTCACTTGTAAGGCCTCGGCCAGCGTCAGCTTGCGGTGCTTTATCAGGTATGCAATGCAGACGGTGGCCGAGCGGCTGCGTCCGTTCTTGCAGTACACCACGCTGCGCCCGCCGCGGTTGGCCTCCTTCTGGATGGCGTCGGCGCAGCGGTCGAAGTAGCTGTACAGGTCCTCGTTGGGGTCGTCGTAGACGGGGACCTGAAGCTTGGTGATGGCGCTGGAGGGGAACGGCTGCTGCTTGGTCACGTTGATGCAGAGCGTCACCGCCTCCTGCTGGATGAGCTCGTCGCTGCAGGCTGAGCGGGCGTTGCTAATGAACAGAGCGCTGGTGACTTTGCACAGCTGCAGCATCCTCGTCGCCGGGGGAGGACGGCCTCCTTAGGGAGGACAGCTACCTGGTCAGAAAGAGAAGGACGAGAAGACGTCTCTAATCATTTATAGAGAGGATAAGGCAGCTTGATAGAGTCACATGCTCCACCCATCCATCCACCCTGACCTCCTCCCTGACAGGTTTCACCACATCAGTTTCAATCAGCAGCTAGGTCAATAGCTTTTATTTAATTTAGAGTCAGAGGAGCCTTAATGTCCGTCTGAAGAGCCACGTCCATCAGCACCAAGCTGCTGCCTCTGTCCCTCTGCAGGGAGAAGGTTGAGGAGGTCACTCATCCCTCAGGACACACGGCTCAGGACACCTCCTCCCCGTCAGGACATCAGGACAAAGCCGGACTGCGACGGTGTCATTATTCGATTTAATCTTATTTATAAAACGTCAATAACAATCAAAACTGTCCCAAGAGAAAGAACCCAGAGCTTGAAGCCAAAAGTGTCTTTTACTTTTATGCTGTGTTCTATCTAACAGTACAAAGGTACAAAGGTAAACCAGAACCAAAAGAACCAAGACTTTGTGACATAAAACCACCAGAAGAAGGAACCAAACATTCAGAACAATGAGACAGACAGAGGTGCAGAACAGACAGGACCTTATAGCAGCACACTGACGTGCTAACAACTATTTAGGTTTTGTTTTAGGCTTTTGAATATCAGTTGATAAAAAGTCAGAACAGAAAAGTCAATATTTGTATCTGTCACCATTTAACTCATCAAAAATGAGGTTTAGACACAAAATAAAGCTGGAGATCTCAGACTTTATTTTACTATTAGACACTAAAAGTGATTTCCAGCCTGTCAGTGAACGCCTCACACACACCGACCACCAAGGACACTCACATTCAGCAGCCGGCTGATCCTCACGCTCCTGCAGACGAGGTCTGTCTGAGGGGGGGCTGTTTCAGAGGAAAGGTGGTCTCTGCTCGGTCCTGCAGACGGAGGACGCAGGGCTCAGTCTGATCCGGTCTGTTCAGGTCTCCTTGTGACCCCCAACTGCCCTGATCAACACAGGGCTGCTATATTTACTGCTGCTGGCAGCTGATCCGCTCTGGGTCCTAATGCTGCTCACATTCACCACTGACAGCCACAGAGAGAGGGGCTCACGGAAAACCATGAGGCTGGGCTGTCATTGGTACAGGTACAGGACCAATGAAAAGCCTCAGACACTAAACATAGAGAAGGTTTCATTTACAGAAAGTGCAGGTATGAAGGAACATATATGGAACATGAACAGGTGTCTCCTGTCAAGTTTTGTCTTCTTAATGTGACACCATCTGTTGTGTCGTGCAGAGTCAGGGCTGCTCCACTGTTTTCTATCTGAAGCAGACGACTAATTAAAGAGAAACAACCGTCGTTACTTTAACGTCCAGAAAATATCAAGCACTTTGAATGCTTCCTCAAGCGCAGACGTGGAATCCATGAGACGCTCTGATGAAAGTGTCTCTCATAAGAGAAACAGGCCAAGAGTTCATCAGGGTTAAAAGTAATTAACAGCAGCTCAGATTAGAGACCACGTGAATGATTCATCATCAGCTCTGAGGAGACTCAGAGAACCAGACATTTATGTCAAACTGCTGCAAAGAAGAAGAGAAACTCAAGAAAAGGACAGTAGAGCAGTGGACCTGGACTTTAGGTCCATGTCTCTGTGACACATGGAGGTGGGTGGTGACACTGATGGTGATTAATTTAAAATTCAAGGCACTTATTCAACATGGAAGTAACCGGTGATATTTCTTCTAGAATAATTAAACTTTGACTTTTCCTCAGACGTCACATCTTCTTTGGATTCAGCTCTACATTTCTAGCTTCCTTCCTGATCTGGGCTCTCATCTCGTCCTCCTGGTCCTCTTCTATCCGTGGAGGTTCTGGTTCCTCCTGGTCCTCTTCTATCCGAGGAGGTTCTGGTTCCTCCTGGTCCTCTTCCATCCGAGGAGGTTCTGGTTCCTCCTGGTCCTCTTCCATCCGAGGAGGTTCTGGTTCCTCCTGGTCCTCTTCCATCCGAGGAGGTTCTGGTTCCTCCTGGTCCTCTTCCATCCATGGAGGTTCTGGTTCCTCCTGGTCCTCTTCTATCCGAGGAGGTTCTGGTTCCTCCTCGTCCTCTTCAATCAGTGTGGAGGTTCTGGTTCCTCCTGGTCCTCTTCTATCCGTGGAGGTTCTGGTTCCTCCTGGTCCTCTTCTATCCGAGGAGGTTCTGGTTCCTCCTGGTCCTCTTCTATCCGTGGAGGTTCTGGTTCCTCCTGGTCCTCTTCTATCCGTGGAGGTTCTGGTTCCTCCTGGTCCTCTTCTATCCGTGGAGGTTCTGGTTCCTCCTGGTCCTCTTCTATCCGTGGAGGTTCTGGTTCCTCCTGGTCCTCTTCTATCCGTGGAGGTTCTGGTTCCTCCTGGTCCTCTTCTATCCGTGGAGGTTCTGGTTCCTCCTGGTCCTCTTCTATCCGTGGAGGTTCTGGTTCCTCCTGGTCCTCTTCTATCCGTGGAGGTTCTGGTTCCTCCTGGTCCTCTTCTATCCGTGGAGGTTCTGGTTCCTCCTGGTCCTCTTCTATCCGTGGAGGTTCTGGTTCCTCCTGGTCCTCTTCTATCCGTGGAGGTTCTGGTTCCTCCTGGTCCTCTTCTATCCGTGGAGGTTCTGGTTCCTCCTGGTCCTCTTCTATCCGTGGAAGTTCTGGTTCCTCCTGGTCCTCTTCTATCCGTGGAGGTTCTGGTTCCTCCTGGTCCTCTTCTATCCGAGGACTTTCTGGTTCCTCCTCGTCCTCTTCAATCAGTGTGGAGGTTCTGGTTCCTCCTGGTCCTCTTCTATCCGAGGAGGTTCTGGTTCCTCCTGGTCCTCTTAAATCCATGGAGGTTCTGGTTCCTGTGCTATCAGTGTGGCTCTTGTATCCTGCCTATAAGACCATACAAGTGGAATTTAAAGTGTACAAACGTGATCTTGACTTCTAACATCATCTTGTCAGCACAGTCACACAAACTATTCAGGAATCTCGTCTGACGTGTTAATAACATATCGTTGTCATAACTCTGCCGCCTGCAAGTCTCACTGCTTCCTCACGTTCATTCTTTAATCTGTGCCAGTGTCACATCTATTCAAATAAAGGGGCAAACAGAAACCAAAACGATGGCGGGCAAAGAAGAAAACATAAAATATATATCTAGCTATTAAAATCACAGTGGGCACATGGTCTTCACAGCAGAACAATAAGAAGACATTTAAATACAATCAGAAGCAAAAGTAGACGCTGGAAAATATGACAAATGAAAAATGTACAAAGTGCAGCTTCTTGTGTCCTTCTTCTCTCAGTGTCTCTATAACACAGTTTATTTAAAAAGAAGTTCAAGTTTCTCATGATCATATTCACTTTCATGGTTTGCTCTGAAAGTCTTCGACTAGAAAATGTTGATGAATGTGACAGAAAAACACGTAACGCTCTGGTTTGCTAACGCTGCACAGTTTACCTGAATAAAAGCACAAACTGACACTGATAAAAAATAAAAACATTTAATTAAACCAAGCTCACAGTGTTACATTGAGGCACAGTCTGGAGGCACTTTAAACCTGAGTACATTTTTGGTGGTTAGCATTGATCACAGACTAGAGACCTGTCCAGGTTAGGCCCCGCCTCTCACCTGATGACCGCTGGGATAAGCTCCACCCCCTCATGACCCTTCACAGGACGAGTCATTACAGAAACTGAGTGAACGTTTCAGCGTGACATCTTCTTTCGTGTGTGAGTCTTCATGTGACTCGTCAAATGTGTGTTACGACCGAAGCTTTTTCCGCACGTGTTACACAGGTACGGCCTCTCACCTGTGTGAGTCATCATGTGGGCAGTCAGATGGCTGCCTTGACTGAAGCTTCTCCCACATGTCTCGCAGCAGTACGGCCTCTCACCTGAGTGGATTTTCGCGTGCTTTCTAATCGACGACAAGTCCGAATATCTTTTCCCGCAGAGTTTACAGAGGTACGGCTTCTCACCCGTGTGCATCCTCATGTGGGTGTTCAGGTGACTTCTCCAACGGAAACCCTTCTCACAGATGTGACAGTAATGCAGATGCTCACCTCTGTGAATTGTCATGTGGACCGACAAGTTATCAGTCCTTCTGAAACTCTTCCCGCATGTTTCACAACAATACGGTTTCTCCCCTGTGTGAGACCGGCGATGAACCTTCATGTTGAAGTTACTCTTGAAGGTTTTTCCACAGACGTCACATGTTACAGGCTTTCTACCTGTGTCAGTATCACACTGACTCTCATTGTCCACGTTGTTACTGTGTCTTGTGTCTCTGTGACGTCTCTTCTTTGGATTCAGCTCTACATTTCTAGTTGATCCTGAGTCTACATGTTTGCTTCCTTCCTGATCTGAGCTCTCAGCTACAGGAGGGTTGTTAGAGAGGAGCTGGTCACTGTTTGGTTCTGGTTCACTGAGCTCAGTGTCCTCAGGAGTCTCAGTCTCCTGGTTTAGTACCATCTGCTCCTCCGGTTCCTCTTTTATCTGTAGAGGTTCTGGTTCCTCTTGTTCCTCTTTAATCTCTGGAGGTTCTGGTTCCTCCTGGTCCAGACTGGAGTTCGTCTCCTGGTCATCTAGAACCTCCTTCTTACAGGTATAATGCTGTGGCAGGTCTGCAGAGGCAAAAGAAAGTGAATGCATTACAACAGCACTTATATTTTACTATAAGAGGTATTATTTTGTCTTTTACGAAACTCAAATATAGAGGAAACGTGTTTACATCTGCAGAAAATTCAGGAATGAAGGAACTCATGAGACGAACTTAGCCTCTTAGCATGTTATCAGTCTTGTAGCTGAGTGTCTTTCCTCTGTGTCTTCTCCATACTGTGTGTTTCCATTCATTAGTTAGTTCATTTAGACCATTCTAGTTCTACTCACCTATTCTCTGTAACTTTATCTCGGGTTTCCAGGTGATATCCAGCAGTCTGCGCTGACGATCGATCTCTTCCTCGTACTGGACGACAGTTCTTTCAAAGAGTCTGAATATTTCTTCAGCAGCAGCAGTTAGTCGCTCGATGATCAACTCTCTCAAACTCTCAGCTGAAGACATTGTTACTTCAACAGCTCTAATATTTATCTGGACACGACGACACGACACAACCGTCTTCAGCTCAGTCCACAAACACAGTCCAGCTAAGTAAAGCTAAAAGGTATATGGACACGGCACTGGCGAAAAACTTCTTTACTTCCGCATTGTGTCACACTGAAAAGTTCCGGCGGAAGTCACGGACTCCACACAAGAGACGTTGATTGGCTTAATTTCAAATAGTGAATAAATAAACACTATTAAACACCGCTAATAACAGAAAAACAGGTGTAAGATAGATAAACAGATATTCAAGCATCCAGTAGCAGTAACATACTTAAATATACAAAACAAAAACTATATAAAAATATAGAAAGTGACTAGAAATAAAATGTTTTATACAACTATAAACTATGTTAAAAATATAAAGTGACCTGTAGAAGTAGTTTTTTTATTATTATTTTTTATTATTATTTTTTTATTTATTTGTTTTTTGTAAGGTGTAAAATTTAAATTAAATTAAATTAAAAATTAAACTTTTGTAACCACTTGTCCGCCCAAGGAAAAGAGGCAAAAGAAGAGATGATTTGATTGCCATTTATAGTCTTATGTCATGAATTTGAAAATAATGATTTTACTCAACACAGTTTATTTAGGACGTAATCTTTAATGTGAGCCTCCACTCTCTGACGGTCCAGAAGGACAGTCAACACTGTTCTGTTCAGTCTGAGGTGAAGATGACCACATGTTACCTGTGGAGTAGACTTTAAATCAGGCAGACTGAGGCCTGGACATGTCCATGTCTCTGTAGGAGACAAAAAAACAAACCTGAAACAAAGACTGTTCATCTAACTTCAAGATCGTTGAGAACTGAAGAAACGTCTTCAAGAAACGCAACATGTCCAGCGGTCCTCATTTCAGCTTGTTTCTTTGTGTTCAGGGTTATGTGTCATAATATGAGACAACCATCTGACTGAGAAAACAGCTGTTGTCACGGCAGCAGAGGATGAAGACCTGTCCTGTCCTGTCCTGCTGAAGACAGGAGGAAGAAGAAGACACATTTCTGTTCTAAATGATGAGACAAAGAGCACATTTTAAATAAAAGTTTTATTCACTTCTCAGCCCTAAACCACAACATGCCACATAAAATAAAACATCATTTAAACCTCACAGTGATTTTAAATCAACTGTCCCAGATGTGAACAGTGTAAACACGTCTGTAACACCTGAGGGGACATTCATGTCTGTCTGTAGTGACCTAAGTTATATTAACATTTAGAAATAAACTCAAAGTGGCTCCAGTCACTGCTCTACTGGGTCTAGATCACAGTTACTCATTGCACAGCTCGCGAGCCGCATGCGGCTCGTCAAGCTATAACTGGCGGCTCGCATGGTAGCTTACAATATCACACTGCTACTTGCCTTTAATTGCAAATTGCAATCCACAATTTACCGGCAATGCTACTTAAACTGCCATCTCGTGGCGATAAGGTGTTATACATTTCACGCAGCTGAATCACGGACAGCGCGAATGAAGGTGGCCATGTGGCATTGTTTACAAAACTTGACCGCAACGCACGTTTGCAGGCGACGTAAGCTCCGCTAGCTAGCGTAAAACACAAAATGGACCGGTTTTTAATAAAAAAAAAAAAAAAAGAGACAGAAACAGGCTCATTATAGTAAAACTGGTCTTAAATGACAATGTATTGGCCGTGTTATTTATTTTTTGTGGGATGTCCAATTTATATGTAGAAATGCACAAAGGTGACTTCACGCCCGTCGATAGGGGGGGACAAACGGGTCTGCTGTCCCGGGCCCAGGATAGAGGGGGGCCCCAGAACTGGGCCCTCATTAAATTATGGAATCATTTTAAAAAAATGATAATAAAATAGGAAAATTTGTGGGGGAAAAAAAATATGTAATATCTGAGTTACATAAAAGCTTTTTATTTGTTTTCTTCCTAATAGTCCTTGAAATAGTGGTTAATACCCCCCCATCCCCAACACAAAAATGGTTTGGCCACTGATCAAAATGTGATGTTCCTGTTAGCACAAGTGGTGCTCAGAAAAGGAAATAAAAGAGAAGAAGAAAAAGATGCTTCAAGATTTTCTAAATAAATATTTAATTAAGCTCCATGTGTGTGTGGGGGGGGGGGGGGGGGGGGGGGGGGGGGGGGGGGGGGGGGGTCGTGTCGTAAAAAGTGGCTCGCCTTTTGATTTTGCACTGCCAATGTGGCTCTTGTGAAAAAAATAGTGAGGATCACTGGTCTAGATGCTAAATCTCAACAACGTAAACATTAAGGACGTCCTGATCGGAGTCTGGGCTCATCCAGGAACCTTTAAGATGATCTGAATCAGGCCTCAGCCAAGTCTGATGACGTGTGGTCATTTGTTCTAGTTCTGCCATAAACCAGAACCGTGTAGCGTCAAAGTCTGTTTTAATGTTGGTTAGCTAGCGTCAAAGCTGCTAAAAACCAAAGAAGAAGAAGAAGAAGAGACGGAGGACAAGAACATGTCTGGAACATTAACTTTGACTGAAAGATTTATTGGACTGAACCCAGACCACTCTAGGAGAAGACAAGGAAGACAAGGACAGACTTTAGGAAGACACAGGAGACCAACTCTAGGAGAAGACAAGGAGGACAAGGACAGACTTTAGGAAGACACAGGAGACCAACTCTAGGAGAAGACAAGGAAGACAAGGACAGACTTTAGGAAGACACAGGAGACCAACTCTAGGAGAAGACAAGGAAGACAAGGACAGACTTTAGGAAGACACAGGAGACCAACTCTAGGAGAAGACAAGGAAGACAAGGACAGACTTTAGGAAGACACAGGAGACCAACTCTAGGAGAAGACAAGGAAGACAAGGACAGACTTTAGGAAGACACAGGAGACCAACTCTAGGAGAAGACGTCATCAAACTCCTCTCTGAGATCACATCTGGCATCAGTTTACAGTCTGAACATCTGTGCCCAGACGTTTCGTCCTCGTTACCTGGACATTAATCCATTAGACAACCATTCATTGAGGGACAGGTAAGTGTGAGTTTCTGGTGGCAAACACGCACAGATGTTCCTGATAAAACCTCGGATCAAGAACCCCTCCTAGTCCAGTTCCCCTTGACTTCTCTATTGTTCTGTGACGATACCTGGACGTCTGAGAAGCTTCAGAGACATGTCACAGTATCTGACCTGTGAACAACTGATCAGAGCCAACGCTGCAACGTCTCTGAGATTTGACAAAAAAAAAGCAGAATCACTGTGTGACACATCGGTGACTGGGAGGTACGCATCCAGTGATCCGTCCATCAGTGTTTGAGACAAATAAAAACGTAGCACGACTCAAGTTTGTGTTTTTATCCCTGAAGATCAAACTATCAAAAGACTCCAGACACGCGGAGACCAACCGACCCAAACATCTTGTCTCGTGTGGTTTCTTTTGATTTTGCAGATGATTTCAATATATGATTCATGACCAGATACTAAAGAAAATACGATACTGTCACCTCCCACTTCCTGAAGGAAGCCCACAGCGTCCTCAGGGACTCACCCCAGCGTCCTCAGGGACTCACCCCAGCGTCCTCAGGGACTCATCCCACCCTCCACCGCCACCTCCTCTATGGATGAGGTGCTACCCATCAATAAAAAACACGTACCACCAGATTTAGACACCTTCTAACCCCAAGCCGTTGCCTTCCTGAAAGATGAAATCACATTAATACATTCATATGAACGGCTCGTTGCTACGGACGCCAATGTGCAGTAATGTTAAAATAAAATAAAAACATAAAATAAACCCAGAGCGCTCATGTTTTAGCTCAGTGTGTGATTCATGAATCCACGACGTCATCATTTTTTTAGACCTCGGTGCGTCTCAGCTCTCGTAGCGTGACGTCTGATCACGACGTGGCGGCGGCGGCGGCGATGATGATGATGATGATGATGATGATGATGGTGATGATGATGATGATGATGGTGATGATGATGATGAAAGCGTCGTCAGTAAAAACACTGCTGGTGTTTTTTCATGTGCTCTAACATTTTATCCCTCCTCCCGAAGCATCTCCCACACTTCTCACAGGAATGTGGTTTCTCGTCCGTGTGCGTTGTCAGATGCTTCTTCAGCAACGATAAGGAGATGAAGCGTTTCCCGCAGGTCTGGCAGGGGTACGGCCTCTCGCCCGTGCGCCCTCTCACGTGGAGTATTAAACAGTGATTGGTGGCGAAGCTCTTCCCACACGTTTCACAGGAGAACGGCTTCTCGCCCGTGTGGATCCTCATGTGGACTTTAAAGTGATTAACCCAGCCGAACTTTTTCCCGCATAATTCGCAGGAGTACAGCTGCTCTCCCGTGTGCGTCCTCGTGTGATTTAACAGTTTATCGGTCCTGGAGAAACTCTCCCCGCACGTCTCACACGAGTACGGCTTCTCGCCCGTGTGACCTCTCATGTGGACCGTCAGCTTATCCTGCACCGTGAATCCTTTCCCGCACATCTCACAGGAGTACGGCTTCTCTGTGGCGTGGAGCCTCATGTGCACCAGCAGACAGTAGTTCCTGCTGAACTTCCTCCCGCACGTCTCACACGTGAACGGCTTCTCGTCCGTGTGGCTCCTCGTGTGGACGGTCAGGCTGTGGCTGCGACTGAAGACTTTCCCGCACGTTTTGCAGACGTGCTGTTTCTTGCTTCTGTGGCTCCTCGAGTGCAGACTCAGCTGGGTCTTATTCTCAAAGGTTTGCTCACAGATGTCACACTTTAAAGCGATATTAGACCCATGAGACCTTGAGTGATATTTCAGTGCTGATATGAGTTTATATTTTTTCCCACACACTGTGCAGACATTTGGTTTCTCCCCAATGTGGCTTCTGGAGTGAACTTTCTTTTGATGCTTATTCTTGAAGGTTTTTCCACAGACGCCACAGTCTACAGACTTCTTACATGTCTTAGTCTCACTCTGACTCTCTGACATGGCATTGTCTTCATTGTTACTGTGTCTTGTGTCTCTGTGACGTCTCTTCTTTGGATTCAGCTCTACATTTCTAGTTGATCCTGAGTCTACATGTTTGCTTCCTTCCTGATCTGAGCTCTCAGCTACAGGAGAGATGTTAGAGAGGAGCTGGTCACTGTTTGGTTCTGGTTCACTGAGCTCAGTGTCCTCATCAGAAGGAGTCTCCATCAAAGTCTCCTGGTTCAGGACAAGATGTTCTACCTGCTGACTGATGCAGAGTTCCTCCTCTTCCTCTCGAATCTGTGGAGGTTCTGGTTCCTCCTGTTCCTCTTCCACCTGTGTAGACTCTGGTTCCTCCTGGTCCTCCTCCATCTTTAAAGGTTCTGGTTCCTCCTGTTCCTCTTTAATCTTTTGAGGTTCTGGTTCCTCCTGGTCCAGACTAGAGTTCCTCTCCTGGTCACTGAGAACCTCCTCCTCCTTGCAGACATGTTGCTGTGGGACGTCTGGAGGGACAAAGAGACACAACATAAATGTTCCTAATGTGATGACAGGAAAACACAGACCTCAGTAAACATTCTCGTTTGACCGGTTTTAGTCTCACTCTGTCAGGTCTGTAAACAACGAGCCCATTGGTCATTAAGGTCAGGACTTTGACTTGGCCGTTCCTAAACATTCACCTGGTTCTTCTTTAACCGTTCTCTTGTAGAACCACTTGTGTTCTTGGTTCTCCTTGTCTTGCTGCATGACCCAGTTTCTCTTCACATTCAGCTCATGGACAGATGTCCTGACATTTTCTTTTAGAGTTCATTGGTCCATCAATGAGGACAAGGCGTCCTGGTCCAGATGCAGCAGAACAGGCCCAAACCAGGACATTAGCTTCACCCCCATGTTTGATGGAGGGATGAGGTTCTGATGCTTCATCTCATTTAAACCAAACTATTCTACTTTGGTCTCATCTGTCCACTAAACATTGTCCCAGTAGTCTTCTGTCTTGTCCACATGATGTTTAGAAATGTCCCTCTTGGAGAGCAGTGTCTTTGTCTTTGCCACAAACTGAACGACACTTGAGTCTCATTATATTGACGGACAGATCATTTGGCCTTATAATCCTACTCTGATATGTAATATTGGCTCATTTTCCTACCTGAACACATACACTAGAGATCAAAATTAGAGAACAACCCATAATTTCCTAAATGTCAACTTCACTCCACTGTCCTCATAAAATTATCCAAACACAAGTAAAAGGGCAGTGTTTTAAGCATATTTCACAAGTTACATGCATTCTGTAGCACAGTATGAAAAACTTAAATCATATATTTTAAAAAGAACACTGATCAAAATTAGAGAACACTTTCAGAAACCTCCCAGTAACTGGTGTTAGTCTGGCACCTGGTGCCACTTTCCTTAACCATCTGACCCCTATTTAACTGGCAACCTAACTTCCAATTTTCACTAACTTCACAAAATGGCAAGCCGTTCTAAAGTCACTGAAACCCTCCGGCAGCAGGTTGTCCAGATGAAGGCCAAAGGGATAACCTTATCAGCAACAGGGAGAGAAGTTGGTCGTTCCAAATGATATCCAGAATATTACATTTCTACAAAGCCACAAATTCATTCAAGTCCACCAAGAAGGCCGGCCGTCCATGAAAGACAACTGAAAGAGAGGACAGGATAATACGGAGAACCTCAACGGACAATCGGTTCAACACAGCAGCTGGAACTGCTCGTCAGTTCAGTGCTGAACAGGGTAAGACTCTGTCTCGTCACACAGTGTCTCGACGTTTAAGAGCATTTGGAATGAAAGCCCACTCTGCAGTGACCAAACCTCTCATTAGCAGAAAGAATCTAAAGGCTAGACTAACCTTTGCTGAGGAACATGTTGTGTGGACAGAAGAAAACTGGTCCAAAGTTCACTTCAGTGATGAAAGCAAGTTCAATTTGTTTGGATCCGATGGAAAACATTATGTTCGTCGTCAAACTGGGGAAAGACTGAACCCACAGTGTGTAAAAAAGTCAGAGAAAGGTGGAGGAGGAAGTGTTATGGTATGGGGAATGTTTTCTGCAGCAGGAGTTGGGACTCTAATACAGCTACATGGCAGAGTGAATGCTAATGTGGATAAGAACCTTCTTCAACAACATATGATTCCTCGCCTGCATTCATCACCCAATCAGCCAGCAGTGTTCATGCAGGACAATGCTCCCTGTCACACTGCAAAACAAGTAAAGCAGTTCCTTGAAGGTGAAAACATTGAAATAATGAAATGGCCAGCCCAGAGTCCTGATCTAAACCCTATAGAAAACCTCTGGAAAATCTTTGGGGACAAAGTTATGGCCAAGAAACCCACTACTGTCACTGAACTGTGGAAGAGACTGGAAGAAGAGTGGACCAAAATCACACCAGAGCAGTGTGAGAGACTGGTTATGTCCTGTGGCCGCAGATGTGCTGAAGTCATTCAAAGCAAAGGCCTGTACACTTCCTACTAATTTTTGATTGTCATATCCTCCAGAAAATTATGTTCTAACGTTCCTTTGTCCATCAGGCATTGCTGTACTTTAATTTTGATCATCAGGTTTTCTACAAAATAAAGTTGTTTTGTTGTAAAACACTATTCTAGTAGCATGGCATTGCCACAACAAATAGTTTTGAATCGGTTTGATTCCCCTTGGTTCTCATTTTATTTATTTTATTGTTATATGTATATAATTCTCTTATAATTAACTTTAAACCACATATCCATGTAATGTAGTTGAATAGGAATGCGCATGGCAAATCAAGTCCCATACAAGAAAAAAAAAAAAAAACAGAGCACTGTTTCACTGAAGCTTTGAGTAATTAACCTTTTTTTGAATCACGTCATCTGCCCATCACACAAAAAATCAATGCATCACACATTATGTGGTTAAGAGCCTTTGTAAGAGCTCCAGCTGCCTGTGATTCTACACCTGGCCTGTAGGTGGTTTCACGTGCACATGAAGCTTCAAGAGACGAAACCCTTTCTCGGACCAGTTGGCTGAAGTGGTTCGATGCCTCATGAGGCTTCATCTCACCATCACTACGTGTTACTGTCAGCCAACAACTTTAGTTTACTTCCGCAAAGCGTCACACTGAAAAGTTCCAGCACCAGAAGTAAACACGTTCCTACTTCCGCCAAGTGTCACAGCGCAAACGTCCGGCAATTAAACATAATTAGTACAATTCATTTATTATTATTATTATTATTATTATTAGTAGTAGTAGTAGTGTTGTTGTTGGGATGAGTAGCAGTAGTAGCTGTAGTAGTGGTGGTATTAGTTCTAGTAGCAGCTTTCAAATAAAAATGTTTTTAATTATAAGTGCGTACATTTCAAATATATTCTTTTAGTTTATAAAGACTAAATAAAGTGTGTGTGTGTGTGTTGGACTAAAAGGAGACAGAAATCAGACGCTCAGAGACGCTGGACAGAGACAACAGAGATAAAATGATTTAGCTCAGCGAGGGACGCACAGAGAAATCTGTCAGTGACGACAAACTACGAGAAGGAGTGAAGGAAGTGATTTTATTGTTGGGGTTGAAAAGTCATCACACATGCAAACAGCGATGTCGAAGCCGTGTATCATCAATATTTTATTAGCAAACCAGAGAGAAGTTAACAAGAAACCAAAAGAGAACTGAAGGAACTGAACAATCTGTTTCTGTACAGGTCCAAATATACTACAATATATACTATTATACAACTGGTTACAATTCATGTTATTAGTACAGCAGTCACAAAGAAAAACTTCAAGTTTGTTACAGCAGTGTGGTCTGATCTGAGCAAACTTTCCTTCCTTCTGATTGGTCTGATTCTGAGAGCGACTCATCCGGGTTCGGCTAATGCGGCTATGCTACGCTAACGTTCCCTCTTTTGTTTCCTCAAAGTGCTAAGTCTCACATTTGATCACCTCAACAGCAAAATAAACCTCAGAGAGCGGAAAAGAAAAAACAAACAGAGCTGAGATTCACATTAAACCCAGATGGAGACATTTCTTTTTTTGCTTAAAGCAGAAAACAAGAGGTCGAAGGTCAAAAACGAGCGGTTCGGTTAAATCAAACGACACAAATAAAAGTAAAGCAGAAAGGAACTTAAATGAAAAAGGTTTGATTTGTATAAAAATCACAAATTTTAAGGCCTGATGCTTGGTTCTTCCAGCGACACCTGAGCATCGTGGAGAAACACGTCGTTGAATCTTCCTGTACTTTGACACTTGGCTTATTGTTTTTCTGCAGGTCTAACATGGATGGACTCAGTGACCTGTGCTCAGTGTGCAGCCCTGATGCTAAGCTAAGCTAACCAGCTGAGATGAGAGCGATAGTCCCACGTTACGAAGCCGTCGCTGAGCGTCTGAGGGAGTGTAAGAGAAGCACCACTACATTCATACGTGACAGTTTAATTATGTGTTCAGGACGCCGTGTGCCTGAATGTGTCGCTCTAAACCGGTCTACGAGACGCTGCACCGAGCTTTGAAGGGGTCCAACATTTAGAAGAACGAGTTTGACGCCATCTTCTGGGCTGAGCTCCAGCAGGGCGTGGACACCGGCGTCTGATCAGGAGACGCTCGTTAAACGGAGCGAACGCTGTGTCAAATGAGACGCGTTAGAACTGATAGAAACACACACCTGCGTCAAGGTTTAACTCTTAACAGCCTCTCAGACGTCGTCTTTCTTCATGACGTGACAGTAGCAGGTTAAGCTGTGGGACAGAAAGAGACACGTGGGCGTCCACACGGAGCAGGCTGGAGGAGAAGATTATATGATCTTATTCTGTTACAGACCATCTCTAACCTGCAGCAGCTTCCTGTCTGATGGATAAGAGGCGTGAGGCACACATCGAGGCAACGCGCATTAAAACTTTAAAAATAAAACCTCATCAAATAAAACGACAGCGTCTTTCAGTCTCGTTCTTACATCTTGTGTCATCAGACCGGGGGAAGTTTTCTGTGTCATGTTTTGTCTTAAGGTTTTGCAGCAGCGCCTCCCAGTGGCGAGTCTGAGATCAACAGGTTTCTTCTTTTGTGCAGGAAGTTCTCTGGAGGTTTGATTGCATAGGACAGAAGCAAAAACAAAGCTAACATCAGATCCACAGACTCGACTCAAACCTTTATCCGGTTTATCTTTGGCTGTGTTCTGTTTTAGTTTTTAATAGAGACACGAAGCAGCTGCTGAGCTACTGAGCCGGGAGGACGACAGGACAGGTACACCACGTCCTCACTGGGGGACATGTGTGGGACAAACATCGAGCGAAGCAAAGAAAAGCATGTAAGAGCTGAGACGAGCCACATGTGAGCGGCGTCTCTGTGACAGACTGAGGATCCACAGGAGACACACCTGTAGCTGACACAGTGGCCTCAGTGTAGAGGAGCAGCCAGGTAAAGGACCCACACATGCTCCTGTCCTCAGCACATCCATCCCACCTAAACACAGACTCTCTTATATTTATCCTTCCTTCACCCTCAGAGCTCATGTCAGTGTAAAATCAGAAATAAATAAACCATGACGTGCTGCTGATCATTGAAGAATCTATCTCTACTAAAGCAGCCTGCTCATGTTTTGTTGCTTTCAGCAGCGGTGGCGCCCCCTGCAGGCTAACAGAGCTACAGCTGGGATCTCTCTCTCCTCTGTGTGATTTTAAACTTCACATCTGTGTCAAAACAAAAACATTTCAGTTAATCTCACGTCTGTAAAACACAAAGCTTCTCCAGAGCTTTACGAACAGCGACGCCTTTAATTCCCCCTGAACTTAAATGAACTGAGCTTCACCAGAAGCTTCTTCAGGCACTTGACCCTTGGACAAACTCATCCTGACTGAAAACCAGCGCTACCCGACCCTGAAATGATCTAAAGCCCAAACACAAACCTCACAACTCTCTGGGGATTCTAGGGAAACGTTTCTGAACGTGCCGAGCGCTCGCTAGCGGACAGACTCTACGTCTAAATGACCTCCATCACGTCTTTGGCATCTCTTGTTAAACTGAGCAGTAAACAGAACGTCTTCTGAGAGGATTCAAACTATCGACCCTCACACATGCATCGAGAAACAAAAAGAAACGCTCTGTGGATCTCAAACAGCCACTGCAGTGACTCCTCTGCATCAGTGTCACTATCATTGTGTCAG
This sequence comes from Planiliza haematocheilus, assembly GCA_005024645.1. Classification (NCBI taxonomy): domain Eukaryota; kingdom Metazoa; phylum Chordata; class Actinopteri; order Mugiliformes; family Mugilidae; genus Planiliza; species Planiliza haematocheilus. Next base: position 288,904 of record SRSE01000366.1, on the reverse strand, counting down.
ATTCAAATTTAAACAGTGAAAAAATAATAATAATAATTAAACTAAAACTGTCCAGATCCAGCTCCTCCCTCGCTCCTCGCTCAGACGGACGGTGAAAGCAGATTGTGGGTGAGGAAGGCGTGGATGCGTACGGAGGCCGGTGCACTTCGATGGAAGCATGCCTGCAGGACGTCACGCTGCCGGCGGCGGCGGCGGCGGCCTGCAGCTCTCCGCCCCGGTGGCACATTAAGACTCTTCTATCTACAAGGAATGCGTCCCACACGTGGATCCGACGGGTTTGTAACTCCTCGGATGTCGTGTTTTCAAAGCGAGAGGATCAGACGTCTGCAGGTGGGAGTCACAGGGCTACAGATACAATCCCGCGATATATTACGATCGACGTCTGCGATACGTCACCAGCTGAAGAGGACAACCTGGAGCCAGGTGGGCCGAGTGTGACAGAGCTATGATGACGGCGTGAAAGAAGCCGTGACGTATCGCAGACACCGTGTCACAACATATGACCTTACAGATCAGTCCCAGCTGAGTCAGCAGGGGCGAGGCCGGTCGGCCCACTCTTAGTCATGCAGTAAAGACAACGCAACACGATGAAGACCAAAGCTTTAGGATCCGACCTGAGGCGTTATGACCCACAGACGGCGGCCAGGCGGGGCGGGGGCGGGGGCAGGGGCGGGGGCGGTGCTGGGACAGGAGTGATCAGGAGTGATCCATGGGTTCAGTGGCGCTGCTCTGCCCGGCGTCCTGGCTCTCCATGTCCTCCATGTCCTCCGGCTCCTCCGCCTTCTCGTCCGCTTTCCCGTCTGCCGTCGGCGCCGCTGCAGCTGTTTCGTTGTCGCCTGCGTGAGCGCCCGTCTTAGTCCCGCCTGTCCGCTCCTGCGTGGCCCCGCCCCCTGCAGCACTCTGCTGCTCTCTGAGGTGGCGCTCCATGGAGGCTTGGATGGAGGACACCATCTCCTGCAGCTTCTTCCGCTGCTGCTCCATCAGAGCGGGATCCAGCCCGCGGCCGTCCTTCATGGTGACGAAGCCCGGAGCCATGCGAACCAGCTCCCTGGTGGTGTCCTCTGGGATGTCCGACAGATCCGGGGGTCCCCTGGAGACGCTGGCGCTCAGGTCGACCCCGCTGCTGTGCTGCCGTGTTATTGGCCGGTGCTCCGGAGGCGAGGATCCGCCGGCGCTGCCCAGAGAGTGGCCTTTACCCTGGAAGGCGGTGACGCTCTGCAGCTGCTCCTTCTTCCGGACGACGCCGCCGCTGCCCAGCCGCAGCACGCCGTGGGACGGACTCCCCTCTCTGCTGCCCCTGGTGGCCGCCTCCGAGCGCAGCTGCACCAGCGCCTCCTTCACCAGCTCCTCCACCTCGGGGCCGACGGGGAAGTGGCCCGCGGCGTCCACGCACAGCTCCAGGCGCTCCTCTGCCGCGTTGTAGACAAAGGTTTTCCCCGTCAGGTGAGGCAGCGTGCAGTGCTTCCCGTCAATCAGGCCTGAAAGACACAACGATCAGAGGACGTCAGGACACAAACAAAACCTCTACAGCTGCTCTCCAGGAAAATACGTCCAGGGATCAGACTAGAACTTAGAAAGAGCACTTTAATAAAGATTCATGGGTCGGTGAGAACAAATAAAAATCCTACCGTGATAACAGAAACACAGTTTTCACAATGTTCAAAATAAATAAAACAAACGTACCCATGTCTTTCTTGACGATGTTGTAGAAGACTCCACCCTGCTGGAATAGGTGCGGCAGCTTCTTCGCGTACGACCAAACGTCCTCACCTGGAAACAAGACAAACCATTACTGAAAAACATTAAAAAGGTTCCAACGAAAACCAGCAGAGAGTCTGAGACACAACGGTGACACCGACACACACACTTTGACCACAGCTGATTTCTGGAGAGCTTTAAAATTAAACCAAAACACCAGGGATCTCTGCAGAGCCTTGGAGGAACGTGATGAAGTGTCAGTGAATAAACTGCTATCACATCTGATGGCTGATTAAAAGCAGGAGCTTAATGACCATCTAAACCACTGCAGTGTCCTCAGCTCCACTGTCCAACGGCTCAGCTTCAGGTCTGACATCTTATCAGCCCTGGAGAAATCAACACAGTGCTGCATGTTAACCAGAAAGCTCTGATGTATGCACATGTACTGCTCTGTGACGTATCTACAGTCAGCTCCTCTTCAGTCTGGACGAGCGGACGCTTTGTCTTTTCTCGGCCCTGAGGCTTATTGAGCTCTGAGCTAACAGGAAGTGCAGCGTCAGGGCTGCAGAGCGATCAGAGCACAGACCAAACCTCCCAGAATATCGACGGACGCTCCCGCTGGCCAGCTGATCTGTTTATCTGAACGCAGCCACGACCTTTGACCCCGCTGGCAGGTGAGGCGGGGAGGGATAAGAGACGCCTGAGTCAGCACATTCACACACACACACACACACACACACACACGCGCACACACACACACACATTCATGGCAGCTGATCAGAAACCTGGAAACTCAATCGGCTGCTGAGCCAAAACCTGCTGCATGTTATTCACCTGCCTGCTGGGACCAATCAGAAGCCGGCGTGCATGTGTGCTGCACACCTGGATGAGAGCAGGTGAGCAGACTGTGGCTTCCTGTTTTCCCTCTCAGACACTAATAAAAACACATCGTCTCCAGCTGACGGTGCAGCTGACGGTGCAGCAGCGTCACCGTGCTCTCAGCTGCTCCGTCCCTTATTAACTAATGAAGCCTTTTCTGAGTATTTAATCTAAAATGGAGAACAATCGATGAAACAATCAATAAGGAGAGAAATCAGTCATGAGTTTAAGGCTGAGTCTGGCTGATAAAGTGACTTCACATGACCTGATAATCTCTGCTGTCAGAGGACACCCCAGGGCTCGGCGTGGATGCCATATTCTCATGTATTCTTACCCATCAAGGTTGCTAGGAGACACAGGGAGGACATCTCAAGGTCGATGCTGTCCTGGAGTTCACGGCTGCTCATCCTGCCGGGCGTCACGGCGTCCTCGCTCTTCAGAGAGTGCAGGGCAGAGTGTGAGCTGGAGGCTCTGGGTAAGGAGGCCGGCGGGCTCTTGTCCTCAGGACCCCTGAGTATCTCCACGGTCACCCTGTCGCCGTGCTGCAGCGCCACCGGCTCATTCTCCTCGCCGTCCTTCGGCGGCGCCAGCTCTTTGGGCGGGAAGCCGTAGCGGATGCACTGCTGCGCCGGCGGCACGGCGAACTGGTTGGCGATGCTGGCCTGCAGCTCGGAGAAGGTGGTGTGGGCCTGCAGGGTCAGCATGGCCTGCCGGCCGTCACTGGTGGTCACACGGATCTTCTTCTCCTTGCTGGATGAGGACGGGGAGGAGGAGGATTTGGTGGGCGTGGCTGGAGCTGAGGAGGAGGAGACTTCTGGGGAGCCGCCGGGTGAAGACGGGCGGCCGTGGCCTTTCTGCTCCTGCTTGAGCTTCTCAGTCCGTCGCTTCTGGGTGACTAAGGCCTGTTCACTGATGCTCTGCTGGATGCTCCGCTCGGCCCGGCTCATCGTCAGCTCCTCTTTGTGGAGCGTCTTTGCTTTCTGACCCGTCAGGATGATCTTAGTGGGCGGCTGGGGGTCTACCGCCTGAGGAGCATCTGTGGCGTCGGTGAGACGGCGGACATGAGCCCCATCGATGGACACAGGGTTGTACTCGTCTGGGTTCTTCTTGGCGGTGTGATGCAGGATGGTGTTGACTACTTTCTGCACCAGGATCTCGCTGCCGAACTCTCCAGGGAAATGTTTAGTGACCAGCTTCATAGCCACATCGTACACGTTGCTGTTCAGCGTTGGGTCAGCCTCATACTGGAACCAGTACACCGTCTCTCGGACCACGCGGCCCCCCCACTCCAGCGTGATGGGGAATGCCTCGGGTAGGTTGTCGTACTCCTTACCCTCCCAGTAATGCTTGAAGCCGCACCCACACTTGCCGCCCTGGGAGCGGGTGTTGGTTCTGTCCCCGTCCAGGTAAACCACTGACCCGTTGCCGCGGATGTGGCGGACTGATGTGCCGTGACACCAGTTGCAGGTGTTGAGGGAGCTCAGTTTGTAATCTGGGACCAGGACGTCTCTGTGAGGGTCGAACGAGCAGACCACGTTGTTGAGGGGGAAGCTGTAGTTCTTGTCTGGCCGCAGTTGGCCGTGCGTGGACTTGGCTAAGTTGTAGAGCTTTCCACCGGGAGCCAGCCACTCAGGGGGGATGTGGAGCTCGGACAGGGCGCCGCATATGAGGCAGCGGTGCAGCCGGTTCTCCGTCACCGACTTCTTAGCTGCTTCCGTCACCTCCTCGGGCTGGATGCCGATCACGCCGGTCCGTCTGTAGACGTACTGGTGCACGTCAGCCACCAGCGACGGGTGGATGCTGTGCTTCTCCATGAACACCTCCTCCATGGCGTTAACCAGCCTCATCAGGTATTTATCCTGGAGGCTGCGGTCGCCGCCGATCACGCAGCTCCCGTCCGACTCCAGCTTGATGTACTTCCTGATGAGCTCCTGAGGGATGCCCCAGGCCTTGGGGAGCAGGCGGGCCGGCAGTTTGGGCAGCACCGTGTTCTTGATCCCCACCAGAGGGATGTAATGGTTCCTGCCGGAGCTGCTCCAGGCGATGCAGATGGGTTTGTTGAGCTTCCCGTCTTTGCCCCTGCACTGCTCCTCGGCCACCAGCCCGGGCAGGAAGGTGGCGGAGTAGTCTCCAGAGCTCCTCATGCCGCTCAGGGAATCCAGCAGGATTATGGGCCGGTGGAGGACGTTGGCTAACCCGAAAATGTGGATGTTGCGCAGCCCGAGCGGGACGCCTTCAGGAGGGATGAACAGGGGGTCGCACTCGTTGATGATGTCCTCCCACTCTGCAGCATCTATAAAGTCCTGAAAGAGGGCCTTGTATTTGTCCAGGTTCTGCTTAAAGTTCTGTTTCAGGTTCTCTCTCAGGGCGTGCCAGAACAGTTCTCGCCCCACCAGCGCTCTGGACACGGCGTGGACCAGGCAGTGCCCGTCTCCGTCCACATGGACCGGGATGAGACACTCTTTGTTGCCGTTGGCTTTCTTGATCTCCTCCAGAGTGTCGTGCAGGTATATGAGGCTCCCTGACCGGTCTTTGCCGTACCCCATGGTGGAGACATGGTCCGGCTCGATGAGGAAAGCCCTGTCCCCCAGGAGCGAGCAGTCAAACATCTCACCTTGGTTCATGTCTCTCAGCAGCTTGGCTTTGCCGGTTTGCTTGTCCATGCCGTACCTGGTGAGGACCGGGGACAGGAGCTTGCAGTGGTAATTAGAGAGCCCCATTACCTTCACCAGCTCCGTCCCCTTCTTCGGGGCCCCGGTGACGCCGAGCAGGGCGTTTCTGAGCAGATTGTGAAGCACCACATCTGGATCAGTCACTTCCTCCACATTTAGCAGGTTCTTCTGTTCGTGCCGCTGACCACACTCCGTGCACTCGATGCTAATGGAGCCGTGAGCAGGGAAGAAAAGTCTCGCCTGACATTTCGGGTCTGGGCAGGTACCAGACAAAATACGCTTGTCTTTTTTCTTTGAGCTCTGCAGCAGCGACATTTCGGGTAAAAAAAGATGAAACTGTGTGTCAGCTTCACAAAACCATGATAGTCACACTCCGGCGAGGCTGTCCGACGAGCTTAGACGCTGCTAGCGATAGTTATTTGCCAGAATAGCACAAGAACAACACGGAAGCGGCTGTTTTTTCTCTTTAGCAACTGACCGTTGCTAAACGTAACTACGTAATGACGTCAGGTTGTGGGATTTGTAGTCTGTTCGCTTCACATTTTTTAAACCAGCTACACATTAAAGTCAAAATAACGACATTTTCTCTTTTATGTATACCTATAAAATTAAAAAAACGAATAAGTATTTTTTTTCAAACTGGTATATGTGGTTAAATTATCTAAACAAGCGATTTAAAAGTTCCGTTGACGACATTACCCAGAATGCATCACGTCCCAGGGATGTTTTGTTGTGTATAGAAGTCAATCCGACAGAATCATGGCAGTTTGGGCTGAAAATAAGGACCGTTTCACCTTATTTCTCTCATGTTTGGTTCTCTAAATGCATTAAAATCAAACGTCGGCTCCAGTCGCTTACGCCGCTTTGTGTTGTTGTGTTGTTGAAACGATTTGCGCCGTGAAAGAAGCAGAATCGATGCTCACCACAGGAGTTTGCTGGTTAGCTTAGCCGCTAGCCGCTAGCCTGCGCTCAGCGTCATGACAGTTAAACTGGCAGCAGTTGCTGGAACCAGCGATAAAGTTCATCAACTGTTTTTAAAAAACGTGCCTGAGAAAACACACGGCCGCAGAAGTCCATGCAGAAATCTGTGAATTTAACGTTTTATTGCTCAGTGGAGGTGATTTTAGTCATTAAATGAAGTATGCTGCTGCTGCTGGGACTCAGAGTAATGAATGAAGAGTTAATGATTCAGAAACAAACTGGAATATACTTAAAATAACAGTTTAACACAGTATTAACAGGATGAGTTTAAAAGCAAACAGTATACAGTCCCTCTCTGATGGAAATAAGACACTACACATCCTACCAGCATCTGTATTTATAGTATTAGTTGGAAAAACTACAGTGATAGTAGTACACAAGCTTTTACTACAGGCTGTGATTATTCTGTTTATTTATTAAAACTCTTTTCAGAGTAGATAGTCTTTGTAGTTGAATTTATTTCGGGATTAATAAGATTAATAAACCATCTATCTATCTATCTGTCCGTCCGTCCATCCGTCCGTCCGTCCATCCGTCCATCCATCCATCCATCCATCCATCCATCCATCCATCCATCCATCCATCCATCCATCCATCCATCTATCTATCTATCTATCCATCTATCTTTCTCCAGACACTCAGACCTGATGCTCAAACAGAAACACAGATGAAACCTTATTACAGGACAGACAGAGTGGAACCCTCCTGACAGACTGTATATGTCATTGTATTGTTTGCTGCTACACATCCACTGTGCTGATATAACTGTGCTTCACTACATTCAGTCAGCTCAGTGTCAGGAAGGTGAGTCAGCTGGACTGATGGCTCTTGTTTAGCCTAGCCCTCTGACTGCATGGGTAAAATAATAGGAACATGTGTCTTATCCTGACTACTGAGTTCACATTTATAAACCTGAGTCCTAGTGAATGGACTCCTCCTGCTATGTCCAGAGGACGTTTAGGGCTTCAGTGGTACCAGATGTGAATGGATGGAGCTTGAAAATGTCATCCAAAAAAACTCAGAAATCGTGATGGGTGCAGACAGACTTGATGCTGTTTTAGTCCTAGAACCACTCAGAGACACCTAAACTCCACAGCGCTCTCTAAATACACAGCATGTTAAGCATTAATAATATCACTGGTGAATTCATGCGTGTGTTGCTGTGCAGACTAAACGTTTGTCTAACTGTAATCTGAAATGTGTTTCCTCACTACGTCAGGTCTGACCTGCAGTGAAGCAGAAGCACCACATGGAGGCAGTACTGCTGCAGCAGCAGAGAGGCTGCACACATGACCGTGGTCTTCAGATCAGTCCCTGATGATGCTTCATCTGGAGTCTGGTCAGACTGACGGAGAGACAGCAAGCGCAAAGACGTGAAGTGCAACGTCACGGAAGGAAGTCTGTGTTTGTGTGAGAGGTGACATGGATGGTGGAAACAATAAACGGGTGTCATGTCTTAAACTTTCTTAACTGTTTCTTTACTGTTTTTATCTTTAAGCTTTGAATTAACAGAAATCCAGCTCTGATACTCGATTATATTTCCTCCAGAAAAGCAGAAGATTCAGATTGTTCACCATCTCATAGCAGTTAGAAAATAAACTCTTTAGAAACGCTGTGAAATCATCTTTATTATGGACACGTCACAGGGTAAATAAGAAGATGAATACTGTCTGAAGTCCTGGTCTCCTGAACCAAACTCCTCCTGCTGCAACACATTCAGACTTCAAGAGCATAATAAATACACACATGCACATTTAAAATAAAGATAATAAAGGCTTTAAGAGAAAGGCTGAATTAAAGAAAAGGACTTGGGTTTCTTTTGTGGGGCGTGGCGTTGGGGCGAGTCTAGGCCTAGCTGCCGGAGCACAGACGCTAAACGGCTCGACCACATCCGGTGACCATTTCTAAGGCGGCAGCAGTCTCATCTGTGGGCTGCAGGGGCTGATGGGAGCTTTGAGGACCTGCTAGAAACCACGTGGCCTCGTCTGATCTCACAGCTGGTCCACGTTGGGCCTCAGCTGCATCAGAGCTCCACTTCTCCCCAGGTTCACCAGAGGATACACCACTGCACAAAATGCTTTTCCTCCCAGCTGCTGCTCTGTGCTGTCTGTGTTCAGGTGAGTGTTTCCAACAAACTCCACCTTTAACAAACACTGTCTCACTAACCTTCATCTATCTGTCTGTGTCTCTACAGCGCTGGTTGCCATGGCAGCAGAGCTGACCCAGGACCAGGTGACAGTGACCAGGAGACTGGGTGAAACCGTCTCCTTAGGGTGCACGGGCGTTGACCAATGCGACAACAACTTTGTGTACTGGTACCAGAAAGCAGACGGAGGGACGTTCACAGCCATCCTGCGTTTTGATCGCACCGGTGAAAAGGCAACCTCCACGTTCCGTCATCCTCAAAAGGATTCGTTTAAAGCCATGAGAAAGCCCAACGGTGGAGACCTGATTATAAACAACCTCGTCAGTGCTCACTCTGCCACCTACTACTGTGTGTGTGGGAAAGGTTCCCACAGCGCCACATGATCCCAGCAGCCTGTACAAAAACCAGCAGACGTCAGACGGAGCTGGTGACAGGAAGAGAGCAGTAAACCACAGACGCTGCTCACAGTATGATGACAGGCTGATCACTTATTCCTCAGGTATATCACCCCAGCTCCATGAGGCCAGTCTGTGTGTGAACTCCTGCCTGATGTAGGAGGCGTCTGAATCCAGAACGTCCAGAACGTCCAGAACCTAACCAGCATGTCTTTGGACGGTGGGAGGAAGCTGGAGAACCTGGAGAGAACCCACGCAGACACAGGGAGAACATGCATCGTCCATCTACTTATGATCATTTAGAGGCTGAATTTATTTGATTAAATGTCGTTTCTAAACGTTCAGACATGTCTAGAGGAGACGCCTCACTGACCTGACATCACACATCAGATCATTGTTCCTGTGTTCTCCCTGTGTCTGCGTGGGTTCTCTCCAGCCGTAGGTGTGAGTGTCCACCTACCTATTGTCTGAGGTCATAGGTGCTGTAGTATCTGACACCAGGACCAGGACATTTCCCTGGCTGAGGCTTGTTTGTCCAACATGTCCCACACATGCTGGGTCGGGTTGTGATCTGGAGAACTCAGAGGACAAGTCTTTAACTCATCGTGTTCCTCCAGTCGTTCCTGAACCTGCTGAATGAGGTCGTCAGGGAAGAACGCTTCCATGAGAAGGTTGACGTGACCTGCAGCGACGCTTATGATAAATATATAAATATAAATATAAATATAAATAAGAGCCATATGAGTGAAAGGATGTAACAGAAAACATGACCATCTTCATCCTTCCTCTGCTCCGTGGTTCATTTCTGATGCTCATGTGTCCCTAGTAGCAGCTTCCCTCAGAGGTCAGAGGTCAGGATGGACACCGACTCCTTTCTATTAGTACCAGCAGCAGCTGCTTCAGAGGTTTTTTTTATTCAAACCAAAAGAGGCCAGCCTGCTTACACCTCTAGACTCAAAAAAAGTTTCTATCCAAGAGAATCTATCCAGTTCTATCCTAATACTAAATGGTAAATGCTACATGCTAAATGCTGCATGCTACATGCTAAATGCTGCATGCTACGTGCTACATGCTACATGCCACCTGCTAAATGCTGCATGCTGCATGCTACATGCCACCTGCTAAATGCTACATGCTACATGCCCAAATGCCACATACTAAATGCTAAATGCTACATGGCAAATGCCACATGCTAAATGCTACATGCTACATGCTACATGCTAAATGCTACATGCCACCTGCTAAATGCCGCCTGCTAAATGCTGCATGCTACATGCTACATGCTACATGCTAAATGCTACATGCCACCTGCTAAATGCCGCCTGCTAAATGCTGCATGCTACATGCTACATGCTAAATGCTACATGCCACCTGCTAAATGCCGCCTGCTAAATGCTACATGCTACATGCTAAATGCCCAATGATACATGGCCAATGATACATAGTAAATGCTAAATGCTAAATGCTGCATGCTACATGGCAAATGCCACATGCTAAATGATACATGCTAAATGCTGCATGCTACATGGCAAATGCCACATGCTAAATGCTACATTGCACATGCTAAATGCCGCCTGCTAAATGCTGCATGCTACATGCTACATGCCCAATGATACATACTAAATGCTAAATGCTACATGCCAAATGCCACATGCTAAATGCTACATGTCACATGCTACATGCTACATGCTACATGCTACATGCTACATGCTAAATGCTAAATGCCACATCCTAAATGCTAAATGCTGAATGACTCTGTACAATTTTAAATGTGCAATCTGATCAATACTTGACACTGGTACTGATCAATATATGTCCATAAACAAATATACCACACACACACACACACACCTGCTACTTCCACATATTTCTTTCTCCTCTATCTGTGTGTGTGTGTGTGTGTGTGTGTGTGTGTGTGTGTGTGTGTGCGTGTGTCAGTATCAGCCTGATGTTATTAACTCTGTTCTAAATGAACTTCATGCAGCAGAGTCAGATCAACGAGGCCCTGTCTCTGTCCTCTGCTTTTCCTGCAGCTCCTGCTAACATGTCAGGGCCGCTAACATGTCGGGGCCGTGTCGTCTTGACCAAAGTCCTGATAAAGCAGAAACCAAGCAGGTCAAACCCCCGTGTCGTTTATTAGAGATCCCACTGAAGGCAGACCTTCCTGAGACGAAACCTGATCCTGCTTCCTCAACAGACGCCTTCAGCAGCTCACAGGTTTTTGTATCGGTCTGTTTCACTGTGAGAGGATCCAACGACACCAACACTTACCTCATCTTTGGCTCTGGGACTAAACTCTATGTTTCAGGTAAGACTAACGAGTCCTTCTGGCTTTAGTTTAACTTCTCAGCTTTGTTTGCTGCTTTAAGAAAACACTTTAAATATGAAACGTATATGAGTCTGGCTTTAAAACGATTATATGACAGAGGGAGAGAGAAAGCTTCATATTATATTACATTATATTATATTGTTTTATATTATATTATGTTATATTATATTATATTATATTATATTATATTGTATTGTATTATATTATATTATATTGTTTTATATTATATTATATTATATTATGTTATATTATATTATATTATATTATATTATATTATATTGTATTGTATTATATTATATTATTGTTTATATTATATTATGTTATATTATATTATATTATTTATATTATATTATATTATATTATATTATATTATATTATATTATATTGTTTTATATATTTATTATATTCTTTTATTTTATATTTATTATATTATATTATATTATATTATATTGTTTTATATTATATTATATTATATTCTTTTACTTTATATTATATTATATTATATTATATTATATTATATTTATGTTATATTATATTATATTATATTATATTATATTATATTATATTATATTCTTTTATATTATATTCTTTTACTTTATATTATATTCTTTTATTTTGTGACAGATTTTAAACACAAAGTCGTATCTTTAGTCTTTATATAAAAGATCATTTAATCAGATTTAAGAGATGAGCCTGAGGCGACGTTTCAGACTCAGACTGACTTTCTCCCTAATTAAATTCAGATTATTAATCACTACCAATAAACAGCACATGTGAACATCTCAGCTAATCATTACATGTCCTCAAGGTAAAATATGATTTCAGGGTTTTATTCTCATTAGTTTCTCAGTGTCAAACTGCAGCTAGATTTAAATTTAACAGATTTATTTTAACAGATAATTCTGAATATATTTCATAAGTTAGTAAATAAATATGAATCATAATATTACTGAAATACAGATTATGTGTAAAGGTTATAATATGTGATATATATCTGATTTACTGTAAACTTCTTTTCTATAATATTGTGTTAATTATAATTGTACGTGTGTGTATATATTTATATGTATTTTCTGTGGTAACGTATTTTATTCTATATCAAAAATGTAAACAGTTTTGGGAACAGATGTTTCTACAGCTGTGCCTGTTCTAATTTATTTAATTCATCTTTTTTGTTTCTGTGTTTCATCACAGACTGAATGAAGGCAGCACGGCTCAGATTTCATTTGAGTTAATTCAGATCAGAATGAATCAGCTGATCGACCGTTAGCTGAGTCCATCCAGATATTAATGAGGCGTCTCTGAAACAAAATGTAAAATGAGACGGAGTCAGAGGAGGTAGAGGAGTCAGACTCAGAGAGAGGAAGCAGTTTAACCACGTCCTCTGGACATCTGTTTGACTCCAACGCTTTATTTTAACGTCGTAGAAACACAACACAGCACGACTCTACAGGCTCTACGCAGGTCTATGCTCGTATATCAGGGGTGTCAAACACGCGGCCCGGGGCCCAACATCGGCCCAACTGAGGGTCCAAATGCAGACATTAACAGCACGTTTTTAATCAAACAATCATAATAAGATAAGATAAGATGTGTTTATTAATCCCACGTACGGGACATTTCCTTGTTACATGGAATATGACAAATATAAAATATATGATATAAACAGTGACAACTGTGACAGGGAAAAAAGTTACTGAAAAAAATACAAATACAGACATTTTTGAAAAATATGTACAAAAAAATATACAAGAAAAACAACACTCTGAAAAAATATATAGAGAGAAAGAACTAGAAATATAAAGACGTGTGTATATACAGAGTAGTGATAAACTTTACAAATAAATAGTTGCTTAAACGTTGAAGAATAAACTGAATTGGAGAGGTAGTAGTTTGTGAAAAACTACAGTTCTTCTAGACTCAGGCTAATGTTGTATCTCCACAGTTTGACTCGTTTGTGGAGCTGTTGGACGTTATGGACTCACAGCTCAACTGTAGACGATGCAATGTGCTGAAACTGAACTTATTTGTCTTCAGGCGTCTCAGCTTGTTCCTTTTTATAACATACTTGTTCTTCTTTTCACTAAAACTGGAGCAAATAAGAACTAAAATGAGTTTGAAAGTCTTGGTTTATATAGAATAACATGATGCATGTCTTTACTTTCACATGTCACAGAAAATGTAGTTTTAATTCTTCTGATTCTCACTTTTGACTGATTTTTATTTAGACTCATTTTTCTTTCACATATCACGTTGCACCATGTTACATTTTGGAGTATGAACAGTGTGTAAGATGGTGAATGAGTGTGTGTGCTGCTTGTGTCTTCAGGTGAGCAGGTAGTGAAGCCCGTGGTGAGCGTGTACCCAGCAGCAGCAGCAGCAGCATCCAGAGCCCACCTGGAGGGGAAGAGCTCCCTGCTGTGTCTGGCCTCATCCATGTTTCCTCCTCTGGTCCAGTTCTCCTGGAAAAGACAGAAGAAGAACGGCCCTCTGGAGGAGCTGACCCCTGCTCAGGGAGAGCAGCTGGAGCTCAGAGAGTCGGGACGCAGCGCCTCCATCATGCTGCTGCAAGGGGACGATATGTACAAGTACAGATACCGCTGCTCCATCAAGCACGAGGGGGGCACGGTGGAGGCCCAGACTCTACAAGGTAACCAAGGCTTGGTGACCTGGAGTCATGACTGAGGCGTAAAGAAACACATCACTGACTCTCTTTTATTCATTTCTCTTTGACAGAAATACCTGAGCCTCCTCCTCCACCTGCAGCGGCTCCACACTGGTACAGAGAGAGGCTGCTGTGCCTCACCTACACAGTGCTGATAGTGAAGAGTCTGGTGTACTGCTGTGGACTCTCTCTGCTGATGAGCCTCAGAAACAAGGGAGCGTCCACCAACTCCACACATGCTGACTGACTGTTTGCTGCTGCAGGTCACTCGTTTCAGATTGAACTGACGTCTTCAGCTCAGGAGCAGCAGAATAACACGCTGCATGTCAGACGGTGAATGTGAAAGAAATGAAGGAGCTGAGAATAGCACCAGCTCCTCTTTAACTAATGTTATATCAAACTATGAAGAAGAGAATTAAACAGCAGCTTCAGCATAACATGTATTTTATATCTCCAGCCATGTTTTATGTGTTTAGAGCCTGATCAGCAAAATCTGCTTTTTATTTTCTGAACATAAATACTTTGATTGTTTCTTTGTGTCTAATGTTTCTGTTCAATAAAAATAAATCAAATAAAAAAGAAGATGGCTTCAGTTTCTCTTTGTCTGCAGAGAAACTAGTGAAGAAGTAAACAGATTAATAAAATAGATCACTGCTTAATATTTAACAGAGAAACTAGAAACAAGCTGAGGAGAGCAGAGTGGCTTTGTTTCTAATGAGGAGCTGAACAGACGCTGAGGGTTCATTTTAGTTTTCAGATTGTTTTTTTTTATCATTTACAGATGTTCTGTTAATAATTTACATCATTTACAATAACGTCTGCTTTAAATATATAAATGCATCATTAAACTGGAGATTAATGATCTTTTTACTGGATGAATAGTTTCATGTGAAGCAGATATTTATGTAAAGTCCTAATCAGACCTTGGTGTCTGTTATAATACGACGGCTTCATCAGAAAACGTTCATTCACTGAGTCGTTGAACTTTATTTCTACAGCTTCTGTCAAAATGAGATTAGCAGATGATTTCACAGCTGACTGAGAGGAGCTACGTCTGGTAGACGGTCGTAGATGAGATGAGGAGGAACAATGATTAATGAAATGGACCAAAGAGTGAAAGTAGGTCAGTGTTGCTGCTGTCTGGACTCTGAGTGGAAATAAGAGGGTATGAGGAGCTGAGACACGTGTTCAGCAGCAGATATGAATCTGTTCTCAGTGGTTATTAGGACACAAAACAAACTGCTGACAGCCAATCAGACTTCCTTCCTGCAGCAGACGGGCTGTGTGGGTTTGTGCTCTGCAGCCTCCACACCGTTAGCTGTGGCTTTTCACTTTAATGACACAATGACAGTTTCAACCACCAGCTCTGCTTAAAGAATCTTTCCAGGAAGCACCTGTGTTCTTCATCTGAGAGAGAAACACATTTACATTTATTATTAAACATTACCATCAGTAATTATGTTCAATGTGCAATTAAACTAATTATTTTATTGTGGTGTGTTTCAAATCTTCCATCCTCTCATAAATTTCTCCTCTCTGATAAATTGAACTTTAAAGAAGTTGAACTCTTTGCCTGCAAAGTCTTTAAATTGATCCCATGAGAAGATTTTCAACTTCTAAAGGAACCAATAATGCTTCCTGTTCTTTCTCATGAATCAGAAACGAACACAAGCCTCACTGAGACAGAGACACAAACCCATGAGATAAACAAGTCATGCTGTTGTTGTGAAGCAGGCGTCCATGTTGGTTCATCTCAAGTCTCATTATTGGAACAAAGAGTCTGAACGTCCCAATCAGTTCTAATCCACCATGAGTTCACCTCATTAAAACACTGAGACACATTTCTCATGGTTATTCATGTTTTATCAGTGCAGCAGTCTGTGCTTCATTCACAGGGTTCATAGACGTCACATCCAGGAACTGGAAGCTGCTTAAGCTTCAACTTTATTTACTGACGTCCAACAGTTCCTAATATACCAGCTAAAGTATTTGACTTGCTTTGTTAAGACACATAAAAAGCAGTTTATCAAAGCCAGACTCTGGGATTGTGTCGCTTTCTTGTGTTTATTGAGTGTGTTCCAGTGAAAGAAAAGAGCAGCCTGGTGGAGTCTGCATTTATTAGAAAGAAACACAAGAGGAGAAGAAACAGCTGATGATGATTATTATACAAGTCACAGTTGAAAGTGGAAATAAACTAGACTACTAGAGAATGAAGACGTCATAAGAGCAGATTTCTATGTGAATATATGTGTTTCTATTTCCAGGATGACAATCAAGACGTGAATGAAAAGATACAGATTACAAAGAAGCACATTACAACAACATTTGAGAATACTGATGAAAGTGATGAATGAGATGAAGTGATGAGATCTGATGGAGAGAAAAGAGCAGCAGAAAACAGTCAGTCAGCATGTGTGGAGTCGGTGGACGGTCCCTTGTTTCTGAGGCTCATCAGCAGAGAGAGTCCACAGCAGTACACCAGACTCTTCACTATCAGCACTGTGTACAGCAGACAGAGCAGCTTCACCCTGCACTGAGACTGGAAGGACACTGACAGACAGACAGACAGACAGACAGACAGACAGACAGACAGACAGACAGACAGACAGACAGACAGACAGACAGACAGACAGACAGATATGAATTAGTGCAAGTGTCAGATTAATCCTGTAAAGTTGTTCTAGTGTCCTCATTGGACATTGGAGCTGTCCATGCAGAGAGGCAGCAGGTGATCTTACAGTGATCTTGCTGCAGAGCTGGCAGGTCTGCTGGCTCTCTCTCTGGAGGACAGGAGGCTGCTGGAGCTGGAAGCTCTGAAACAGAAAAGGAGTCAAATGTTTGGAGCTGCAGTGAGAAATGTCAGTCCTCTGCTCCTCTGCTCTCTTTGACAGCGTCTCCACATGAAGCTGAATCACTGCTGAACACAGTCACCAAGCCTTGGTTACCTTGTAGAGTCTGGGCCTCCACCGTGCCCCCCTCGTGCTTGACGTAGCAGCGGTATCTGTACTTGTACATATCGTCCCCTTGCAGCAGCATGATGGAGGCGCTGCGTCCCGACTCTCTGAGCTCCAGCTGCTCTCCCTGAGCAGGGGTCAGCTCCTCCAGAGGGCCGTTCTTCTTCTGTCTTTTCCAGGAGAACTGGACCAGAGGAGGAAACATGGATGAGGCCAGACACAGCAGGGAGCTCTTCCCCTCCAGGTGGGCTCTGGATGCTGCTGCTGCTGCTGCTGGGTACACGCTCACCACGGGCTTCACTACCTGCTCATCTGAAGTTTGACAGCACACACACATTGACACAGTCAACAGCAGCTTCCAGCACTGCTCTGCATTCAGTCTGATCCTGGAAACTACATGGACTCTGATCACTAAACTACTCATCAATACAGAACAAAGTTCAACCAGCATTAACCTTTTCAGCAGTCTGAGCTACAGTAGCTCGTCTGTTGGATGGGACCACAAGGGTCAATGATCCTTTGCTGCCCATGACCACCCTGTCTCTGGTTCTTCTCCTTCCTTGGACCACTTTTGATAGATACTGATCACTGCAGACCAGGAAAACCCCACAAGAGCTGCAGTTCTGGAGATGCTCTGACCCAGTGGTCTAACCACTTCACCGGTCATAATGTTACGGCTGATGGCTCTACATATTCAGTATCCATTATAATATATCTTCATGTAAATGTCTCCAAAATAACTGATGCTATATAAAATCAATCAGAACAGATCCAGTGGTTGATCAATCATCAGTTGTATAATCAAGCCTGCTCCCAGTAGACCAAACACACGCTGGACAATCACAATACAAACTGGAATATCCTTCATATATTTGGAAGAACTTATGTTTGCATATCATTTATTCTTTCATGTGTAATATACATACATACATACGTAAGTAGGATTTCTATTGTATTTCAGTTTCTATTCTTTGTATTTATTTCATGTTTTATTTCTTCTTTTTATCTCCTGTGTGCTCTGTCCTTAAACTGTCTACTGCTGCAACGCTGCAAATTTCCCCACGGTGGAATAAATAAAGGATTATCTTATTTTATCTTCATCTAAAGACATTATTTGCAACAACAACAACACGTTTCAAAGAAGTTGGGACAGAAACGTCTTTTATCAACTCACGGCTGCTGTAGTTTAGAACGGGAAATATTTTAGCTGCTCCTTTTATTTTATTTTATTTTATTTTATTTTATTTTATTTTATTTTAAGAAAGGTCTTCCAGAGTAAGACGTCATCTGAATAGCAGCATTTGTTGCTCCAAAACGTGAACATAAGCTTCAGCATTAATTCACAAATGTGTAAGTTAATGAAATTAAATAAGCAACTATTCCTTTAAAAAGAAAAAAAATAATATCTCCTTTGTTCTATTTTAAATTAAATTAAATTAAATTAAATTAAATTAAATTAAATTAAATTAAATCATTTCCAAATCCCTGAATTGTGTTTTTCAGTTGTACCTTTGTCATTTCTCTGATTCCAATATGTAATGAATATTCCACATTTCAGAGCACAGACTTTAATCACTAATAAAACACATCAATATACAAGTTTGTGTCAGTCATGTTCAAATGTTTAAATACTTTCTGCTGATGATAGTAATAAAACATTGTTGGAGTCAATTCTATTTCTTCTAATATCACATTGACTTTGTGTTTTTTTCTTTTTCTATGAATCCATTATCAATTAAAGACACATTTACCATCAGATAAATAAGAACTGACAGCCATTAGATCTGACAAGGTTCTAACTTTCAGAAATGATCCAATACAATGGATAGACACTTCAAAACAATCTGAAATAGTTGAACATCAAATATCATCTTGTTTTCAACAACACATGTCACAGAATTACTGAGATGATCAAATCCTAAATGTTTGGAACGTCACTAATATTTACAGAAATAAAGAAGAACTTTAGTTGTTCAGTCACATTTCAACATGTTTTCAGAAATGATTGAGCTTTTCTTCTGGAACAATGGCTGCAGGATGAATTCTCTACTAATGAGGAAAAAACTAACATGGAAAGGCTGAAGCAGCACAAACTGACTTTAAACACATTTTCAGCTTCTACAATAAAACAAGTGAAGGAAAAGAAATGTTTCTTCTTACCTGTTACATACAGTTTAGTTCCAGAACCAAAGATGGGGTAGGGGTAGCTGCTCCCACACAGTGAAAAAGACTAATACAAAAACCTGTGTGCTGTTGAGAGAGTCAGCTGAGGTGAAGGAGTCCAATGAGGAAGTAGGATCATATTTCAGCTCCATGATGTGTTTATCTAATGTTCACATCAACATGACTGTCTCTTCTTCTCTTTTCTTTTAGCCACACTAGCAGCATGGCTCTGATGTTAATGTCAGTGGTTGATCAGTCCACTATTTTAGTAGCGTGAGCCCCCGTGAGCCAACTCCACTAGAGCGCTCAGCAAGCTGCATGACGTCATCAGAGACAGATTCCCACCTTGGATCATGTGTACTGTTACATGTGGGCTTCATGCCATCCCCACTTCAGACCCACAGACCACATCTCTTCCTGTACCCAGCCTACAGATGAAACCAACCAAACCCGTCACCAAATATGTTAAACTCTGGAGCACCCTGCAGGACTGTTTTACTAGAACAGACTGGGATGTGTTTAAAGCTGCAGCCACACTGGAGGACTCTTCTGTTAGCACACAGGACTATGCTGAGTATGTGACTGGGTACATCAGCATTCGTGTTAACAACACTGGACCCACCAGGACTGATGGACAGCTTCTGTTCTACTGCTGACTCTGGGTGGATGTGGCAGAGCCTGCAGCAGATCACAGACTACAGGACCACCACCATCACCATCAGCTCCTCAGACAGACTGCTGGATGACCTCATCACCTTCTACACCCTCTTTGAGACCTCCAGCTCCAGCACAGAGAGGAGACACACACACACCTGTACCACAGAACCCCCCTCCCCACCACCAACCACACAAATGATTCTATCCCAGCTGTCATCAGGCGAGAGGCAGAGGTCCACCCTGGACAGGTCTCCAGTCCATCGCAGGGCCAACACAGAGACAGACAACCATTCACACTCACACTCATACCTACGGCCAACTTAGGGACCTAAGCAGCATGTCTTTGGATGGTGGGAGGAAGCTGGAGAACCCAGAGAGAACCCACCCAGACACAGGGAGAACATGCAGACTACACACAGAGAGGCCAGCCAGAACATGGATTCAAACCAGTGTTTGAGTTAAATCATTACATTTTTATATTTCAGAATAACTATAATTTGTCTGATACTTTGATTTATGATCAAGAATCATAGATAGATTCCATGATATTTGCTCATTTTAAATACACTGCTTGGCCAAAAATCAGTCTCCATCTGGATTTAACTAATCAAACAGGCAGGAGCCTCCTATTGGATAATGACCTCATGGGTGATTATCTTTGATTATTTAAAACCAACTGATGCAATGAGTAGCTTGTCATTTCTTCAACAACCATGTCTAAAGACACCTGACCCTGTGGTCGTCTGTTTGAGAAGGGTCAAATCATTGGCATCAAGCAGAGAAAACATCTAAGGAGATTGAAGAAACTACTAAAACTGGGTTAAGAACTGTCCAAGACATTATTAGAAACTGGAAGGAGAGTGGATAAGCATCATCACTGAGAATCTTTGGGATGTGCTGGAGAAGGCTTTGTGTTTGTGCAGTGCTCAGACTCCATCATCAATAGAAGATCTTGGAGAAAAATGAATGCAACACTGGATGTAGAATAAATGTTGGTCACATTGGAGAAGCTTAGGAAAACAATGCCAGAGAGAATGTGCTGTAATCAAAGATGATCAAATGAAATATTACAGTGTGATGTTTTGTTTTTTAGTCCAGGCAGTGAACAGCTTTAGAAACCTAGAAACTATCAAATGGGACTGAAGTGATTCTAGACTGGGAGTGTTCTGGAGGATATTTAACCCTTATACATGATATAGACAAAAGTGTCCATTTCGGTTTTTATTTTTTTGATTACTCAGTGTTGGTTATGCTTGCTGCTATGAAATTTGGTCAAGGTGTGTATTTTTGAACAAATTTTGATATTTCAAAAACAAATCCCATAATACTCTATTTTTACACTGTGTAACCTAAATAGTTACGTTGTTACCACTAAGGGACAAAAGTGTCCACTTTTAAAATGCCATAAAAATGGCATATGTTAATATTTTGTTCTGCTTTTTTTTGCATAAATCTTTTCATCTACTTCAGTCCTAATCATAAATACCAAATGTTTGATTATTTTCAATATTTTAACCCTTTATATGCCAGTGTTTGTGATGGCATCTCAATGCATTACATACAATGCATTCAATTAGGAGTGCAGCATCCAACAACGTTGTTTGCTCTAGAAGTAAAACATAAATACATAAATATTTAAAAATGTGGAACAGAAAAGTGCATCAATGGCATGAGGAATGCTGTTTGTGTGTTTGTGTTGTGTAGTTCACCCTCATACACAGGAACTGCAGCAAAAGGATGTATGAACTTTGCAAATGTATTTTCCAGTTGCTGTGATTTGCAGCTCCCAAGTTTCTTATGATATAAAAATGATGTTATTGGTCATGAGGAGAAAGGGATCCTTGCATTGATTGTGTGTGGGTGTGGGTGTGGGTGTGTGTGGGTGTGTGTGCGGGTATGTTCAAGATTCAAAAGTTTATTTGCATATGCTCAGTGTAGAAACGTTTCCCTGTACAATAAATATTCTTCTTTTGCCGTCCACCCAAATGCCTATAAATACCAAAAAACCTTAATTAGAATATAAAAAGATACATATAATACAAAAATATAAGATAACTAGTGCAAATATGAAGGTAGGAGGGAGCAGGAAATCACCAGGCACATCGGAGCAGTGTCTGCAGTGATGTGGATACTTGACTGGTCGGTTGTGGTGAAGAGAGAGCTAAGCCGAAAGGCAAAGTTCTCAATTTCCCAGTCCATCTACATTCCAACCCTCACCTATGGTCATGAACTTTGGGTAATGACCAAAAGAATAAGATCGTAAATACAAGCGGCCGAAATGGGTTTCCTTTGCAGGGTGGCCGGGCTCAGCCTTAGAGATAGGGTACGGAGCTCGGACATGCACGAGGAGCTCAGAGTAGAACTGATGGTCCTCCATGTCAAGAGGAGTCAGTTGAGGTGGCTAGGGCATCTGGTAAGGATGCCTCCTGGACACCTCCCGGGAGAGGTGTTTTGGGTATGTCCCACCGGAAGGAGACCTCGGGTCAGACCCAGGACACGATGAAGGGATTACACCTCTCGTCTGGCCTGGGAACTCCTGGGGGTTTCTCCGGAGGAGCTGGCTGAAGTGGCTGGGGAGAGGGCTCTCTGGGCTTCCCTGCTGAAGCTGCTGCCCCCGCAACCCGGATAAGCGCAAGAAGACAAAGAGCAAATATCGATATCGGAATGACATGAAAACAACGTACTGAAAAAATGTTAACAAAAGCTGGAAAGTGAACATGGCATGATTTTAGTCTGTGATTGTAGACTTGTGTCAGCTCTTGAGGACTCTGATGCCAGTGGGAAAGAACAACAATCTCAAGGTATATATATTTCTATATTTCACACTCCTGTACCTCCTTCCTGAAGGTAGGAGTGGGGACAGTCTGTGTTGGCAGCAGGTAGGTTCCTTAGTTGTGGAGGCAGCTCTCCTGCGGACTCTATGCTTGTAGATATTCTGCAGATAGGGCAGTAGAGTCCTGGTGATCCTCTCTGCAGGTGTTTGGGGTCCCAGCCATAGTGCTGCTGTACCACACGGTGATGCAGTGTGTGTCTAATTGAGGCGTTTGATCTGTAACATTTATCCTTTTACTTCAAAGACAAACAGGTGCAAAACTGAAGGTTAAAAACTGAAGGTCCATTGGAAATGAATGGGAGTTGTTTGCACACAGCACAAAAAAACAATACTAATACTACTAATAATAATCCATCAAAATCAATCTTGTTTCCATTTATTGACATATCCAAGGCTCTAATAATCCCTCCAAGAAAAATCCACTTTGCATTTAGATTATTGAAAATATTTCATTTTTTGAGTTTTTTATGATAAATTTGTGATGCCGTCATAAACACTGGCATATAAAGGGTTAAAATATTGAAAATAATCAAACATTTGATATTTATGATTAGGACTGAAGTAGATGAAAAGATTTATGTAAAAAAAAAAAGCAGAACAAAATATTAACATATGCCATTTTTATGGCATTTTAAAAGTGGACACTTTTGTCCCTTAGTGGTAACAACGTAACTATTTTAAAATCAGGTATGAGGGTTAATTCATGCTCAGGAACATTATTTAGACTTTATTCCATCTTGTCCACATATGATTTAGCGACAACCCGACCCCTTTTTTCTAACTGTTGAAATATCTGCTAACAACATCAATAAATCTGATGTCAAATAAATAGTGAGAGCAGGAAAGAAGAATCTCCCTCAGCTCAGTATGTTTGGGACTCTGTCTGAGATGGAGGTGAAATATGTGAACCTGGGCTGTGGTTTACTGCTCTCTTCCTGTCACAAACACTGTTTGACATCTGTTCATCTGTTGGTTTTTGTTCAGGCTGCTCGCATCATTTCTCACTGTGGGCATCAAGCTTCCCACAGTAGCAGTAGTAGGAGGCTGAATGATTGACTTGAACATTATTTATCTCCAACTCACAAACGTTCTGATTATATACAACTGAGAAATCATCTTTCTGAGGATGATCGGAATTTAACTCCACTTTACTAGTATTTTTGTTTATAGCAATAATCCATCTGAATGTTTCTGTTTCTTTCTTCTGGTACCAGACTACATAAGGCCAGCCACTATAACACTGTTCAGTTCCTCCACATGTGAAGGAGACTGTTTGACCAACTCTCCTGGTCAATGTTAACTGGTCCTGGGTCAGCTCTGCTGCCATGGCAACCAGCGCTGTAGAGACACAGACAGATAGATGAAGGTTAGTGAGACAGTGTTTGTTAAAGGTGGAGTTTGTTGGAAACACTCACCTGAACACAGACAGCACAGAGCAGCAGCTGGGAGGAAAAGCATTTTGTGCAGTGGTGTATCCTCTGGTGAACCTGGGGAGAAGTGGAGCTCTGATGCAGCTGAGGCCCAACAAGGACGAGCTGTGAGATCAGACGAGGCCACGTGGTTTCTAGCAGGTCCTCAAAGCTCCCATCAGCCCCTGCAGCCCACAGATGAGACTGCTGCTGCTGATTGACAGCTCACATGAAGGTCAAATGATCAGCTCTTATCATTGTGAAATGAAGAAGCAAAGAGAAGCAGCGCCATCCTGTGGTGAGTCACTGGAAGTACAAAGGCATCCAGACACAAATGACTCACAAGGGTTGAGAAAAACAGCTGTGATGTTACAGTTTTTTTCAGTCGCTAACAAGCGTTTGTCCAATCAGTGGTCACATTTTCAAAACTCTAAATACAATTAGCACAGCATCGGTCTTGTGTGGCCATACCATTCACACATTTCATGTCGTTTTCACACAATATGCAGTCAGTGAACACATTCCACAATGCTTACATGTTCTTAACAGACCAGTTGTACCTCCCAACAAAATTATGGATTGTTTTTGTATTATTTACGAATATTAGCACACAACATCCCACAATAGCAAAAACAATATTCCAAACCTTAGATACAGTATAAAAACCTCTTCTTCTGCAATGACATCAGTTCAAAAACAACATATCTCAGCTGATAATAGTTTTTTTCAATTGCTAATCGCTTTGTTTGAAGTCCACTGTTGAAGAATAAAAACAATCCAAGTCTAGTTCCAAGTTTGCTGAAGTGGTGCAAGTTTATTGGAGTTCCAGGTCATGGTGAGCCTACCGACACAAAGTGGGTCTAAGACCAGAGACTGACCCTGAATGTAGGACCAGAGGACAGATATACCCTGTCCCCAGGTGTGGTTGCATATTGGTCAGTCGAGGGCAACTTTAGGGTGGACTCAGTGGAGGGGCAGAGATGGCTCCCATATGTGGTCAGAACAAAATCAGTCTGTAGTCTGTTTTTTTTTTACTCTATATTTTATATTTTTATCTCTTTCTCTATCGGTGTATATTACACTTATACTGTTTACCTACTACTGTTTACTGTAGTTTTATTTCATTTTTTTTACTACTGGCTGCAGGTACAACAATAGGCCTACATTTCACTGTGCATTGTACCATGTATAACTGTGCATGTGACAAATAAACCTTATCTTATCTTATCTTATCTTATATATTTAACAAAATGTGTTTTTGAGAAGAAAATAATCCATTTGGCCAGTTGTGTTTTGTAGGTGAGAGTCTGTGTTAAGAGTTTAGGAAAAATATCTGAAGTATGGGTAAGCGCTTGTTAGCGACTGAAAAAAACTGTATACTGTTTTTTTAACAACAACTATGATCGTCTTGGTGCTGAGCCGAAACAACAGCGGCCAACTACTGGTGTCAACAGAAGATATAACGCATCACCTGAAATAAAGCTAAAAAACAGATTTTTGCCACTGTCAGAACTAAATGACACTGAAAATAACACAGAGAGACAAAACCATAACAGGCAGCAAATGAAGAAAACTGTGCCAAGTGTCAAGGACAGAGATATTCTTTTGCTTGGAGACGGAGCCATATCTAACATAAACATGAACAAAATAATAACTAACAGCTTTCCAAGTGCTACCGTCTCTGATATCACAAAACTACTACCAGAGCAACTGGCAAAAAATCAAGGGGTGAAACAGCTGATCCTGCACGTCGGTGCAGTGGACACCAGAAAGGAACAGTCTGAAATCTTAAAAAGGGACTTTAATGAACTGTTTAAGAGCCTTGATAATCTGGAGAGAGGGGCAATACAAGTATTCATCAGTGGGCCTCTTCCAAACATCGACAGGAGGATGAACAAATTCAGCCGGCTGCTTCAGCTGAACACATGGCTGTCCAAAGAATATGCAGTCAGGGGACTGCATTTCATAGAGAACTTTAATCTTTTCTGGCAACGTGATGATCTCTATAAAGGAAAAGGCCCACATCTGAACAGAGGTGGAGTGAGACGACTGATGGACAATCTCCTCCACGCTCTGAGGGACAAGAAAAGGCCTGATCAAGTTTATGAGAGAGAAAACAGTAAAGAGAGGAGTGAGAACAGGAGAAGAACTCCTCCTCCAACACCCAAGGGCCCAACCAAGGACTTGGTCAAAACTACACCACCAACAGCCCCAGCAAAGAATCCAGCTGCTGCAGCACTTCCATCACCTCCACCAGCTGCAACAGCACCTCCATCACCTCCATCACCTCCACCACGGCTCTCACCACAGGAGTGGAAGCCCCCGGCTACATCTACACCCTCCAAGGACTCTTCACTATCTTTTGCATCTCCACCGTCACCCATGGGATTTCCGAAACATCTGGAGAGTTTAGTACAATCTGGGATTAAAATGGTTCCCCTGACTCCGGACATGGCAAGATCGAGGATGCTATCTCAAAAGAAACGTGCCCCCCTCCCTCCTCAGTGGGTTTCACCAACCATGGCCCCCCCAGCTAGGCCTCTACCACCAGTGCCTGAGGCTGTTAATACTACTACTCCCCAGCTTGGTTCAACAACCAAGGCCTCCCCAGCTCGGCCTCCACCACCGGCGCCTGCAGCTGTTATCTCCAACAGCGTCACTGCTGCTATCTAGGATGCTAAAGGCCTCTGCGTTGCTACCACCCAAACCAAAGCCCATTTCAACCAGGGGTCCAGGGAGGGAACGTTCCCTCCTAGAAAAATCACTACTGTCAAACCACATAGATTAGATAGGAGAAGGACAGTCAGACCGTCCTCTCAGAGAAATCTTATCCATATTCCTTGCAAGAACATCACATCCAGTCACACACAGATACACCTTAAACATGCTGTACTCAATGTTAGATCTTTAAATAACAAATCATTTTTAATCAATAATCTTATTTCCTCTTATAATCTTGATTTTATGTTTTTAACAGAGACGTGGCTTGACAAAATCACTGGCAATGCAGTTCTGATTGAGAGTAGTCCACCCAACTTCAATTTTGTGTCTGCCTCACGCCAAAACCAGAGGGGTGGGGGTGTTTGTGCGATTTTCAAGGAGAACATAGTCACACAGTCATTGTCTTTTGGGGTTTTTTCATCATTTGAGTATGTGTCATTGAAAATGGAGATGAAACAATCCCCCATACTTTATATAGTTATTTACAAGCCACCACTGAAATGTTTTATTGATGATTTTACTGAGTTCCTTTCAGTTTTGTGCACAGAATTTGATTGCTTGGTGATCACAGGTGACTTTAATGTGCATGTGGATGTAGACAATGACAAGCACGCAAAAGAACTTGGTGCTGTCCTTGAAATGTTTGGTCTAACTCAACATGTAAGAGAGCCTACTCATGACAAAGGCCACACTCTAGACTTAGTCATTACAAAAGGTGTTGCTGTCTCAAACTTAAATGTTATTGATGTTGCTGTATCTGATCATTTCTGTGTCATCTTTGAACTTTCTGTTGCACCCAAACCAGTCGTTGGGCCTGCAGTTATTCAAAGAAGGAACATAAATGACACAACAAAAACACAGTTTGTAGAAATGATCCGGTTTGAAAACACTCCATGTTTTAATATTGATGATCTGTTGAACTGTTATACATCAAGAGTTTCAAATGTCTTGGACACCATTGCTCCTGTTAAGGTTAGAATGGTTAAAAATAGGCAAAAGGCGCCTTGGAGAAACAAAGACTCAGTCAAGGCACAGAAAAGGGAGTGCCGTAAAGCTGAACGGAAATGGCGCAAGTCAAAGCTCCAGATTCATTATGAAGTATACAAAGAAAAGTTAACTGTTTTCAATCAAACCTTACGCGGTGCAAGGGAGAGATATTTTTCTGAAATCATCAAAAACAGCAACAACTCTCGTGTCCTGTTCAGCACAATCAACAGATTAACAAACACTCCAGTTTCATTGCCCCTAGAACTAATTTCTACTTCAAAATGCAATGAATTTGCAACATTCTTTAATGATAAAGTCCAAGGTATTAAAAATGCAATAATTTCTACAACACAAATACCAAACCTGCAGCCAGTCAGTCACCTAAAGATGACACATTTTGCACCTGCTACTGACAAAACAATCGAGGATGTTATCTCTGGTCTGAATTCATGTACATGCTGTCTTGACGAATTACCCACTAGATTTCTGAAGTCTGTGCTGAGCAGCTTGTTATCACAACTTACTCAATTAGTCAACATCTCACTTCAGACTGGAACTTTTCCAAAAGCCTTGAAAACTGCTGTCATTAAGCCTCTTCTTAAGAAGAGCAGTCTTGATGCTACAGTGCTGAACAACTACCGACCAATATCAAACCTCCCATTCTTAGGTAAAGTCCTGGAGAAAGTTGTATACCAACAACTTACTGACTTCCTCCAGTCTAATAATGCCTTTGACACCTTTCAGTCGGGTTTCAGGCCTCATCACAGCACTGAAACAGCACTGGTCAAGGTAACAAACGATATCCGCCTGAACACTGACGCAGGAAAAGTCTCAGTCCTGGTTCTGCTGGACCTAAGTGCTGCCTTTGACACAGTGGACCATGTGATATTATTACAGAGGTTAGAAAACTGGGTGGGAATCTCTGGTGCTGCACTAAACTGGTTTAAGTCCTATCTTGAGGACAGGACATACTTTGTTGAAATTGGTAACTGTGTCTCTGACAAAGTGATCATGACTTGTGGAGTTCCCCAAGGGTCAATCTTAGGACCCCTCCTATTCAACCTATACATGCTTCCATTGGGTCAGATAATACGTAGAAACAATGTGTCTTATCATAACTATGCAGATGACACTCAGATCTATGTGTCACTGACAGCAGGTGAACATGGGCCTGTAGATTCTCTCTGTCGCTGCATCGAACAGATCAGTGCGTGGATGCAAAACAACTTTCTCCAGTTAAACTCTGACAAAACTGAAATCATTGTCTTTGGCCCAAAGAAACAAAGAGAAAGTGTTATCAGTCACCTTGAGTCGCTCACTCTAAAACCTAAAAATCAGGTTAGAAATCTGGGGGTAATAATGGACTCGGACCTGAACTTTAACAGCCACATCAAAACAATAACATCAACAGCTTTTTACCATCTGAAAAACATTGCAAAGATCAGAGGTATGGTGTCTAAACCAGACTTAGAGAGGCTCATCCATGCATTTGTCTCCAGCAGATTAGACTACTGCAACGGCCTGCTCACTGGCCTCTCTAAACGAGCCGTCAAACAGCTCCAGTACATCCAGAACGCTGCTGCTCGAGTCCTGACCAGAACCAGGAAATACGACCACATTAGTCCAGTTCTTAGGTCTCTGCACTGGCTTCCTGTCACTCAGAGAATAGACTTCAAAACCGCTCTGCTAGTCTACAAGTCTCTTCATGGACTAGCACCAAAGTACATCTCTGACATGATAGAGACATATGAACCAGCTCGAGTTCTGAGAACCTCAGGAACTGGTCTCCTGATCCAGACCAGAGTCAGGACTAAACACGGTGAGGCTGCCTTTCAGTTCTCAGCAGCCAAAATCTGGAACAGGCTTCCAGACAGTGTGAGACAGGCCCCAACTCTGACAATGCTCAAATCCAGGCTGAAAACATTCCTTTTTACCTGTGCATATGAAAACTGAAAGTATTTTAACTGATCTGTTGCTTTTAAGTAATTTATTGATGATTACATTTATGTTTTATGTGTTGATTTTATCTGCCCCTCTTTTTATGTGATCTTATGTAACTGTGAAGCACTTTGAATTGCCTTGTGTATGAATTGTGCTATATAAATAAACTTGCCTTGCCTTGCCTTGCCTTGCCTATCCCAGCTGTCATCGGACGAGAGGCAGGGGGACACCCTGGACAGGTCTCCAGTCCATCACAGGGCCAACACAGAGACAGAAAACCATTCACACTCACATTCACACCTACGGCCAATTTAGAATCACCAATGAACCTAATGAACATGTCTTTGGATGGTGGGAGGAAGCTGGAGAACCTGGAGAGAACCCACGCAGACACAGGGAGAACATGCAGACTACACACAGAGAGGCCAGCCTAGGACCTTCTTGCTGTGAGGCATCAGTGCTAACCACCTCTCCACTGTGCCGCCCACAATAAACAACATTATATACTGTATTTGGTGATGGGTTTGGTTGGTTTCATCTGTAGGCTGGGTACAGAAAGAGATGTGGTCTGTGGGTCTGAAGTGGGGGTGGCATGAAGCCCACATGTAACAGTACACATGATCCAAGGTGGGAATCTGTCTCTGATGACGTCATGCAGCTTGCTGAGCGCTCTAGTGGAGTTGGCTCACGGGGGCTCACGCTACTAAAATAGTGGACTGATCAACCACTGACATTAACATCAGAGCCATGCTGCTAGTGTGGCTAAAAGAAAAGAGAAGAAGAGACAGTCATGTTGATGTGAACATTAGAGAAACACATCATGGAGCTGAAATATGATCCTACTTCCTCATTGGACTCCTTCACCTCAGCTGACTCTCTCAACAGCACACAGGTTTTTGTATTAGTCTTTTTCACTGTGTGACAGAAACAAAGAGTACTACATCTATGGCTCTGGAACTAAACTGTATGTAACAGGTAAGAAGAAACATTTCTTTTCCTTCACTTGTTTTATTGTAGAAGCTGAAAATGTGTTTAAAGTCAGTTTGTGCTGCTTCAGCCTTTCCATGTTAGTTTTTTCCTCATTAGTAGAGAATTCATCCTGCAGCCATTGTTCCAGAAGAAAAGCTCAATCATTTCTGAAAACATGTTGAAATGTGACTGAACAACTAAAGTTCTTCTTTATTTCTGTAAATATTAGTGACGTTCCAAACATTTAGGATTTGATCATCTCAGTAATTCTGTGACATGTGTTGTTGAAAACAAGATGATATTTGATGTTCAACTATTTCAGATTGTTTTGAAGTGTCTATCCATTGTATTGGATCATTTCTGAAAGTTAGAACCTTGTCAGATCTAATGGCTGTCAGTTCTTATTTATCTGATGGTAAATGTGTCTTTAATTGATAATGGATTCATAGAAAAAGAAAAAAACACAAAGTCAATGTGATATTAGAAGAAATAGAATTGACTCCAACAATGTTTTATTACTATCATCAGCAGAAAGTATTTAAACAGTTGAACATGACTGACACAAACTTGTATATTGATGTGTTTTCTTAGTGATTAAAGTCTGTGCTCTGAAATGTGGAATATTCAATACATATTGGAATCAGAGAAATGACAAAGGTACAACTGAAAAACACAATTCAGGGATTTGGAAATGATTTAATTTAATTTAATTTAATTTAATTTAATTTAATTTAATTAATTAAAATAGTACACAGGCAATATCTTTTTTTCTTTTTAAAGGAATAGTTGCTTATTTAATTTCATTAACTTACACATTTGTGAATGCACCATTAATGCTGAAGCTTATGTTCATGTTTGGAGCAACAAATGCTGCTATTAAGATGACGTCTTATTCTGGAAGTCCTTTCTTAAAATAAAATAAAATAAAATAAAATAAAATAAAATAAAAGGAGCAGCTAAAATATTTCCCGTTCTAAACTACAGCAGCCGTGAGTTGATAAAAGACGTTTCTGTCCCAACTTCTTTGAAACGTGTTGTTGTTGTTGCAAATAATGTCTTTAGATGAAGATAAAATAAGATAATCCTTTATTTATTCCACCGTGGGGAAATTTGCAGCGTTGCAGCAGTAGACAGTTTAAGGACAGAGCACACAGGAGATAAAAAGAAGAAATAAAACATGAAATAAATACAAAGAATAGAAACTGAAATACAATAGAAATCCTACTTACGTATGTATGTATGTATATTGCACATGAAAGAATAAATGATATGCAAACATAAGTTCTTCCAAATATATGAAGGATATTCCAGTTTGTGTTGTGATTGTCCAGCGTGTGTTTGGTCTACTGGGAGCAGGCTTGATTATACAACTGATGATTGATCAACCACTGGATCTGTTCTGATTGATTTTATATAGCATCAGTTATTTTGGAGACATTTACATGAAGATATATTATAATGGATACTGAATATGTAGAGCCATCAGCCGTAACATTATGACCGGTGAAGTGGTTAGACCACTGGGTCAGAGCATCTCCAGAACTGCAGCTCTTGTGGGGTTTTCCTGGTCTGCAGTGATCAGTATCTATCAAAAGTGGTCCAAGGAAGGAGAAGAACCAGAGACAGGGTGGTCATGGGCAGCAAAGGATCATTGACCCTTGTGGTCCCATCCAACAGACGAGCTACTGTAGCTCAGACTGCTGAAAAGGTTAATGCTGGTTGAACTTTGTTCTGTATTGATGAGTAGTTTAGTGATCAGAGTCCATGTAGTTTCCAGGATCAGACTGAATGCAGAGCAGTGCTGGAAGCTGCTGTTGACTGTGTCAATGTGTGTGTGCTGTCAAACTTCAGATGAGCAGGTAGTGAAGCCCGTGGTGAGCGTGTACCCAGCAGCAGCAGCATCCAGAGCCCACCTGGAGGGGAAGAGCTCCCTGCTGTGTCTGGCCTCATCCATGTTTCCTCCTCTGGTCCAGTTCTCCTGGAAAAGACAGAAGAAGAACGGCCCTCTGGAGGAGCTGACCCCTGCTCAGGGAGAGCAGCTGGAGCTCAGAGAGTCGGGACGCAGCGCCTCCATCATGCTGCTGCAAGGGGACGATATGTACAAGTACAGATACCGCTGCTCCGTCAAGCACGAGGGGGGGACAGTGGAGGCCCAGACTCTACAAGGTAACCAAGGCTTGGTGACTGTGTTCAGCAGTGATTCAGCTTCATGTGGAGACGCTGTCAAAGAGAGCAGAGGAGCAGAGGACTGACATTTCTCACTGCAGCTCCAAACATTTGACTCCTTTTCTGTTTCAGAGCTTCCAGCTCCAGCAGCCTCCTGTCCTCCAGAGAGAGAGCCAGCAGACCTGCCAGCTCTGCAGCAAGATCACTGTAAGATCACCTGCTGCCTCTCTGCATGGACAGCTCCAATGTCCAATGAGGACACTAGAACAACTTTACAGGATTAATCTGACACTTGCACTAATTCATATCTGTCTGTCTGTCTGTCTGTCTGTCTGTCTGTCTGTCTGTCTGTCTGTCAGTGTCCTTCCAGTCTCAGTGCAGGGTGAAGCTGCTCTGTCTGCTGTACACAGTGCTGATAGTGAAGAGTCTGGTGTACTGCTGTGGACTCTCTCTGCTGATGAGCCTCAGAAACAAGGGACCGTCCACCAACTCCACACATGCTGACTGACTGTTTTCTGCTGCTCTTTTCTCTCCATCAGATCTCATCACTTCATCTCATTCATCACTTTCATCAGTATTCTCAAATGTTAGTCATGATGCTTTGCTTGTAATGTAGAGTCAGATAGATTTATCAGAGTTTCTTTATCAAATCTCTTCATTGTAACTTCTAAATATTACACCAGTTAAAGAATTAACTTCCTTGTAGATGTTTCAACATTTAATACAACATGTGTTTGCTTTCTTTTTCTTTTTCTTATAGAAATACAATGCAGTGTGTTCATCCATTTATTCTGTTCTGTTAAAATACAACAACTATAAAATAATAATAGTGTTTTGTTTTTCTTCTTGTCTAAAGATTCATTATGTTGACACCCCAAAGTAATTTAATGATTGTTCCTAAGACATTTGAAATCAAAATGAACATCTAGTGTTTGTGGTTGTTCCTCCAGGTTCAGTTCTGTGTCTTCAGATCATTTAGTTTGTGTATTAGTTCTCTAATATAAATGTGTCGGTGTGGATGTCAAACTCTACGCTGACGACACTGTTGTTTCCATGGATTTCATTAATGTTCTTATTGTTGATTTCAAAGTGTAAAGTGCATCTTTAATCATCCAAACCTCTAAATACCCTGAACATGTTACCAGGACATGAGCTTCAGGTGGGTGATCGGACTCAGTTCAACTCTGTGTGGGTGGAGGGCTCAGAGGAAAAAAGGTTTACAGAAAACAAGAGAAAGGGAGGGGAGGTGATGAGTGTGTTCAGCAGCAGATATGAATCTGTTCTCAGTGGTTATTAGGACACAAAACAAACTGCTGACAGCCAATCAGACTTCCTTCCTGCAGCAGACGGGCTGTGTGGGTTTGTGCTCTGCAGCCTCCACACCGTTAGCTGTGGCTTTTCACTTTAATGACACAATGACAGTTTCAACCACCAGCTCTGCTTAAAGAATCTTTCCAGGAAGCACCTGTGTTCTTCATCTGAGAGAGAAACACATTTACATTTATTATTAAACATTACAATCAGTAATTATGTTCAATTGTTTTCTGCAATTAAATGAAACTAATTATTTTATTGTGGTGTGTTTCAAATCTTCCATCCTCTCATAAATTTCTCCTCTCTGATAAATAGAACTTTAAAGAAGTTGAACTCTTTGCCTGCAAAGTCTTTAAATTGATCCCATGAGAAGATTTTCAACTTCTATAGGAAACAATAATGCTTCCTGTTCTTTCTCATGAATCAGAAGCGAACACAAGCCTCACTGAGACAGAGACACAAACCCATGAGATAAACAAGTCATGCTGTTGTTGTGAAGCAGGCGTCCATGTTGGTTCACCTCAAGTCTCATTATTGGAACAAAGAGTCTGAACGTCCCAATCAGTTCTAATCCACCATGAGTTCACCTCATTAAAACACTGAGACACATTTCTCATGGTTATTCATGTTTTATCAGTGCAGCAGTCTGTGCTTCATTCACAGGGTTCATAGACGTCACATCCAGGAACTGGAAGCTGCTTAAGCTTCAGCTTTATTTACTGACGTCCAACAGTTCCTAATATACCAGCTAAAGTATTTGACTTGCTTTGTTAAGACACATAAAAAGCAGTTTATCAAAGCCAGACTCTGGGATTGTGTCGCTTTCTTGTGTTTATTGAGTGTGTTCCAGTGAAAGAAAAGAGCAGCCTGGTGGAGTCTGCATTTATTAGAAAGAAACACAAGAGCAGAAGAAACAGCTGATGATTATTATTATACAAGTCACAGTTGAAAGTGGAAATAAACTAGACTACTAGAGAATGAAGACGTCATAAGAGCAGATTTCTATGTGAATATATGTGTTTCTATTTCCAGGATGACAATCAAGACGTGAATGAAAAGATACAGATTACAAAGAAGCACATTACAACAACATTTGAGAATACTGATGAAAGTGATGAATGAGATGAAGTGATGAGATCTGATGGAGAGAAAAGAGCAGCAGAAAACAGTCAGTCAGCATGTGTGGAGTTGGTGGACGGTCCCTTGTTTCTGAGGCTCATCAGCAGAGAGAGTCCACAGCAGTACACCAGACTCTTCACTATCAGCACTGTGTACAGCAGACAGAGCAGCTTCACCCTGCACTGAGACTGGAAGGACACTGACAGACAGACAGACAGACAGACAGACAGACAGACAGACAGACAGACAGACAGACAGACAGACAGACAGACAGACAGACAGACAGACAGATATGAATTAGTGCAAGTGTCAGATTAATCCTGTAAAGTTGTTCTAGTGTCCTCATTGGACATTGGAGCTGTCCATGCAGAGAGGCAGCAGGTGATCTTACAGTGATCTTGCTGCAGAGCTGGCAGGTCTGCTGGCTCTCTCTCTGGAGGACAGGAGGCTGCTGGAGCTGGAAGCTCTGAAACAGAAAAGGAGTCAAATGTTTGGAGCTGCAGTGAGAAATGTCAGTCCTCTGCTCCTCTGCTCTCTTTGACAGCGTCTCCACATGAAGCTGAATCACTGCTGAACACAGTCACCAAGCCTTCATTACCTGGTTGGCTTTGGGGCTCTACTGTGGCCTTCACTGTGTCCTCCACTGTGTCCTCCACTGTCCCCCCCTCGTGCTTGACGTAGCAGTGATATCTATACTTGTCCAGATCATCTCCATCCACCAGCCTGATGGAGGCGCTGCGTCCCGACTCTCTGAGCTCCAGCTGCTCTCCCTGAGCAGGGGTCAGCTCCTCCAGAGGGCCGTTCTTCTTCTGTCTTTTCCAGGAGAACTGGACCAGAGGAGGAAACATGGATGAGGCCAGACACAGCAGGGAGCTCTTCCCCTCCAGGTGGGCTCTGGATGCTGCTGCTGCTGCTGGGTACACGCTCACCACGGGCTTCACTACCTGCTCATCTGAAGTTTGACAGCACACACACATTGACACAGTCAACAGCAGCTTCCAGCACTGCTCTGCATTCAGTCTGATCCTGGAAACTACATGGACTCTGATCACTAAACTACTCATCAATACAGAACAAAGTTCAACCAGCATTAACCTTTTCAGCAGTCTGAGCTACAGTAGCTCGTCTGTTGGATGGGACCACAAGGGTCAATGATCCTTTGCTGCCCATGACCACCCTGTCTCTGGTTCTTCTCCTTCCTTGGACCACTTTTGATAGATACTGATCACTGCAGACCAGGAAAACCCCACAAGAGCTGCAGTTCTGGAGATGCTCTGACCCAGTGGTCTAACCACTTCACCGGTCATAATGTTATGGCTGATGGCTCTACATATTCAGTATCCATTATAATATATCTTCATGTAAATGTTTCCAAAATAACTGATGCTATATAAAATCAATCAGAACAGATCCAGTGGTTGATCAATCATCAGTTGTATAATCAAGCCTGCTCCCAGTAGACCAAACACACGCTGGACAATCACAACACAAACTGGAATATCCTTCATATATTTGGAAGAACTTATGTTTGCATATCATTTATTCTTTCATGTGCAATATACATACATACATACGTAAGTAGGATTTCTATTGTATTTCAGTTTCTATTCTTTGTATTTATTTCATGTTTTATTTCTTCTTTTTATCTCCTGTGTGCTCTGTCCTTAAACTGTCTACTGCTGCAACGCTGCAAATTTCCCCACGCCGGAATAAATAAAGGATTATCTTATTTTATCTTCATCTAAAGACATTATTTGCAACAACAACAACACGTTTCAAAGAAGTTGGGACAGAAACGTCTTTTATCAACTCACGGCTGCTGTAGTTTAGAACGGGAAATATTTTAGCTGCTCCTTTTTTATTTTATTTCATTTCATTTCATTTCATTTCATTTCATTTCATTTCATTTTATTTTATTTTATTTTATTTTTTATTTTATTTTATTGTAAGAAAGGTCTTCCAGAATAAGACGTCATCTGGATAGCAGCATTTGTTGCTCCAAACATGAACATAAGCTTCAGCATTAATGGTGCATTCACAAATGTGTAAGTTAATGAAATTAAATAAGCAACTATTCCTTTAAAAAGAAAAAAATATATCGCCTTTGTACTATTTTAATTAATTAAATTAAATTAAATTAAATTAAATTAAATTAAATTAAATTAAATTAAATTAAATTAAATCATTTCCAAATCCCTGAATTGTGTTTTTCAGTTGTACCTTTGTCATTTCTCTGATTCCAATATGTATTGAATATTCCACATTTCAGAGCACAGACTTTGATCACTAATAAAACACATCAATATACAAGTTTGTGTCAGTCATGTTCAAATGTTTAAATACTTTCTGCTGATGATAGTAATAAAACATTGTTGGAGTCAATTCTATTTCTTCTAATATCACATTGACTTTGTGTTTTTTTCTTTTTCTATGAATCCATTATCAATTAAAGACACATTTACCATCAGATAAATAAGAACTGACAGCCATTAGATCTGACAAGGTTCTAACTTTCAGAAATGATCCAATACAATGGATAGACACTTCAAAACAATCTGAAATAGTTGAACATCAAATATCATCTTGTTTTCAACAACACATGTCACAGAATTACTGAGATGATCAAATCCTAAATGTTTGGAACGTCACTAATATTTACAGAAATAAAGAAGAACTTTAGTTGTTCAGTCACATTTCAACATGTTTTCAGAAATGATTGAGCTTTTCTTCTGGAACAATGGCTGCAGGATGAATTCTCTACTAATGAGGAAAAAACTAACATGGAAAGGCTGAAGCAGCACAAACTGACTTTAAACACATTTTCAGCTTCTAAAATAAAACAAGTGAAGGAAAAGAAATGTTTCTTCTTACCTGTTACATACAGTTTAGTTCCAGAGCTGAAGATGCCGTAGCCTTTGTCGCTGTCACACAGTGAAAAAGACTAATACAAAAACCTGTGTGCTGTTGAGAGAGTCAGCTGAGGTGAAGGAGTCCAATGAGGAAGTAGGATCATATTTCAGCTCCATGATGTGTTTCTCTAATGTTCACATCAACATGACTGTCTCTTCTTCTCTTTTCTTTTAGCCACACTAGCAGCATGGCTCTGATGTTAATGTCAGTGGTTGATCAGTCCACTATTTTAGTAGCGTGAGCCCCCGTGAGCCAACTCCACTAGAGCGCTCAGCAAGCTGCATGACGTCATCAGAGACAGATTCCCACCTTGGATCATGTGTACTGTTACATGTGGGCTTCATGCCACCCCCACTTCAGACCCACAGACCACATCTCTTCCTGTACCCAGCCTACAGATGAAACCAACCAAACCCGTCACCAAATATGTTAAACTCTGGAGCACCCTGCAGGACTGTTTTACTAGGACAGACTGGATGTGTTTAAAGCTGCAGCCACACTGGAGGACTCTTCTGTTAGCAGATCACAGACTACAGGACCACCACCATCACCATCAGCTCCTCAGACAGCCTGCTGGATGACCTCATCACCTTCTACACCCTCTTTGAGACCTCCAGCTCCAGCACAGAGAGGAGACACACACACACCTGTACCACAGAACCCCCCTCCCCACCACCAACCACACAAATGATTCTATCCCAGCTGTCATCAGGCGAGAGGCAGGGGGACACCCTGGACAGGTCTCCAGTCCATCGCAGGGCCAACACAGAGACAGACAACCATTCACACTCACACTCATACCTACGGCCAACTTAGGAACCTAAGCAGCATGTCTTTGGATGGTGGGAGGAAGCTGGAGAACCCAGAGAGAACCCACCCAGACACAAGGAGAACATGCAGACTACACACAGAGAGGCCAGCCAGAACATGGATTCAAACCAGTGTTTGAGTTAAATCATTACATTTTTATATTTTAGAATAACTATAATTTGTCTGATACTTTGATTTATGATCAAGAATCATAGATAGATTCCATGATATTTGCTCATTTTAAATACACTGCTTGGCCAAAAATCAGTCTCCATCTGGATTTAACTAACCAAACAGGTAGGAGCCTCCTATTGGATAATTACTTCATGGGTGATTATCTTTGATTATTTAAGCCCAACTGATGCAATGAGTAGCTTGTCATTTCTTCAACAACCATGTCTAAAGACACCTGACCCTGTGGTCGTCTGTTTGAGAAGGGTCAAATCATTGGCATCAAGCAGAGAAAACATCTAAGGAGATTGAAGAAACTACTAAAACTGGGTTAAGAACTGTCCAAGGCATTATTAGAAACTGGAAGGAGAGTGGAGAAGCATCGTCACTGAGAATCTTTGGGATGTGCTGGAGAAGGCTTTGTGTTTGTGCAGTGCTCAGACTCCATCATCAATAGAAGATCTTGGAGAAAAATGGATGCAACACTGGATGTAGAATAAATGTTGGTCACATTGGAGAAGCTTAGGAAAACAATGCCAGAGAGAATGTGCTGTAATCAAAGATGATCAAATGAAATATTACAGTGTGATGTTTTGTTTTTTAGTCCAGGCAGTGAACAGCTTTAGAAACCTAGAAACTATCAAATGGGACTGAAGTGATTCTAGACTGGGAGTGTTCTGGAGGATATTTAATTCATGCTCAGGAACATTATTTAGACTTTATTCCATCTTGTCCTCATATGATTTAGCTACAACCCGTCCTCTTGACTGTGATGACATGCTGTGATGTCGTTAGCATGGATGCTAGAAAGAGAACAGACGACAGAAGACAGCAGAGGACTGATGGTGGACGAGGCTGGGGTCAGATCTGGATCAGAGGGACTCTGTGGACAATAAGAAGACATCCTCAGGACAGATAGAGAGACAGGTGATGATGATGATGATGATGATGATGATGATTAACAACATTCTGTTACCAGACACCACAGGACACTCTCAGAAGACCCATGTCCATTCTCTGATGAGTCACCACAAGAGAGACCTGCACAATATTAGGTCATAACTTTGTGTTTCTGCTCTTTGTTCTTCTCTGTCTTGTTTTCATGTTTTTTCTAACTGTTGAAATATCTGCTAACAACATCAATAAATCTGATGTCAAATAAATAGTGAGAGCAGGAAAGAAGAATCTCCCTCAGCTCAGTATGTTTGGGACTCTGTCTGAGATGGAGGTGAAATATGTGAACCTGGGCTGTGGTTTACTGCTCTCTTCCTGTCACAAACACTGTTTGACATCTGTTCATCTGTTGGTTTTTGTTCAGGCTGCTCGCATCATTTCTCACTGTGGGGATCTTTCTTCCCACAGCAGCAGTAGTAGGAGGCTGAATGACTGACTTTAACATTATTTATCTCCAACTCACAAACGTTCTGATTATACACAACTGAGAAATCATCTTTCTGAGGATGATCAGACCTTAACTTCACTTCACTAGTATTTCTGTTAATAGCAAGAATCACCCTGAATGTTTCTGTTTCTTTCTTCTGGAGCCAGCGTATCCAATCATAATCACACTGTTCAGTTCCACATGTGAAGGAGACTGTTTGACCAACTCTCCTGGTCAATGTTAACTGGTCCTGGGTCAGCTCTGCTGCCATGGCAACCAGCGCTGTAGAGACACAGACAGATAGATGAAGGTTAGTGAGACAGTGTTTGTTAAAGGTGGAGTTTGTTGGAAACACTCACCTGAACACAGACAGCACAGAGCAGCAGCTGGGAGGAAAAGCATTTTGTGCAGTGGTGTATCCTCTGGTGAACCTGGGGAGAAGTGGAGCTCTGATGCAGCTGAGGCCCAACAAGGACGAGCTGTGAGATCAGACGAGGCCACGTGGTTTCTAGCAGGTCCTCAAAGCTCCCATCAGCCCCTGCAGCCCACAGATGAGACTGCTGCTGCTGATTGACAGCTCACATGAAGCTGCTGTGTGCTTTCATGGTCTTGATTTCAATCTGACAGCAGATGAAAAAAATCTGGGTCACATGATGCAGAAAGACTAAAAAACATTCATGTTCCCACAAACACAGACGTCCTGTGGTTATTCATGGTTCCCAGAGGATGAACCCTAACATTTATGGTGTTATGAGCGGCCTAGGGGAAACCAGTACACAACACAAGAAGCTGACTCTCCCCTTTTCCCTGCTCCTAAAATGAAGCAGCACTCCACCAACTTCAGTCCAGAAACCAATCTTTCTTTGCATCGTTCTACATCTTCAGGGTGAGCATAGCCAAAACAACAAACAAACCAAGTGACCAACAGAATGACTAACTCAACTACCAAACAAATATCAAATAAAACACAGGCGTCCTTCCCTGACTCCCTAACTAGTGATGGGACGTCCTGTGCCGAGGCTTCAGAGCGTGTGCAGAGAAATCACTCCATGAGTCTTCATCATGAGCCACCAGTATTTCTGTTACAGCGCTAACATCAACTATTTTCATTTGCTCCTGGTATCATGGTTTAGTAGTGTTATAGGATCTTTATACTGAATGAAACACTGTCAAACCAAACCTCTGTCCACTCAGGCTCAGCTCTCCCAAAGAGCAGAGACAACCAAACCAGAGACAGTGTTTCTGTAACCAATGAAGCAATAAAGTGCTTCATAATATAGAAAGAAATGACGTGAGCAGACCACGCATCAGCACAGAGGTTAGAAACAACTGCTTCATGAGCATGACATTAATAGACCTCTATTACCATCAGCCACATATTCATCAAAGACACATTAGATAAATGAATGAAGCACAGAAAATGAAATGAAGCTGTTTTTATTTCTGTTCTGCTCTGGGATTATTTCCATGTTGACACCGTGGAGAGACAGTCAAGAGGCCATCACACATGGTTGAAATGACTCTAAAGGTTGTGAGGAGCAGGGGGTGTGGGTGCAGATGAAGCCTCAAGAAATGAAGCGTTTTATGAAGCAGCTTGATGGAAAGCTTCAAGGCTTCATGGGGCTTCATCTGGCCATCACCATCCCTGACCAAAAACAGGAGCGCTGCTAAAACATTCAGACCTTGGAGTGAACAACACTGTCAGAATATGGAGTGGTTCAGCTCTTGGTGGGTCACAGGAAAAGATGGACAAGTCTGTACATTCATCACTGCACTGAACAGCATACACTACATTACTCTGTTTCTGCCTGTTTGTGCTTTGTCTTTGGTGTGGACCAGTGTTTGGACAGGACACTGATGGAAATGTGTCCATCACCATCAGCGTCCTAAGAAGCTGCTGCTAGAAGAACTAAGTCCTGATCTGACATCAGTCCAAGAAGTGAAATGATGTGGTGAAATCTGCTGGAAGGTGTTAAACAACAAGTGCTGCTGGAAGTGTTTTCATGAAGAGAACATTAACATTGAGAAGCAGGAATGGACTTTATTCCAGCAGCAGCTCAGAGCAGAGGAGCTTCATCTTCATCTGGAACATTTGTCTGAAATCATTTATTCTATTGAACTTTGACTTTTCAAATCTCTTTGTGTTCTTTTGCTCTTTGATTGAATGTGTTTGGGACTCTGTCTGAGATGGAGGTGAAATATGTGAACCTGGGCTGTGGTTTACTGCTCTCTTCCTGTCACAAACACTGTTTGACATCTGTTCATCTGTTGGTTTTTGTTCAGGCTGCTCGCATCATTTCTCACTGTGGGGATCTTTCTTCCCACAGCAGCAGTAGTAGGAGGCTGAATGATTGACTTGAACATTATTTATCTCTAACTCACAAATGTTCTGATTATACACAACTGAGAAATCATCTTTCTGAGGATGATTGGAATTTAAGTTCACTTTACTAGTATTTCTGTTAATAGCAAGGATCCAT
This sequence comes from Planiliza haematocheilus, assembly GCA_005024645.1. Classification (NCBI taxonomy): domain Eukaryota; kingdom Metazoa; phylum Chordata; class Actinopteri; order Mugiliformes; family Mugilidae; genus Planiliza; species Planiliza haematocheilus. Next base: position 246,154 of record SRSE01000366.1, on the reverse strand, counting down.
TTGAATGTTTCTGTTTCTTTCTTCTGGTACCATAACATCCAATCATTAGCACACTGGTCAGTTCCTCCACATCTGAAGGAGACTGTTTGACCAACTCTCCTGGTCAATGTTAACTGGTCCTGGATCAGCTCTGCTGCCATGGCAACCAGCGCTGTAGAGACACAGACAGATAGATGAAGGTTAGTGAGACAGTGTTTGTTAAAGGTGGAGTTTGTTGGAAACACTCACCTGAACACAGACAGCACAGAGCAGCAGCTGGGAGGAAAAGCATTTTGTGCAGTGGTGTATCCTCTGGTGAACCTGGGGAGAAGTGGAGCTCTGATGCAGCTGAGGCCCAACAAGGACGAGCTGTGAGATCAGACGAGGCCACGTGGTTTCTAGCAGGTCCTCAAAGCTCCCATCAGTCCCTGCAGCCCACAGATGAGACTGCTGCTGCTGATTGACAGCTCACATGAAGCTCAGCTCTGATCATTTTGAAATGAAGAAGCAAAGAGAAGCAGCGCCATCCTGTGGTGAGTCACTGGAAGTACAAAGGCATCCAGACACAAATGACACACAATGGTTTAGAAAAACAGCTGTGAGCTCTGGATGCAGAACATCCACCAAGTTCTGGACAAACAGAGTCATTCTGGTATCAGCTGTTTGTTCATTTCCACTGGAGCTGTTCACATCTGCAGCTTTAGCGTTCAAAGAAAAACTCCAATGATGAGTTTGATGAATGAAAATGAAAATCTCCTTTATGAATCATTTAATTCCTCCTTCTTTTCAGACTGGATCTCTCTCTGTCTCTATTTTCATGATCAGTATCAGTTACTGTACTTGGACACTTTCTTTCCTTTTAATCTCTGCTCTTCTGGCTGCTGTCATCACTGTCATGTCAATCACATGAATGTTTCCTTCAATCCAGTCTGCTGTTTACATGTTCTACTGGAGAGAATCAAACAGTCCCTCTGCCGCCCTCTGCTGGTTCAAACAGCTCACTGCTTCACTCCAGCCAGTCTGAATCCTACATTCAGTGTTAGAGCGGGAACAAACAGGACTGTCAGTGTTCTGTGTTTGGAGATGGAGCTGTTGGAGTGGATGATGATGCTAACAGGAATAAGACACTTTATATTTCTGCTGGAAAACCCTGTTTTCCTGTACACATGAAACACTGTAAAAATCTATCAGTGACATTTTTCTGGGTCTTGTGTAGCAGTGTCTTCTTTCTGCTCATGTGGATGTTGTACTTGTTTTACTGTGGATACAGATATTTTTGTAGTCGTTTCCTCCAGTGTCTTCACATGGTCCTTTGCTGCTGGGACTGATCTGAACTTCTTGTACCAAAGTCCGTTCATCTCTAGAAGACAGGATGTGTCTCCTTCCTGATGATGGTGTCCTGGTCCCATGATGTGTAGTATTATTTCTAAATATCAACGTGGCTCCTTCAGATATTTGGAAACTGCTGCCAAGCTTGAACCAGACTTGTCCAGGTCCACAGTTTGTTCTCTGAGGTCTTGGTAGAGTTCTTTTGATTTTCCCATGATGTTAAATAAAACCTTGGAAGGTAGGCCTTAAAATACATCCACAGATACACGTCCAGTTGACTCAGATGATGTCAGCTAGCCAATCAGAAGCTTCTAAAGCCATGCCATGGTTTTCTGGAAATGTTTAAGCTGTTTAACTTCAGCACTGGACAGCTCCTCTGAACCCATCATATCCACACATCAAGTGTTCCCTTCCCTTGAACTCCCAAAAGAGCGACAGCCTGGGGAAAGAAGCTGTCCATGTGATGGGTGGTTTTGGTGTACAGTGCTCTGTAACGCCGGCCTGAGGGGAGGAGTCTAAACAGGTTGTGACCAGGGTGTGAGGGGTCTGTGTAGATCTTCCTGGCCCGTTTCCTGACCCTTGATCGGAACAGGTCCTGGATGGAGGGAAGGTCAGTGCCAATGATCTTCTCAGCAGCCCTGACTGTTTATCTGCAGTCCGTCCCTGTCATGCCTGGTGGCAGATCCAAACCGACTGTGACAGAATCTCATCCCTGCACTCACTGAAATACAACTTACTAATGAATTCAGGGTAGCCTGGGTTTAGGCTCTGTGCAAGGGAAGAAATTAATTGCTCTACCATGAGGTACCACTATGGGACTTAAGATGGTAGTCATTAATAATTATTAATTATTAATAAAAGATTCATTTATGAATCTCATACATTATCACCACACTGCACCTGTTTGTTAGTACAACTGGACATGTACTCCTGTGGTAGACTAGTGGGATTAAACATTAAGACTTCTGACAAAGACTTCGATTATGCAAAAATGAATATTGTACAATTATGAATCATTACCTCACACGGGGCATCATATATGTTGGGCCTGGGTACTAAGTCACTCAATCTTGGGGGTTGGCATCATGAATAATTAATAATTATCAAAAATAATTGTTTGTTATTAAGTATTTGGATCTGAATTACTAGATCACCTCAGGGCACCACCCTTCTACGAAAGGAAAAGTTTAATCAAATCAGTCTTATAATATTATACTACTTGGGATTTCTAACTTAATAACTATAACCATCTCAACCTGGACAACTCATCCCACCCACTCCACATCACACTGGTCAGTCGAAGGAGAATCTTTAGCAACAGACTCATTCACAGGAGCTCATTCCTGCCTGTGGACATCAAACGTTATAACTCCTCCCACTGAGTGTTGGTCACTCTTAACACTCTGAACACTTCAGATGTTTTCATTTATTTACATCCTCTTACCTCTGCATATTATGAACACTATTGTTTTAACATTTATGCATCTTACTTTATTTTTCGTATCAATTTTATGCTTTTTATTCTATTGTATATGTGGGAGCAGAAGCAACAAAACAATTTCCTTGAAAGATTAATAAATTCTCCAAATTCTGATTCTGATTCTGAATCTGTCCCTGAACCTTCTATGGCCACGAGATGGCAGTGTTACTAAACTCACCACCAACCTGAATGTGTTTGTGGGAACATGAATGTTTTTTAGTCTTTCTGCATCATGTGACCCAGATTTTTTTCATCTGCTGTCAGATTGAAATCAAGACCATGAAAGCACACAGCAGCTTCATGTGAGCTGTCAATCAGCAGCAGCAGTCTCATCTGTGGGCTGCAGGGGCTGATGGGAGCTTTGAGGACCTGCTAGAAACCACGTGGCCTCGTCTGATCTCACAGCTCGTCCTTGTTGGGCCTCAGCTGCATCAGAGCTCCACTTCTCCCCAGGTTCACCAGAGGATACACCACTGCACAAAATGCTTTTCCTCCCAGCTGCTGCTCTGTGCTGTCTGTGTTCAGGTGAGTGTTTCCAACAAACTCCACCTTTAACAAACACTGTCTCACTAACCTTCATCTATCTGTCTGTGTCTCTACAGCGCTGGTTGCCATGGCAGCAGAGCTGACCCAGGACCAGTTAACATTGACCAGGAGAGTTGGTCAAACAGTCTCCTTCAGATGTATAGGAACTGACCAGTGTGGTGGTGATTGGATACACTGGTTCCAGAAGAAAGAAACAGAAACATTCAGAGGGATTCTGTCTATTGAGAAGAACAAGCGCAATATAGACAGAGGTTACAATCATCCTCAGATAGATGATTTCTCAGTTGTGTATAATCAGAACGTTTGTGAGTTGGAGATAAATAATGTTAAAGTCGATCATTCAGCCTCCTACTACTGCTACTGTTGGAAGCTTGATGCCCACAGTGAGAAATGATGCGAGCAGCCTGAACAAAAACCAACAGATGAACAGATGTCAAACAGTGTTTGTGACAGGAAGAGAGCAGTAAACCACAGCCCAGGTTCACATATTTCACCTCCATCTCAGACAGAGTCCCAAACATACTGAGCTGAGGGAGATTCTTCTTTCCTGCTCTCACTATTTATTTTACATCACATTTATTGATGTTGTTAGCAGATATTTCAACAGTTAGAAAAAAGATGAAAACAAGACAGAGAAGAACAAAGAGCAGAAATACAAAGTCAATCAAAAGAATTCAATCAAAGAGCAAAAGAACACAAAGAGATTTTAAAAGTCAAAGTTCTGTTGGGATATGAACCTATGGAAGCTCACTATGCATAGCCAGGTTAACCACATGTTTTGTCTTTGTTTCGGAGACAAAGGAAAGCCCTGGTAAACCCCAACTCCCACAATCCTCCAGGTGTGAAAACTGACTCAGCAGTTCACTGGCTGACAGTGGCATGTGACCTCTGAGGTCATCAGGTCATATAAAATGCCCTGCCTGGCCTTTGTTCGCTCTCTTACTCTCTTACCCTCCTACCCTTCCTCAACTCCACACCACCACGTGGAGATCCCCAGCTGCTCGGCTGCAGCTGGGTGCCAAGTAGTCTGCTAACACAAAGCAACTACTCGCAGGCCTATTTTTCCTAACAGCAGCGAAGCGAGTTCCTGCTAAGTCTTCACCAGCTTTTTAGCCAACAACAAAAGGTTTGCAGGCTAAACTCCCAAACAACAGGAGCCACACGGTTAGTTAGCACAGAGCTGCTAACAAACCACTTCAAAGGACACAAGGAGCGGCCGGTTTCCCTCCAACGTCTGAAAACCAGGAACAGACACAGCAAGGACTACAATTTTCCCAGTTTGGCCTTCCACCAGGAATTACCCACTAAAGGAGCAACACACCAGAAATGGACTTTCCACCAACTGGTAGTATGACCTGGGCATAGTCATAGTTAAGCTAAGCTAAGCATAAAACATTTGATTTGATGTGATATTTGTTTTTATTGAGTTGTTTAGTATAGTGAATTGATGTTAGTTTAGATTTTGCAACACACAGACTCAGGGTCTCTTGCATGCTAACTAACCACTCTTTTCTAACCTGGCACCTCATATAAACCCTTATCACATTTCACACATCTGCTGGCCAGCACATGGTCTGAGCGGCCCCATTGTTCCCTCGGCGGCCATCTTGACACACCCACATTGTCGGCCATCTTGACACACCCACATTGTCGGCCATTTTGGAACGCCCACAGCGGCGGCCATTTTGGAACGCCCACACCGGCGGCCATTTTGACAAACACATACACACACACACACACACACACACACACATACACACACCTGTTTAGAGTACTGTTTAGTTAGATTGTATGTTTGATTTATTCTTGTAATAAATGTCCTTTAAACATACCAGTTGTCTGTTTAATGTTGTACAAGAGTGAATGCTGCCAACCTCTACACTGCCAAGAACTCCCAAATTCCTTCAACTAGTTGTTAATGGTCATTTTGGTTATAGTTATTAAGATAATTATTAATCAGAAATTGAAATTGACAATTTAGTATGATTTATGAGACTGATTTAATTGATTGGCTATCTTTTCCCTTCCTAGAAGGGTGGTGCCCCGAGGTGATCTTGTAATTCAGATCCAACTATTTAATAATAAATAATTATTTTTGATAATTATTAATTATTCATGATAGCCAAACCCAGATATTGAGTGCCTTAATATCCAGGCCCAACAGTTCAATAGAATAAATGATTTCAGACAAATGTTCCACATGAAGATGAAGCTCCTCTGCTCTGAGCTGCTGCTGGAATAAAGTCCATTCCTGCTTCTCAATGTTAATGTTCTCTTCATGAAAACACTTCCAGCAGCACTTGTTGTTTAACACCTTCCAGCAGATTTCACCACATCATTTCACTTCTTGGACTGATGTCAGGTCAGGACTTAGTTCTTCTAGCAGCAGCTTCTTAGGACGCTGATGGTGATGAAGTTCATGGTTCTCAGTGGATGAACCCTAACATTCATATTGTACTCTAAGGACTCATGTGACAAAAATGAATAGATGAAAAAAGAAAATATTATCAAAAGAGAATCTCAGACAGTGGTAAGGATTGTAAAAAGATATGGAATGTGCTTAATGAAATTATGCCTGTAGTTCTTTTGTGGAATTGAATAGTTTATTGAGTAAGCCAGCGCAGATTGCCAATTATTTTAATGATTATTTTGTTAATAAGGTTTCTGAACTTAGAGAGAAAATGGTTTCTACTGTTGATTCAAACTCAACTTTGGAAGGAAGGCAAGATCATTCCTCTACCTGAAGATATAAAATCAGCTTTCTGTTGTCTGAATAGTAGGCCTATTAGCCTTTTGCCTGTTTTGAGTAAATTATTGGAA